>OY720444.1:98724249-99223867 GCA_963082915.1 Dolichopus griseipennis
GCTTTAATTCGTGATCACTACTAAAATTTCCATGTAACCCAAATTTTGTTTTTTAAATTATGGTCTTGCTAAACTTTAAAGTTAATTTTAAGGCACTTAGAAGCATTTTAGAGCGATTTTATAATTAATTAAGTTTTTATAATTTTTGTCATGGAATTCTTTAAACTCAATTTTAAGGCACTTAGAAGCGTCTTAGAGCGATTCTAGCTTTAATTCGTGATCACTACTAAAATTTCCATGTAACCCAAATTTTGTTTTTTAAATTATGGTCTTGCTAAACTTTAAAGTTAATTTTAAGGCACTTAGAAGCATTTTAGAACGATTTTATATTTAATTAAGTTTTTATAATTTTTGTCATGGAATTCTTTAAACTCAATTTTAAGGCACTTAGAAGCGTCTTAGAGCGATTCTAGCTTTAATTCGTGATCACTACTAAAATTTCCATGTAACCCAAATTTTGTTTTTTAAATTATGGTCTTGCTAAATTTTAAAGTTAATTTTAAGGCACTTAGAAGCATTTTAGAGCGATTTTACATTATTTTAAGTTTTTATAATTATTATATGTATGTTGCCTATATGCAGCTAGGTCTTTTTGTACTTCTTTGTTAGTGATTCCCCTACTTTCATGGAATTTATAATATAATTCACGTAATTCCTGATAATTCGTTGGCAAACCTTCAATGTCGATCAACACTTTGATATTCGTTTTCGTTATACCTTCATACACAGACACGTTAACAAAAATAATACAAGAAGCTAAAGTTTTATGTACAAATTCAATGTCGGTTAGAACTAGGAATAATACATGGATAACACCGTCGATATATAAAGAATTAAAAATTAGAAAATCACTATACGATAGCCATAAAAGAGATCCATATAAGAGAGATAAAAAGATAAAATATACTCTATGTAAGAAAAAGGTCGATAAAAAAATAAAAGAGGCTAAGAAAAACCATATCAATAAAAGTATTGAAAATGCTGGAAGTGACTCTAGGAAATTATGGAAAGTGTTAAATAATACTATAAGGAATACTAATAACGATATTTCAGAACATATAACAAGCATTATAAAAAAAAGTGGAGAAAGGACAAAGGATGAAAACGAAACGGCAAACACGTTAAATGAATTTTTTAATGAAGTAGGAGAATCCATTATAAAAGGAATAAAAAAAAATAATATAGTAACTATAGAACACATAAGAAATAATAAAACATTATTTCTTAGACCTGTTACTGAATTAGAGATTTATCAAATTATTATGAAATTAAACAGAAATGCAGCCCCAGGATTAGATAATATAACGGTAAAGGATTTACAGGAATTAGTTAATATTATCAAAAAAACATTGGCAATATTGATAAATAAATGCCTTGAAGAAGGAGTATTCCCTGATTCATTAAAAAAAGCGTATATAGTACCAATTCATAAAAGTGGATCTAAAGATGAATGTGGTAACTATAGACCAATTTCTATCCTAAACTCAATATCCAAAGTATATGAAAAAGTAATTTATAAGGATAAGAAATTTTATTTCAAAAACGATTGGTTTTGATCCAAATCAATATGGTTTCCTAGAGAACAGCGGCACAGAATCAGCAATAACAGCTACGTTAGAATATATTTATGACGCACTTGATGAAGGATATTTCGTCGGTGCAGTATTTATTGATCTTACGAAAGCTTTTGATGTGGTAAATCATCGTAGACTAATTAGTTTTTTAGATATACTGGGCATAAGAGGTACTAGTAATCTTTTATTAAGTAGTTACTTAACAAATAGGACTCAGTGTGTTAAAGTGAACGAAGTGCTTAGCGATGAACTTATTATAAAAACAGGTGTACCACAAGGCTCACTGCTAGGACCGCTGTTGTACCTTTTATATATAATGAATATGCCGAAAAATAATTTTATTTCAAATTATAACGTTTATGCAGATGACACTAATCTCATTGCTAAAGCTAGAACAGTACAAGAACTCGAAAATATACTAAATAAGGATCTAAATTTGATATGTAATTGGCTAGATTACAATGAACTCTGCATTAACGCTAAAAAAACCAACTATTTGTTATTTAAAACACAAAGAAAAAATAGCGAAAATATTACTCTTAAAATAAGGGAAACAATTATTGAAAGAGTAGATAAGGTTAAATATTTGGGAATAATAATTGATGATAACTTGAAATGGGACAATCATATCAAAAACGTGAAGAAAAAAGTTATGCCAATTATATTAGCTATAAAAAGATGTGGCGGTATTTCCCCGCATGCAGCAAAGCTTATCTATAATAGTCATATACTATCAAGAATAAGGTATAATATATGTAGTTGGAGCCAGTGCTCAAATTTCCATATTAATCAAATTGGTATTTTAATGAATAAAGCGCTTAAAATTCTTTATAAATATAATTACAGAACTAGTACTAAGTATTTGTATAAAAAAACAAATGAATTAGATATTAACCAATTGATCTATTTTGAAAAAGGTAAATATATTTATAAAGTAAAAAATAGTAATATTAAATCTAATTTAAATTTAATAAATAGAGAAAATGTACATAAATATAATACTAGAAATAAAAAAAATATTGAAATACCTAAAGCTAGAACCACAAAGAAACAAAAAAGTTTAAAATGTAGTGCTATTAAAATTTTTAATTCATTACCATTAAACACTAGGAAAAGTCAAACTTTAGAAATATTTAATAGAAAATTTAAAAAATATATAAAAAGCTTTAAAAATTAAAATTAAAATTGGAAATAAGTAAAATTAGTGTTTTTCAAAATAATAATTTTTAAACTTAAATTAATTGTACTTAAATAATTTATTAGATTGTAGTTTTAATTAAATAATTTCTTATACATAATTTTATATATATTGTAAAATTATCTGAAATTAAATGAAATAAAAAAAAAAAAAAAAAAAAAAAAAAAAAAAAACGAATTGGTTCCAGTATTGGATGAAACTTCTTGAATGCAAAATGAAATTTTAAAGGAAATGTTCAAAATCTTAAAGCTGGTATTTAAATTAAATTATTTTGCCATGTTCATACTAACTTTATTTTAGATTATATTAGCTTTATATAAGCTACATTTAAAGTTATTTTCCTTGAGTATGATGTAATTGAATCATTACTTATTAATTTGTTAATGGTTTATAAAAATAAAATTCAACCTTGTTTTTAGAGACCACATCTGTTAACGGAAACTTACCAAAATTAATTTATTACTTTTGAATTTATTTTCCTCCAAAAACTTTGAATTATAAAATATGAAATCTGCTGCTGCTGTGTCTTATGTTAATAATATAAACTCTCTCATAATACCTAATCCAACATTTTAATTATATATCAATTTCCTAATTCAATTAATTGTTTACCCGAAATAATTCCCCATGGTCCATGAAAAGTTAAGTGAAAATTCTGAAAGTTCACAGATGTTTTGAGAAAATAAAATAAAAAAATATAATGAAATGCTAATTAGAAAAATACTCTTAGATTACTAATTTATCCTAATTTAATTTTCTTATTAAGATTAATTTCTTGGGAATAATGTCAGAGAAGGAAGAAAAGTTTGTAAAAAAAAAGAATTCAATAAATGTTTCAATTTGTTTTTCTTTACATTTCTTTCACTTCAGTTAAAATAAAAATTAAATAATTTTGTGTTAATTTTTATTATCAGTTGATTGAACTGAAGATAATTTATTTTCATTTAAATTTTGTTTGTTTACATTCGAATGCTGCAAAAATTTTATATGAAAGCTATAATTTTGGATGGTCCCAGATGTCAATTTGAAAAAATGTTTTTTAACTTGCAGTTTGAAAAAAAATTCGGAAAACCCCTATAATTTAGCAACAAAAAATAACAAAGGTTCTATAAGAAATATTTTCAATCTGGAAACATTGAACGAATGACGTTTATATAATCTTTTAAGCTTTATAAACATATTTAACTCAAAAGTTTAGGGCTGCCATACGCTACTTAAATTTACCGATATCCGAACTTGTGATAACCTTTGACAATGGAGTTGACTCTAGTAACAAACTTAGAATTTGTAAACCCATATTGGCAAGACGATTGGTAAAAAAAAATTTTGAAAGCAAATCACATACAATTTTGCGAAGAATTGCTGTAACCCAAAACAAAACCTAAAAAACATGGTTGCCGAGTTCTGTTAACTCATTGCGGCACAACAACTTTTTAAAAATTTTTTCGTTTCTTCCCTATAAATTAAAAACGTTTTGACCGATTAACTTCAAAATTTATAGACGTGTTGCTGTTTAATAATGGAGACTTAAGAATTAAATAATTAATAGACTTAGAATTTTTTGACGTATATTGGCTTGATGATTCAAAATTTAATGCATTTTTAAACTACCATATTGGATAATTTTTGTGCTTTTCTTTAAAAACTAAACAACTTCAATTCAAAACCTATTGAGAAAAGCGATGCTGCTATATCGAGTAACAGCTAGTAAATATACTACTGGAATATTAATTCTATTTTATAAAATAACGGAAGCTCAAATATTATTGTGATAACATATATTGTTACTGTAAATACCTAATTTAAATATTTTAAATTCAATTCACCAATACATTCTTGAAAAAATATTGTTATATATAAAATAGCTAATTACAACGGTACGGTCAATCCACTTCTCCCTATTAAATTACACATTTTGAATTTTAATACGAAAAAAATTTATTTTATCTCATATAGTGTATCTTGAATTAAAAATCAATCAAAAATTTTAATTAAATAATTACATTTTCCATTATAACTTTTTTTAAAATTTTTTTTTTCTTGTTTATTATCAATATTTTAATTAATTAATTTGTTTAAATATACTCTAGGCTTATTTGGACTCATTCATTAAAATTATCAAAATCATTATAATTTATGTTTCTATACCTCATATGTATGTACTGCAAGAAAAGTATTAAAATCGGAAAACTAAAACGAAGGTATTAAGATAACTACCTCGAACGGTATAAGATGTGAGAACAATGTTAAAACTTACATTGAAGCTAAGAAATAAGTGATTTTATGAATGAAATAAAATTGATCCATTAATAACGGTTTTTCTAGTGAAAAATTAGTTACACCTATTTTACAAAAACAGTCAAGATTATCAACATTTTTCTGATTTAAAACCTTAAGACTCTTCAACTACGAGAGATAACAAAAATTTTGGATATTATAGAAAATGCCGAAAATTTCAACTAGCTTCGGAACCAATGTTCCATATTGTACAGGGCCTGGAACATATTTTACATTCCTTGAAAAAAATTGCCTAAATGATCTTGGACTTCCGAAACATATTTTTGGTATTTTTAATATCCCTTACCCTTCTATTACACTTCTTTTTAGAAGAACGCTAACGGATATAATATAATAAATATATTTATTATATCCCCTTGATTACTTATAACATTGAACACAAATGTACGAATATTAAGTGAACGAAAAAGTCAACGTTATAACACTATCATTTATTTAGTTTTTATAAATGACAGCAATCATAACAATAGTAATAAAATTAACTGATTAAAATTATATACTTATTACATTAGTTTCATTTCAATTATTATGTTACGCTTAACTAAAAGTTAACAGAGCGTTACAAAAATCACGAAAAATAAATGACATGAATGACAGCTTACAAACGTTTTAACCGTTATTATTGTTATTATTTAATTAACTGTTATTAATATTTTACACTAAAAATGATTTGTTAAACAATTAGTAATATAATCAAAAAAAAAAATATTAAAAAAAAAATTAGGTGAGTTAATTTTGACATTAAAATTAAAAATAAAGCTCAAAATTTTTAAATTGTCAATGTCACAATAAAACATTTTTTTTTATATTGTATTTTTTATTATTTTATAATTAATTATATTATTATATTCGTTATCAGTATTCATTTAAACCCATTAATTAAATTTTGATAGATTTTTAAAAATTTTAGTATTCGATAACAATCTAATAGAAATGTTATTTCGTTAATTAGTGCTTTTATTAAAATTGCTATTGTTATTTGAAAATAAAGGTTTTCAAAAATGGTGTTGTATTTCTTAGCACATTTATAAAAACATATTTTTTTTTTAAATTTGCTAACTGGCTGTTTATCCGACTGTTAACAAAACTTCTTCACCGCGGGAAACGCAGCTATTAAATGTCACGCATTGATAGACATTTCAAAAGTAGAGATGCCTTAAAAACCTGTTTCAAATCTCACAAGTCATAATATGTAACATATAGATAACGCCATTCAGTATTAAATAAAATTTTTCAGGAAAAAATCTTAGATTATCTTTTTTCCTAATCCTCTTACGACTTATGATACGGAGTTACAATTTTAAAATTTAATACTTTCAGACACCCTGAACATGGACAACTGTCAAAATTTTTCAACCAAAGTGTTCATAAAGTGTTGCCTAACAATATATGAGGCTTGGTTTAAACTGCGGAAAGAGTCACTTAGTAGAGCAGCAAGAGTGTATTAAAAATCTGCTTCAGAGAAAAGATTTACTATCCCCGTTTAACTTTTACTTGCACCATAGTGTTGCACCGAATTAAATAAAATTTTCCACTTTTATTAAATTAATTTCAATTTTTAAATAAAATAAATGTGAATGATATTTTTATTTCAATAATGATTCAATAATAAAATATGAAATTTAATAAAACTGAAGATAAATAAAAATATGCCTTTAGAAGAGTTTTTTATTTAAAATTTTTTCATATTAAAATCACCTGTTTGTTAATTTATGATTTTTCTTCAGGCTTTTTCATGTTTATGCAAAAATACATACATATATAAATAAATAACAAATAGCCAAAATTGGAAAATAGAAAAATAAAATGAAATATAATTATATTGAAATTATTTCAAAATATTTATATTTAAAATATAAAATGAAAACGGCAATAAATAAGTAAAGAAATAAATATAATATATGAAGAGCTTAAAATTAAAGTTATTCAATAAACAAGTTAATATTTAAAATTCAATCTTAAAGAATTACATTTCGAAACTTTGGTTACCATTAAAGCTCTTGAAAATAAAGAAACTCTCACTTTAATTTTAATCAAATCACATACGAAAGAATCGTCACGCAAACATATCTTCAATGCTGTTTGCAAAAACACTGGAGCTGCAGAAATGCTTTAGAAAACATAATTGAATAATATAATTTGATAGAACACCGCTATGCTCTAATGTTCAAGTTCATATATTAGGAATGCATGTATTCCATTACGCGTCATTTGACGTATAAATTGAACTACTGAACCGTTAAACTGCACCACTATCAGATTCTCCACTATACTTCTTCCCAAATATTAAGGATAGAAAGAAAGAATTACAAAAACCCCACTTATCTAATGTGAAGATTCCATCCTTATTAATTAGTGAAACAAACTTGTTTGGTTCTTGAAGACTTTTAACCATATTTCTGATCTTCCATTCCTATTTGAATTTTTAGGAAAATAAAAGGGTCACACTTCTTTTCTTCCCTAAATCTTAAATTTGTTACCGTTTTTGGTAGTGAAAGGCATGCGTCAACTACCCAGGAGGTGACGCTGTTTAAGAATATACATAAATGTCCGTATCTACCTTCATTCTTTTTAGTAGTAACAAACGCCATGCCAAAATTAATACGCTTCTGTACCTTTCCAGATGTCGTTTACGATGTCTTCGTTTACGATACGTATGATAAAATGTTTTATCTATAGGGTATAGGAGCATAAAAGTAACAGATAACCGGCACAGTATTGACTTTGCAATCCAACCCTCAGTGTACAAGCATAAGTTTACTTTTCCAATGATCCTTGTAATATTTCTGCATACCCATCCAAAGGTTATAATAAATTTGAAATTACGTTTTGATGTAGTGAAGGAAAGAGGATAGATATAGGCTCGGATCGGACCAATACCCAAAAATAAATCAGTCTAGCTCTATGCGTCGTTCCTGCAGTATACACAATAACTCTAAAAATAAAGGAGCTAGGATTTGAAATTTTCACAAATTTTTTTATAAGAGCTGTTCAAAGCCAGTTTGCCAAACGGATTCAAGTAGCTGTCGAACAGCTTGATTGTTTAAATGAAAATAACTGTATACTGAACAAAGCTGGGTATTTAAAATTTTATAGATACTCTTATTCAAATCTATTAAATATTACAAAAAAAAAAACAACTGCAAAGACAATTTTTTTAATTTTTTTCTACTGTGCCCAAACATCCATAATTTCTTGTCATTAGAATTTTATAACTTAATACTCAATACTTACTTAGTACCCATAAAAAGGACTTGTTCAATATCCTTATCAGACTAGTGTAAAATAAAATGAAGCAATATATTCTCCTGGCAACCACAATTTTTTCCTCTCCCCATAAAATAAAAGCAATGAACCGGAAGTAAAAAGTTGCAATATTTTATGCACAACTATTGCAACAAAATTTTAAATTTAGGATGAGAAGTAAAAAAAAAGACCACAAAAAAAATATTGAAGATATTAAAGGAAGCAAAAAATGGAAAAAATTAATATGTAAATGGATATGGGCCAAGAAAATGTTTTTTTTTTTTTTTTTTTCTTTACTGTGGTGTTAAAAATTCGATTAACACCGATGAAATAAATAAATAATGATGATATATTATATAAAAATTAAAATTCTATTTTTTACTGTATTTATACTAAAAAATATTCCAATTTTTTTTAGGTATAGTAGAAATATATTGGGTCTTAAATCATTTTAATATTTAATGTAAAATTCTATTAGATATAGAAAATATCCTGGGAGATATTCTTGAGAAATTATTTGGAATTTGCAAGTAGACATGCTATTAAAATTTTTTTAAATTTACGGCATTAATATCGATCTGTTTTGTTGTTGATATATTAGTGCTTGGGCATTTTCTTACTCAACATCAGGTTTTCCATTAAAATAATTTATATAGGTTGGATAAAAATCGTAAAATTCTTAGGAGATAGTTTAGTTAAAAAAATTTGTTGTGCAATATTAGGTTATGTTTGAAAAATAATGTTTTTATGCAACATGATTTATTTTAAAATAAAAATTTGTTTTCAATCCTCTTTATTGCGAAGTTCTATAAGAGAATCGAAGAAATGTATATATACACATTACAATAATTCATTGATACAAAATATTCTAAAAAATAGAAATGAAATTTAGAAATATGAACCATTCTACTCGTATTATGATTTCCAGAGCCTAAATTTTTAATATGAAACTTTGCTTAACCGCTAGATGCCTTTGATCTTCAAAATCATAGCAAGCAAGAATTACGCTTCTGGATCTAGTTTATAGTTCTAGACATTAGTAAATAATATATGCAATACAGGTTTCTGCTTCAAAATGCACACCAAAATTGCGGTTTGAATAGGATACTGGGTGTGTGCTATCCATTTAGCTAGTGTCGCTTCAACACACTAATTTTTTAGGTGACAGTTTCAATAGCCTCCTTGCTAACTCATCAAAATTATCTTTTTGGGAGATATTCCTACGTTCTGGTACCTATAGTATCTAAGGTAGTCTTGTGTTATATTTTTATAATACTAAACTGACCAGAGCATTTTCTGATGGGCCTTGATCCTATGAGAGCAAAGTTGGCAGCCGTAGTATGTGGAAGGTTCTTAAGTGGTTTTCAGCTAATAAGTTTGTTCAGGTAACAAGTCTTACGACAAATTATGCTTTGAGAGTTTCTGAATAAACACCACAATTATTTCTTACATCATCGGGTATGCTGTCTATTTTACCCAAAGGGTTATATTTTTTCCAGTACCTTCTCGATGGAATTTTAACATTCCAAATTTAATATCATTTGCAAATTTAAATCTACAGATTACAAAAGGTCGAACTGAGAATACTGCTTTATGCATAGGAAATACTTATTATTTCCATTGAACGGATCCTTCTTCATCAACGAATTGTTGATTGATTTTTCAGACAACAAAATGGAATGGAACTTGGAATATCTTAGCAATTTTCCAGAAAATAATATGTTTAAGTTTCTGACCAGTTTTAAATGGCCAATTTTTCAATAAAAACTCAATAAACCAAAATATATTCTTCTTCAATAAGGCACAAAACACATAATTTATGTAAAAAGGAAATTGAAATTGCAAATAAAGAAAATAACAACACTTACAAGAAGAAACATACTCGTAAATTATTTTCGAATCAAAACGATTTTGAGATAAGAATCTTGAACAGAAAGAAGAGAATGAAACAAAATTGGTATTCCTTTAAGAATTTTTTTATGAATGAATTAATAAGCATTGGTGTTACAGGAAAAAAAATGGTCATACAGGAAGAAAGAGAGAGGCCAGGGGAAAGAAAAACAAACTCTGAAAAATTATATGAAAGCAAAAACCAAGAGAAAGATGATAGTTATTCTTGTCAACTTTCTGATATCCCCAATTCGAAACTTTTAAAATGGCTTATCCTGTCATACTACTTTGTCGCTTAAATTTTTAAACCTCGAGTTTTATTAAATAAAATTGGTATGAATATAGAATCTAAAAATATTTAAGGCAGCCATCCGAATCCATGTTGAGATGCTGGACAATAAGATTGAAGTAAACTTGATGACTAAAGCTCTTTTAGTGTTTGATTAATCAAATTTGTAGTGAGAAATTATTACGAAATTTATTTAGCTGTCAAAATTATAATTAGAATTTAGTGAAAATTTGGTTACTGTCAAAATTATTACTAAAATTTAGTGTATTTTATTTAGTTGTCAAAATTAAAATTTAGTGAAAATTGGTAACTGTCAAAATTATTACTAAAAATTGGTGCATTTTGTTTGGCCATCAAAGTTAATTAAGACACCACAAACCGACATCAACTCGACAGTCCTACGAAAGCTAACCATTACAACTCAATTCACATAAGAATGCTTGAGCCCATATTTATAAAGCTTAAATCGATGCACTTTAAATCGAGTAGCAATTTTAAAATACCCTTCAATATTTTCCACACGGGTATAAAGCAAAAAAATTTAATACAAACAGGTAAGTAATGTGTGGCCCATTGATAAATCTTGACAAAGCAGAAGAAATTAAACATCATCTGTTCGCAGACAAGAACATGCAAACATAAAACCATTTACATGCATATGCGAATGACTAATTGCATAAAAATGTTAATTTGCACTTAGCCTTCATATTACATCCGAAATTTCAATATTGAATGTTTATTTGATGACTAATAAAATTTCTTATACTATAATAACCCAAATAAGTTTTTCAAAATTGGTTTTTGATTTATGCAATATATATATATATATATATATAAGAAACATGTAAATATACATACATATATGTTTCTTAGTGACGTTAGGTCTAACTGTAGATATTTGATATTATTTCATATTTCTTTGATATAACATTGCATGATTAAGAAAAGAGATACAATCAAAATAATTTCCGATTACCTGCCAAAAATTTCTCCTGTCAATAATTAGAATCACTCAAAAATTATTACCGCCAATTTGCAAGCGCAATGTCAAGTGTCATTAAAAGATATTTTTAGAAATTAAACAGAATACAATTTTAGTTTTTTTCTGTCATTTTTTTATAAAAGTTTTGGAATCTTCAAATTTTTTAGATGGGTTCAGAGGCATCAAATCTGTTCTTGTTAAAGTTTGTTCCTACTTTGTTCTGTTGCAATTACGGACTGTTCAATGAGCGAAATAAATTTTTTATTTCAGTTTGATAAAATTTAGTTTGATAAAATTCAGTTTCAAATAATCGGAAACTATTTAACACAATATATTAAAACCTTATTTAACCCATTATAAACCTTTGTTTAGATTTTGTTCCTCAAAGTTTAATCAATATAAAAGATGATATATATCTTCATTAGCATTCTGGTACTCCCTGAGGTAACTCCATTGCGAACTTCCCTGCATATTCCTACAAATAATTCTAATATAGAGCGGATGATAGAACAAAACATTACATTGAGTACGCATTAGCGATTTCAAGACTCAAACTAATTTCCAAAAGTAAATATAAGGCGAAATAGTTTTCCAAATATGTCAATCTAAATCTCAAGACACGGAAGATGCAAATGCGCTCGAGTTATTTTTTAATTTTCTTTAGTTTAAGTTGAAATAAGAATAAAGGAACCACAAATGTGCAATAAAAAATATAAAACTTAATCTTCCGTTACGATGCAACATACTAGTAACTTCTTCAAACATTTTGGTGTGGTTACTCTTGTGTTTTAATTTAAGTCCTAAATTTTAATGAGTCCAAAATGAAAAATAAAAATTTATTTTTTTATATTAAAAATTTGCATTTATATTTTTTATATAAAAAAAATAAATGCAAATTAAAGAATTTAATTCTATTTTCTAAAAAAATGTTAAAAATACTTTTAAAATTTTAATACTCTAGAAATGCATTTTTTTGCATTAATTTTTAATTTTCCGGAAGAAAATTTTAATTTTTTTCTTTTTTCCTATTTTAAATATTATAGGACATCATGTTTTGTTTTGTGGGCAATTAAACTCCGTTTTATTGTTTTTGAAATAAAGATACAAGTTTCTATCATGTGAATCATATTGTTGTGTTTATTTTTTAAACCAACATGACTTCAGTGTTATTTTGTAGTTTAACGACATTGGAATTGTAGAATAAAAAAATTTCCAAGAATTGTTTTTATATTCAATTTTAAAAATTTTATTTTTTGCCCTTTAAAGAATAGAATTGTGGAGTACGAAAATATATAACTTTTTTGAATATTTAACAGAATTTAATATGAAAAAGTGCATAGAGTTGGGTTGGGTTGGATCTATATCGGAAGAGTTCTTTTAGCACTTAATATCTTTACTGGTGTCTGGTTAACACTGGTCGTCTTCTTATATCTTCATAATAATAGCTTGATATTTTATTTTTAAAAAAGGTTTTAAACTCAAAATTCTGCCTGATCCAAACCTTTGGCAGATAGTAATTGGAAGCACTTGTTTATAAATACCTGCGCATAACTTTTCATTTACTGCCAAGGGTGCGCTACAGCGCTACAGTTCGTTGTCGAACCTTGGCGTCCTTTAGGTTTCGTAACAATAATTTTTAATAAATAGGGCTGTTAACCGTATGCCAAAACTCCATCTTTGAAAGACCGTTGGATTTGAAAAGTTTTTTGAGTTGAAGTTCTCTTAACGATACTACGAGTTCAACTGCATTAAATAATATTTTCCAAATTCCTCAAGCGCTGATGTATGCGGCCATTCCGGTTGCAACTTTTCATCCCTCCTCCTTTCTCAACCAATCTCTATCTATGTTCAATTGAAATACATTCTCTAATCTGACCATTGGCGTAGTGGTTAGGAGATAGGTTTAAAATATATATTTTTATAAATGCAAAGTGCCCCACCTGAAAAAGAATGGCCCAACCACGCATCAACATGTAAGTGGCAGGGTATTGCACATAATCAAGTAAATAAATCTACTTTACAACTTCCTTTAAAGAAATTATACTGCTCTAATTAAATCATTTAATGCGTGACTTAAAAAGTTCATTGCAACACAATAACAACAAAAAATGTATAAAATTCAATATTAAATTTTGAATAATACCTATTTATAATTTATTTTCATTTTTTTTTTTATATTCGTCATATTTTTTTAATCTGATTTAATAAAATTAACATTTCATTGAATGAAGTCATAATATATCTGTTTCAAGGTAGGTCATTAACTATTAATCAATTTATTTCATTAATTTATATCTTATTTTTATTTGCTAAATAAACAACAGTTTGACTTTATCTTTTTGTTAAATATCATGAGAATGTCAAATAAAAAACTGTCAGAAAGATGAATAATGTTATAAATTTATATCACAGTGAATTCTCTATTAAATGTTCAAATATAACTAGTGTATGTTTAACTCTTTACTCAAGTAGAGGAAAAAAAAAATAAAATTCTAGGGCTTAAAAAGCATTATACATGATTTATAGATTATGATTATTTTAAAATCCGATCCCAAATGCTGAGAATTATACTAAAAAAAATATAAACTCATATTATAAATTAAAGTTTTACTGTGTCTACATGAGACTTAAGTTGCTTTAATTAAGTTTAAATAAATTTTTAAATTATTTGACAAATAACTACGATTAGTAAACTATAAAGTTATTATTTCTGTATTAGAGCTTTTTTCAAATAAATATTAATTTAATTGCAAAATAATTTTTATTATTTTTTGACAGTCATCCATGTTAAATATTTATAGACAAAGAATACTTAGCAACAGTGTATCCATAAATTATAACGTAATTACGTTTTAAAATGTATTTGGCGTCTCTGCATAGATTAAAATGACATTTTGACACATAAATTTATTTTGAATTTAAACATTTTGACACATTGTTGACAATATAGTGAGTTGGATTATGTTGACAATATTACATGTACATTAGTTTAAAAAAATATTAATTTATGAATAATTTGGCAAAAATATATTTTTAAGCGTGCATATATATTAATATAGTTTTTATACATATAAAAAAATTTTTTGGATAAATATCAAAATATAAATATGCTGTTAAATACTTTTTATATTACAATTTAATTTTATTCACCATTTAAATTTTTAAGAATCGAAATAAAAATTAAAATTATTATTAAATTTTCGAATCCCTTTGAAAGAAAAACCAGTAACTTCCTTCACTTACTTTGCTTAGATTTCATTTCTTTACAATAGTGATATTATTTCTAATACTTTTAGACAATTATAATTTTTAATATCTTTAATAGCGATTCTAAAATTTTATTTTTTAATTTCGCTATTGCTGTTCATATAACAGCAGATTTCAAGTTTATGTTGTTAACAACTACTAAGCAATTATCATAATTTCTTTGCGAAAATTTCTTTTACTGACAATTCCGTTCCAATCACAATAATCATATTTATTACTAATGCATATTAATCATAAATATTAAAATTCCTGAAAAATTAATTTATTTAATAATGGTCGCAATAAAAATTATGAACTTAGTCCAAATCCACTATTTTATAAGAATGGGTAGACGATTAAATAGATACTCCAGAATCTAGATAATCTAATTTACTAAATATCACACTTGCTTTTACATTTCCAATACCTTAGGTATATTTTAATATATTATTTCAAGTTCATTTCAGAAAAGAAAGACGTAAGAAGGAGTCGCAAAAGGGTAGTAAGAAGAACTATAATACAATTTCAACTTGTCATTTAAACCTTAATATAAGAAGCCTATGTGGTGTTGTAAGTAAAAATTTGGCCTATAAATCGAGGGAGCTCGTGCTCGATTCCAACAGGAAGGTCATAAAATATTTTAATGCAAAAATAGTGAAAAAAAGTTTTTCTTTACAGCCTTGGTGACCAAATGCAATTTAAATGTAAAATACATAAACATAAAAAAAATAAATAATATAACTTATAAATTAGTAGAAAGTATTGGAAATGGGTTGTGGGATGCACAACGGTTATCAAGGCCTGCGTGTTAGGACATAAAACAAAAACAACAATTATTGATATATTTGTCCTGAGGTATAACAGGTATAACAAACGATATACCTGTGAGGTAAAATGAGCTATAACAAACGCATTCAATTTAATGTGTTTTGTTGGATGTGTTCACTTATAAAAAAATAAAATAATAATGTTTTGTTGGATGTGTTTTATTTTAGAAAATAAAATATCATAAATTATAATAAGCTGGCCAAAAAATATTTTATTTATTTTTTATAAAAATAAATAAAAAAAGTTTTAAATAAATTAATAAAAATTTTTGAATAAATTAATTTGTAAATTACAATTAAATCTACTATAATTAACCCCGTCATTCTGTGACAGGTCAAAAGCTGTAATATTGCTTTAAAGACTCAGTCGTTCATCCCAAATATGCAATATGGTTTTCCAAGAAGAAAATTCGTCAAGGCTAAATGTAGTGTTCATACATTTATACGTCATACATTCATACGTCTTTACGATAAGCAGAAATCAAGTCATATGCAAATTTAAGGCATATTTTCAGGAAACAAACTCATTTTGAATAATGATTAATGAGTTGAACTGCTTTAGTATATAAAATATCCAAATAAATTAAGTTATGCTTTCCTTTAGCTAATACTTTGAACTTATTAAATACCAAAAAGCCATTCAAATATTTTACAGACATTTTTATGTTCATTACTATTTAAATACAAACAATTTTCTAAAATAAATCTATCAAATCTATATATATTAAATAAATCTTTAGATACATATATTTATTTTATTAACATTCAGAGAAAAAAAGGATTATTCTAAAGATAAAAAAAATTGAATATTAAGAATATAATATAATAATATATTCAATCAATATTCTTAACGTCTTTACGATAAGCAGAAATCAAGTCATATGCAAATTTAAGGATCTGTTTTCTATTATTTGGAAATTTGAATTTTAATCAAACACACATACATTTATGTATATATAAATAATTTATGAAAAATATCAGAATCAATAACCATTTTACAATTTTATTCAAGGATATTATCATTTATACACGATTCAATATCATTCACAATATTTTCTGATAGAGGAAATTCTAAAATGATATACCGAATGTCACTTGGATATGAAATTATAAATTATTCTGTTATAATAACAATAGATATTATTCGCTCTAACTATTCGTATGTTTGATTTCAATTTGCAAGGAAATATTTTACAGATATAAAATATGTTAAAATAAGAATAAATATTGAATAATGTTTTGTCATATTAATATTGAAATATAAGCTTTTTAAATAGAAAACTTATAAAGTTGATTATGACACGTTATTATTTGCAAAAAACAAAAAATTTAAATCCATCATAAAAGATTGAAAATTTGTCTGGTGTTTAATTTGAAAATTTAAAATAAAAAGTATTGAAATGGAAAAGTGAGTAAGTAGTTTGTATTAATTTTCCCCGACCGTCATAATCCTGAAATTCCAAATAACTTTCACCCTAATCGTAAATCCTTCCATATCCTCTTCGCTGTAACCAAACTGTACATTTGTATCACAGATTCCCTCTGAAAGTTTGGTTCAAAAAGGGTGTGGTTTTGGTGTGTAAAATCGCACATTACCCAAAGAAACATCGTATAGTTTCAATGGGTGGCTTTTGAGCTTTCAATTCCCTCGTACAAAAAAAAAAACAAATATACGTTGTAGCAATTCCAACTGTTTCGAATTGGTAAAACTTTAGAGACTTTGGTCTTTAAACTAGACTACTTTTGACAAAATAAAGGATGCTTATTCATTTATTATATTAAAAAAAATAAATTAGTAAATGATAGATTGTTCATTCATTTATCGAGTATCGAATTTCTACCGATCCCCCATTAAAAGATAACATTTTCTGACAATGGAGACACTTAAGTATAACAAATCATATTGCCTACATTTTACTTCATTCCAAGAATAATTTAATAACATAAATAAAAACTAAGAATGGTAATAGATATTGGATTGGGTATAATATATAACTGTAAATTTAATAGGTATGTTACAATTATTATATGTAAACAAACTGAGAGAAATTTTAAGTTAGAAAAGATCCCTCATGTTCTGCAAAATACCGGAGATTTTAATATTAATAGATTCTTTGATTAATAATTGTCACTATATAAATCTTTAGAATTTCAAAGATGCTTCGTATAATTTTCCATTATGGTCTCCACTTGAAGCCTCTTTTTTATCTTCTCTATCTAATCCCTCTATTCTAGTCCGAAAGCATCTTTCCCTATTCTAGTTCAAGGAATCCCTCTATTCTAGTTAGGGGAAAAATCATATATTTTTCAGTATGTTATTATGATTCCAACTCTTACTCTTGGTCCAACTTGAGGATTCCAGCACAATGACAGTCTAGTTATGAAATTCTTATTTTTCTTCAATTTTTGTCCAATCCATTTTCATATTTCATTTTTTTGGTTATTAGTCTTGCCAGATTACTTTTTCCTAATTAGCTGAGCTTTTTCACTATTTTTAATAGCTATTATTACAATTTATTGACACATAATTCTTAGGTATTTGTTTACAAAATCTTGCGCCCTATAATTTATGGAATTCATTGGAAGCCATTACTCACAACCGTAGTTAGTCTACTTTTGTATAAAACTTATTAAAGAAAATTTTCTAAGAAAATTTCTTTATTAAAGTGTTTAAAGTTTTAATAAAAAAAACCAAAAATAAAAACAAAATAAAAAATATATGTATAAATAATAATTTCCTTTTAATTCAATCCCTTTCAAATCCCTAATTTTTATCAGAACTAAATTTTATTTATTTTCTTGTCCCTCATTTATTGTATCATTTTCATTCATGTTCAAATATCGATAAGACTCATAATGTTTTATTCTATCTATATCTATCCTCCTTTCTTCTGTATATACTTGTATATCTGTATATATGTATTCTATATTTTTTTGGCATATATTCATTTATATATACTATTATATAAAACGTATTTCAAATATATTTATAAAAAAAACAATTGCAAAAAAAACAAAAAAATAAAGAAACCATAAAAAAAGTTTTATAATTTTCTTTGTTTTTTTTTCCGACTTTTCATTGTCAAATGGGCTGAAGAAAAATCCACCTAAAATGTTATTTTCCAAGAAAATATAAACAATTTCAATAGATTATTCATGTTTGTAATGTATATCTAAGTTTCAAAATAGACTTTTCGTTTAATAAAAACAATAAGAAAAAATGAAAAACCATTTTCCTGACTATATCAACAAAATCCTTTAAAAACAAGGGGAAAATCTTTGTGACAAAATTAAGGAATATTTAAAAGCAACAGAATAATAAAAAATTGAGGAAATCTTTTGACGATGATCCAACTAACTATAGGTTGTTTTTAAAATATTTTGTAACAATAAATTTAATTCAAAGATTTATACTTTTACTTTGCGTAACTGTATTTTTTTTTTTTCCGAAGCAAAGATGATTGTGACAGTTTAAATTACCCAACAAACAGGCTAAGAACTGCTTCTGGTGGATTATGGAGGATGTGGAGATCTATACAAATAGTCATGACAACAAAAATTAAAATATTCGATTCCTACGTGAAACCAATTCTTCTATATGGCAATGAAACCTAGCTGATGATCGATCGCCATATAAAAGGAAGTTGCAAGTTTTCAATCAACAAATTTTTTCGCATTATATTAAAAATCTTCTGCCCATGGAAAAAAACTAACGAATCATTTGAGCGAAAAATGCAATAAGAAAGTATCCGGATATAAATAAGCAAATAGGACACATACTTAAAAGAAATCCCGTTACTAAACACGCATTAGATTGGAACCCCCACAGTAGTGGAAGAGTAGTTGGCAGACCAAAAAGCACTTGGTGAAGAACCCTAGAAAAAGAAATACAGGAAGAAGAGAAAAATGGGTAAAAGTCTAATCAACAGCCTAAAAGAGAATTATATATCAGAAGACTTGTGCTCCCATAAGGTATCGAGAAAGACAAAGCTGACTATGAAGATTTCTGTACTTTATATTCTAAAAGCACTATTATTAACCGGAGTTTCCAAGATATTCTACCAAATATTTATGAAAATATCGAAAAAAAAATTAAATTTTAAGAATTTGTATTGCAGGTCATTAAAAGACTACAACAACCATACAGTCAATCATCAAGGACTAACCGTCAAATCAATAACAGTCAAAAAATGAAAAATGAAGTAAGCCATGTTTCGGTTAAAATAAAGATATCAAAGTCTAAAAGCGTAGAATTAGAGAGAACCGTTTACGTTTTGATACGTAGACCTCTTACGTTTTGGTAATAGATAGATAATTTAGATAAAGTGTTGCAAGGATTAACTGAAGTAAGTGGAGTTAAATTAATGTTAACTAGATTTTTTTCTCGTCAATCTTATAAAAATATTACGCAAGTCATTAATATCAGTTGGCAATCCTTCTTGTTGAATAGCAATTTTCAGTAATGTATTAGTTTTTCCACCTATATAGACATCATTAGGCTTATTATGAAGATTGGCTAGATAAATTCTAATATTTTCAAAAATTCTGTTATCCCTGAGTCTGGCTAAAACAACTGGCTAAAACAACAGGTAACAAAAGAGGGTCTAACACTGGTGGTAATGTTGGTATTGAATTAGAAAAACTCTGAAGAATTTGAAGCTATCAGTATTTGAGATTGTTTTGGTAATGATGATTTTACATGACGATTTAATGTTTTGGTACTTTGTCAAAGAGGAACATAGTGTTTTTTTTAATTTTTAATAGTGTTGGGAATTAAATTTTGGAGATGTGACCTGAAACTGATATATACACTCAGAAACTCTCAGAACTTTTGATAATAGTCCAAAATTAGTAATAAATCATTTATATCAGTTTCAGGACTTCAATATTGGCTCGCATCTCCAAATTTGATTCCTAGCACTATTTATTATTATCCTAACATAAAAAATATAAAATCAACTTCATAATACCATTCAAATTACGCACAATTTCATGTAAAAATAAAAACAAAACGTATATACCTTCACAAAAATATACAAAAATAAAAAAACAAATCCAGGACGATATAATAAAAAGTAACACAGGAAATAAAAAGTTTTCCTTAACAAAATTTTTACTTAAGGGTATAAAAAAGGATTTTCTTTTTTTTTTACTTTTTGTTTTTCTTTTGTTTTTTTTTTTTTATATATATATAGGTCGATAAATTATATTTTATTATTCAAGGGTATGAAGTGTATAATACATTTTATATAAATGGAAGGAAACTGGTTAAAAATCAAGGTCAGAAAGTTATACTCATCAATATGTACATAATAAATAATAAAGGTTGGAGAAAATGTTATCTTTGCCGTACTTTACGTGGAATCAGTTTTTATTTTTCTTTTTTTTTTATTCTTTGTTTTTTTTTCCTCTGGGATAATAGATTTTTAAATGTATTCACATAAGAAAGGTTATCATAATATTGAAATCGCAACTGTCTTTATAGAAATTTCCCATTTTTCCCAATGAAAAACAGAAAATAATACAAAAGAAAAACTGAGCAAAAAAAAAATGTAAGGATCGATATGGTAATAAATGGTTTATTAATGTTCAAATTAGAATATTTTTAGTTAGAGGGAAATTGTTTAGACCAATTTTTAAAAAAAAATGATTTAATATATGGATATTTAAAAAATGGTTAAAAAACGATTTATTGTATAATAAAATAATTTAGTAATAAATTTTCCTTTTTTTTAATATTCTCGAATTAATTTTAATTGAATACTTCAAAAACTACAAGTGATTTTGAATTTTTTAAAGCATTGAATTTGTAATCAATATAAACATAACAAATCGAATCAAGAATTTTCAAGAAGTGTTTCTAACATTGAACTCAGTTTTTCAAATAAAATTAAGTTATTTAAGAAGAAACGCCTAAAAGTATGTTAAAAATTATATGCCAATTTTGGTTCTAATGCTTTCATATCCTTGATTCACAGTTACTTTATACTGCGTTACGTAACTACCGATTAGGGTTGTTACTTTTCTTTTTGACCGCAGGGGAAATGATTTAAGTAAGACAGAACCTTACCCTCTCTTTTGACACACTGAAAAAAAACTCTCAGAATTCTTGGAAGTCATCAAAACTTAATTTAATGATTGAAAATTAACAAATTTGAAGAATCAATTTTCTATGTAAGTTACTGTACTTGGGAAATACTTAAAAACTTTTGTTGATGCTATAATTTTTGACTTCCAAGTTTTCCTTTGTATATTAAAAATCCTAAAATAACAATCGGTTATTAATATTTTTTAATAAAATCAATTTTTTTTTTTTTTGGAAAAGTTTTTGTTAAATTTAAAATTCAGAATTTCAAAGGATTCGTTAAAATAAAAAATTTTCAATAAGCGGACTACAAATGGGCAAAGGAAAATAATGAAAGTAGGACCTTTTAACAAAAGAAAAACTAAATTAAAAAAATCACTATCCAAAAGCTCAAAGTATTTCGTTTTTTGTCTATAGAAAATAAGGAAGCATTATTGTTATCTGCTCCAACTAACAATGATTCTTTTATCTCACCTGATTTATTCCTTTTCCTACATTATATATTTTATTTTACGATAAAAACTATACACTATTGCGATGGAATATCATCTAAGCAGAGTTCGTCCTAAGATTTTTCAATTCCAAGCAGGGCATCTAAATTATTAAAAACCAGTCCATCATACTGAATATTGCTGCTGCATTGGAGTAAAAAAACCTTCAAAAAGTATAGCTAATATATTAAACATGTAATGTGAGATGCCTACTGACTTAAAACAGCCTTCTCTCACCGTAGCAGCAAAATCGATAATCACCCAACCTGCTTAGCCAGTATAATGACTGAAGAGCAACGATGAGACATAACGTATGTGCTGCAAGGGTTGAATGGGAAACCCAGAAGATAAGTTGACCTTTTTCTTGAGTTTTTCTAAATCATAAGTATTGGGAAACACATATGATGGGGCTAATGTGTCTCAAAATTTGGAAGATTGACTTGAAAAACAGTTCCTATATTTCAGAGATCTATTCGAAAAACTCTGAATTGACCCAGACCCAGACCCAGCTGCCAACCGTGTATTACTACGATTGTCCCTTTTATCGCATATTTTTTTCCTGTAAATAATGTGAAAACACCCACTTGTGTTCTTAAATTAATACTAAGGCCTTTTACAGTCAAAAAGTTAATTGACAATAAATGAAAACAATCAAAAAAACTAACTCACTATAATATTTAAAAAATAATTTTTTACTTGATTTTTAAAAATCCAAATGCTAGTTAACTTTTTTTATAAAAATCATGCCGATTATTTTATTTCACAAAATTCAAGGAATTAAATATATTTTTATTTTTAATCACATTGGAAATTTCTAAATAATTCTAAATATAGAATTAGTATAAAGTTATTAAAATTTATTTTATTTTTAGACAAAATAACAGTGGTCCACCATTTTCTATTTTAATCTTTTCTAACGTGCACAAATTTTGCAGCTCTACTTCCAATTAAGGTTCCCGATACAGTTTAAAATTCTTTAAGGACATAAATTTTATCATCTGAACTCTATACACAAAAAATATGAATTCTTTCATAGAATACCGACTACAAGCTCATTTGAATCTCTTACGAGTTCTACTGGATTAAACTTACACTCCCTCGGTTAAGAATACATGTGCTTAAACACTTCGCCACCAAAGCCCGTCACTTACATAAAATAAAAGGTATATTGAAATTGCATACTTCCAGGAGTGAAAAGTTTTTCCTCAACAGCAGCGAATGTGTTTAAGGATGAACTTTTAAATATATTGTGGCATCCGCGGTATATACATATGAAAATATTACATAGGATATATATTATATACCATAACATTTCCCACATATTTTTTTTTATATAATAAATAAATCCTTTATACTGTTTAAATTTTCCCTGTAGGTAAATTTCATTTTCTATTTTTTTTGTATAATTTTCATTTTTCAATGTGGTTTTCATATATATTTCTCTTATGCTTCAGTCAGAGACATGATAAAACCTACTTTCTTTTTTTATCTTTTATATGTTTTAAATATATGTAACCGTATTTTATTTAAAACGTTCAATACTTGTATTAGAGTTTAATATAAACATGTGTAAGATCTTTACATTTATTCTCAATTTATTCAAAAAAAAATTTAAATAAATGGTTTAACTGTGATGGATGTCTAAAAGTGTAAAAAATAAATCTACTAAAAAATTTGCGCCACAGCAGTATCAGGAGTTATTCAAAATTTACAATTCTCCACTACAATTGCGCTATGATTTTTTTTCAAATTATTAAACTATTAACAAAGTATTCGAATTGTTCACAATCCTAGATTAGGCAACACATACCACGTCCAATTGAGAATGTGGATTGCTATTATGATATTAGTTCTAAATTACATTTTTTTATTAGATATGATCTCCTTCGATCCTTCAAATGTAGAATGAAGTATAATCTTATAAAAACCAATTACTGAAATCCTTTATTTTAAGGACCGACGTTCTATTAACATGCCATCGGTTAGATACGAGTACTATCGGTATTGCATAATAATAGCTCACATTTATTGCGTTTGAAAGTAATTAAGATGAATTTTATCAATTAAAATATTGATGCTGATCCCTAGCCAGTTAAGCAAATAAGATGACACAACATGGTTTATGGAATTAGTTTATTATGTCCTCATCATGTTTATAGATACATACTCCACCAAATGTGTTCGAAAATTCATAATGTATATGTGTATGATTTAGATAAATTTAAGATTTTTTTTTTGTAAATATTCTATCTAATTTTGCCAATCTCCTATAATCTAACAATCCCCAATAACCTCCACCAGAATTCAAAATCCTTACATATTTCCGTTTCTGTAACCAAACTATACATTTGTATCATAAGTCCTTTCCAAAAGTTTCGATTATTCAAAGATGGTCGAATGGTGATCCTCCGAAGTTTTCCATTCCCACGTAAAAAAAAAAAATTTCCAGTAACTATGGTTACTGACAGGCAAATGCGCAATTAGCAACAAAAAAATTTA
Source organism: Dolichopus griseipennis (assembly GCA_963082915.1). Taxonomy (NCBI): domain Eukaryota; kingdom Metazoa; phylum Arthropoda; class Insecta; order Diptera; family Dolichopodidae; genus Dolichopus; species Dolichopus griseipennis. The sequence goes on from OY720444.1 coordinate 98,748,875, forward strand.
CCTGGGTAGGAAGTTAGTTAGGAGCAAAGTTATCATACAACAGAAGTCTTCACAGTTCTATAAAGAAATGTATAATATTAATTGCAGCACATCTCGACCTCAACGCGTTAGATGGACAGACAAACGAATTAAGAAATGGGAAGATTATTCTTTGTGTATATCATTATAAAAATAAATCTCACAATATATTCATAGGTAAATTAAAAAAAGTGAAGCATATTTTTCTTTTTGAAAATTTTAAATTTAATAAAATACCAACATCTTTTTTTGCAAAACCATCAACCATTTTTTTTTCCTTTTTGTTACCAACCGATCCCGCAGCATTACCAGAAAAAAAAAGCACAACTTACCAAAAAAAATAATTCAGTGGAAATAAAATTTATATTCAAATAAAAGAAATATTTTAATAGATTTTGATGGAATTGAATATATGAACAAATAAAAGTGGAGAACAAGTGAATTTTTTACTTTTATTGTATTGTTAAAATTTTGCAAAATGCAAATTAAATATGGAATTAGGACAAGATTAATCGCATATATGTTTTATAAATAGTAGTTAAAATTTTGTAAAATAATAAAATTTTCTTCTAACACTATTATTAATATGCTTTTATTATTATCTTAATAACCTAATTAAAACGTACCTAAAATAGAATTTGTCTTAAAATCCGTCGGACGCTGGAGTAAATTCTTCTCCATTCAATAGATATTTAAATATTTCAGCTCTCATAATATTTAATGCGGGTTTAATTGCCGGTCAGTGAGAAATTAAATCAAAAAAAATTACTGCTGTGATCGTAGCCTGGTGTCAATAAGGATTTTGAATTCCCTACATATTATATACTTTTATATTAACTTGCCGATGTCTGTGAGCTTTTTTTCAGTCTGTCACACTGTGAATTATTAAAATTAGAAATCTGACGAAGTGCCTTCGGATGTAAAAAGTTTGAAAATGTTTTTGGATAGATATTGAAAATTTTTATTAAAGAAAAATTGATGTTAGATCTTTTGCATTTAAAAGTATTTTAATATAAAAGTTTATTCCTGAAATTAAAAACAGTTTTTCTTACCATTAACCTTAGTCCAGCAGTTTTCTTTTATATTAAAATAATTTTAAATGCAGAAGATCTCGCAGAAGATAAGTTCGTAAATTACTTTAATACAATAATATAAATGACATTTAAAAAATATATGTCAAGTTGATGGCAAAATGCTATATTAGTACCTTTTCACCAAATTTAAGAACTATGTAAAAGAATGTCACGCCGCAACACATCGCGTATGTGAACGCTTTACGTTAATATCTAATCGATTACATTATAAATCATGATTTTTAGTTTTTCTATGCCGTATAACACATTGGAAGTCACTGGAAGTCACAATTGAATTATATCATTAGAATAAATTATTACTTTATAATTCAAAAAAGTTAAATTAGTTCTACAGTAGTGATTGACATTGAACTCCTCCGCCATATTATAAAAATTTGATCTTATTTACAAATAAAGATTTTATTATTAAAACAATACTAATAATACAAATTTTAGATATTTATAGTTAAGTCATTATTAATTTTAAGAATTATGTATAATCATGTAGGTGACAAAGTCGAAATAAAAAAAAATTACACCATAGATAACTTTAATAAAACTATTCTAATCACCTATTGCCATTTCTGATTAATAATAGTTGCTTCAATATAACTTTGATTAGTATATTATAATCCGATTTAAATTTTTTTATTTTAATTAATAAAAACCTTTGATGGGTTTTTCTTTGATGAATGATTTTAAAGTTTTAATGACCATATTTAACAATAGGTGGTATAACATATTGTATTGTTTTAATATTATAATGGTTTTATTTATATAAATTTAAATATCAAATTTTATTAGTTAAAATTAATAAAAATGTTAAATTGAAGGTAAAAAATTTTTAAATTATTTTGTTTAATTATGAAATATTAGTATTAAACATTGTTAATATTTAAATTATACTCTAAGTCCCTATACCCTCAATACTCTTAATTGTCTGCATAAATATTAATTGCACTACACAACTTTCCCTCAAATTGAAATTCCATTTGATTGAAGAATTTCTTCAAAATTTCCAGCTTTTACAAAATAAGTTTTCAAATTATTTTCAGATATTTCTTTGGGGTCACTTATGAGTTTGGGGTTCTTTTGGGAAAATATTGGGTCAATTTAACTGTACATGCCATCAATTGGGTTTCTTCGAAGAATGATTAAAATTGATTTGAAACTATAATTAAAACCTTTTCAAGACCAAAAATACAAGAAGTAAATTTTATCACTATTCTTACATATTTCTCAAACCATTCAACAGCTGATTAAATTTAAATTTAAGTCAAATATTCACATTAGCATTGCAGATTACTTTGAAGAAATGCACCAAATTTTTTACTTTCTCCCAAAAAATATCTAATTTTAATATTAGTACAAATTGCTAGTAATCTTATCTTTATAAAAAAAAACCAAAATTCAAATTTAAATTAATGAAAGCATGTTTTACAACCACATTAATGTTATTGATTATGTTATCAATAATTTGTAGATGTCGTTCTCTAAATTTAAATTTATTTTTTATAATCAAATTTTTTTATTCAAAATTTCTTTTGATTACCTTACATAAATCTTCAATTTTCTTATCTGCACTATTTATTTTTTTAAATTAATTCATAATCATTATTGATTATTGAAAATTTAAATATTATTAATAGTAACAGGTTGTAAGTGGGAGTTTATTGGAAACTATTGAAAATCCGATTTAATATGAAGACTAATGGAAAAAATGAAAGTTATAAAATTGGTATGGTATTGATTGTGATTGATTATGTCGTGCAAATGTTTAACATATTATGTTAAGTATCCACCTAATGTTTTAAAATCATATCTAAACAAAATGCTACTTTGTTTTTAAATTAGTTGGCCAAAGGTTCTTGGTACATTTGATTGCCCGCAAGAGGAAAAGCTAAATATGTGCATCAATGAATTATACTCGTATATCTATAAGTTCATTAAGGTTATCTGTATTTGATCATGATATATGTATTACTTTTTTCAAGCTACGATGTCCTTTTAAGCTTGTGCGTATTTTTTCCAATAGCGGAAGACAATTAGATGCGAGATCTTCAGTGCTAAAAGCTATAAATTATTTTCTCGTGAAACATCATTTTGTGGCCATCTTTATACAAGGTATGTATTAGCCCCACAATTACACGATGTATTTTTAGTCTTCTGCCCATAGTTCTAATAGCGGAAACCAACAAGACTCGAGAGCGTCAGCAGTAATAGCTTTGAAGCCTTCATTGTGGTTCTGTTTTTGTAGATGTAAACCATCAATTTATAAAATTACTCAGCAATGCGTTTCTCACAAGTGTTGATTTAATTACACTCTTGAGAATTAGGTTTTTATATGAATATTCTACTTTACTTTATATAACGGTTAAACCTGCTTAATAGTATTTCTATCAACAGGGTTTTGCTACTACAATTCTGAACGATTTTTCACAATCTTAGTTTGTATTTTGCCGTGGTCTTAGGTTTGGAATTCCAGAGTCTTATCTCATCCACTTGTAGAGACCGTGCACAATGAATATTTCAACTTATTACACTTCCTGGGCTAATCATTATGTTTGACTTTCTTTTTGGGAATTTTCAGTTTTATGAAAATTGGCAATTACAATGGCGACAAACATTTTATCATAATTTCTCCTATTTTCTCTTATATTTTTCTTTGAGCAACAAAGTGTACATTTTCAATGATAATAATATATTAAATAATTTAATTTATTTTATTAAAAGTGTGCAACAATGCCCACACAAGATGGACCTCCTATACAATTTATTAAAGAACATCGTATACGACAAAATATGTTACTGACAACAAATACAACAGATACAACAGAAGAAAAAAAAAAATTTTCATGATCAGAAAATAATAAGAAAATTTTTTTGTTTTTTATGACAAAGATAAACAAGTTATGTTTTAAGTAATAACTTTTAAAGTCATTGCATATATTGTGAAAAAAAATATAAAATTGATTATTGCTTTTTAATATTTTTTCCACTTTTTATACATTTTTCAATATATCGTAAGTACAATCATTATTATCTACTACTAGTATATATTATTATATGAGATAATAAATATTATATATGTTATTGTTTACACTGCTTTTGAATATATACCTTTTACTATTTGTTTGCCGTTGTTGCCATTGAAGCTCTACCATATAGAACAAATTCTTTAAAAAATTTAAAGATAAATTAAAAAAAAGTTTGAAAAAAAAATTTTGTAATAAATTTAATATCAATTTGTGGAAAATCAGCTTTTCAAAGAAAGAATTGGTCTAATACGATTTGACCTAAGAAAAACTACAGTATCTCGATGGAGATGAATCCATCAATTGATTACATCTACAAATTCAATGGGAATGTTGTAGAACTCGAACTGGAGTTAAATATCGAAGAACCAACTACTTGCAAAATTCGGCAGTTCGATATTCTCAAAATTTTCTAAATAAAATAAACTTACTGAAATATACTTTAGATACATATATAATACTTATTATTCATCAAGTACATTCCATATTTTATCGAAGATCTGCCTTACATATCTATAATTTTTGTGTTCTAATTTTCAAATCAAATTGGCTTATCAAGTCACATAATATCCGGTCACGGATTCGAGAATCGCCCGAATTTTTAGCGCTTTGCAACACTAGCTTTTATTAAACGGCTTATCAGATCACAAAATAGCAGGTCACAGCTTCGAGAATCGCTCGCATTTTGCACACTTAACATATATTAATCGTCTTATTCGGTCACAAAATTGTTGGTCGCGGCTAAATTATTTGTATCCAAATATAAATAATAATTTTCAAATAGCCCGAATTTTGAGGGCTTCGCGACATTTATCAAATAATAAGGCTTTATAATTAGGAATGATATTATACTGATACTGGGATAATAGAATCAAGGTTTATAACTTAAATATAGTATCATCCGGCTTAAGGTGAGCTATTTTACAAACTACTTGCTCTAACCAAGCCGAATTTTCATGAAAAGGTGAGCTATAAAACTTAACTTCCTTCGTCGACTCTTTTAGGCTAAAGTTCTATGGCAGTTTTTCAAGCCCGTTGAATAAGATTCAGAATACCTCATTAATTTTCGTGTTGTCGTGCAGACGTAGACGGGATTATGGGCACACAAAGCTAAGTCGATCCAGTTTTCGATTCTGGAGTATATGTCCGACTAGGGTAAACTCTCGTCTCCTTTAAAGCATTACTAACCGCATGGCAATTTAAAGATTCTCATGGAACTACTAGAACTACTTTAATGTAGGTATAAAAATGTATTGTACCATATAGTAGAAATAATTAAATAGCAACTTAACTTAAAGTTATTAGATCAAATGACCAAATCCCATCTTTTATTTATATCTTAAATAAGAAATATTAAGAACAGTATTGCCAATGGCATTTTATTTTATTTTTTTTTTTCATTTTTATTAAATCCTTTGACTAATAAAGAACAATGGCTCTAGAGCTGGAAAAAAAATATCTATATCTAATAATTTTTTTCGTCATGAAGTAATGAAAAAATAAAATTAAAAAATAATTTTACGACATTTTAGTACTAAAATTGATTTTAAAAAGAAGTCAGCTAAAGGGTTCTTTTTTATTTTGATTTTTTTTTATTTTTTAATTTTATATTTCTTTCTTTTTCTTACAATATTTTACCTTGCCTTTGTTTCGCTATATAAGATACAACAAATCTAGGTTTATAAACCTAATGATGTCCTGAAACAACAGCATTACAAAAAAAAAAAATAAAAATTCTATTAAAAATAGTTTTTTTTTTTTTTTTTTCTGTAAATAAAATTTAATGGGTAATAAAATGAAAATGAGGTCATGAAAGAGATAGAAAATGCTTTATTTATTTATTTCCCATTTGTTTTTTTGTTGTTTTTATTTTTTTTGTTCTGAAAGATAATTCGATGAGAATGAATGAGATGCTTTTTGTATTGCATTACTATTTTTTATTTTTTAAATTATATTTAACTATTTTATATTGTAATGACAATAAAATGAAAATACTTATTACAAAATAAATAAAAAAATTTATATTATTTTTTTTAACAAAGAATAGTGATATAAATGAAAATACAAAAAAATAAAATATAATAATAGATTTTTTTCAATTAGTTTATGTTAATTTAAACATATTATTTGAAAAAAAATGCTGACTTTGATATGGTAGAAATAACAATCAACAGTTAGAAGCTTGCTTTGACTTGTATATTAAGGTTATTACAATTTTTAAGTTAAATCAATAAAATGCCCTAAATAATAGGTTAGAAATAAATATCTGACCAATGACGTAGTGGTCGAAGGTCTCGGGTTTAATTCCCCGGTCAGATCATGTCCAATAAAAAAATATCGTAAAATTGTTTAATTATATCGTAATAGTTTATATCGTAATATAAAATAAGATTTAATAAAAATATATAGATAAATCTTGCGTAAGATTATAGATGGCGCACAAAGTTAACATTTGTGCATTCATATTTCATAACCTTATACAATAGCTACAGCCGGGTAATCAACGGCTTAGTGAATATTATGATTAAAGAAACTGAAGCCTAGTTTAAAATAAAAACTTGGTGAATGCCCTATACTCTTTAAAGGAATGGAAAAGAAATAAAAAAAAAAGAGTATTAGTTAATTACAAAAAAAATTAAAAGAAGTTTCCTTAAACTGCTTATAAGGGGAGCGCTGCTTCCTATACTCTTTTCACATCAACTTGATTCTTTTTCTGCCATTTCTTGGGATTTAACTTGATTATTTATTTGCAATTACAGAATTCAGGACTAAATTTTTTAAATAATGTCAGTGGAATTTCTGGGTCTCATAATACGGGCAGGCATTTTTTTTCAAAATGTACAGAGTTGATTTAAACGAACAGTTCCATAACAAGATATAATATTGAGTTTTTTGTGGTACCCTACTTGAAAGGACTTTGAGCTGTGAAACTGTTGTATTAACTTACATCTCCGACTCCTTCTCGGATCCTATTTCCTTTGATGGTTGGCCAGTAATCTTTGAAAAGTGATTAAGTGTTTTGCTTCTACTGCTATTGCGAATTCTTGGAATTCTACCTTGAAATGGATTTTAAAATTAATTTATAAAGTCCAATACACTTTCGAGTTCCTTAAATCATATCCGAAGTACATATTTTAGTATTCCCATTTCAAGAAAGGCTTAAATTCCTACATTTTGGTCTCTTCGATTTAGCTGCTTGGTTATCAATATCTTTGCTTCATCAAAAATTCCATATAGCCAATTTTTGTAACAATCTGATGATATAATCGTTTTGCTTAAGAGAGAGTTTAAATTCGTAAGCCTAGAATTAATTTTCTAACTTTACTTTGTTCTTTTTGTATTCTCTATTTCTAAGTCTTATACAATATTTGACCTGGTTGGTTTCACTAAAGTGAGTAAAAATTCCCATTAAAATAAAAAATCAAAATTAATACTTTGAACAACTTCATGAATTTCTTCCACATATTCTAGATAGCCCGCATGCTGCTTTCGAGCTCTTGCAATCTGCGATCAATGCATTTTCCAAGCGACCGTATACGGAAGCTCCATAACAAACAAAGGATTTATCTTAAAGCTCTCTTAATTATATTTTTACCTACCTTAACATATTAATTCCAAAGTTCCATAATACTTTTGACTTATTTCAAAGGGACAGAAGTCTAATGTGATATTTATTGGCGACATGTCTTTAGATTCTAGAATCTTGTGCCTGATCTTGTGACTGGTCTGTCAATTGGGAAACTCTTATTTAATACATTGTGAATAAATTCATATTATTTTGGATTATAACTTTGTTAAAAAATTTAAGTCTTCAAAAATTAAATTAAATTCTTACCATATTTTTAATTAGTCACTTTTTTTTCCCAGTTTTTATGTCATGACCCCCACAATTCATCATATAGATAATTTATTCCATAAAAATAATTTCATCATCAACTTAACACACAAAAAAGTAACAGAAAAAAAAATGCTTCTCATCATATATTTTATGGAATAAATAAACAGAAAGAGAAAAAAGATCTGAATATATACTATCAACCATCATATCCTTGCTTCAAAAAAAAAATCATAAGAAGAAAAAAAAGAGACAAAAAGTACAAGGAATAATAATAAAAATTAAAATAAAAAGCCCAATTTTTTTATTTTTCTTCTTGTCTTATCCGCTTTTGGTTATTCGAAACCATTTTGCGTGGTAAAATAAAGGCTTTAAGCTTATTATTCATTTTCCCTGTTGTTTTATTAAAAAACAAAGAAATAATTTAAATAAGGAATAAAGAAAGTGCGGTAAGAGGAGAGCAGAAGGACACAAAATGAAAACGTTTTTTCAGAGAGGTAAAAGGAGCTGGAGGGGAAATAATGTTATCCAGGATGTTGAAAATAAAAAAAAAATAAGAGTTTTAAAAATAAAGGGTTTTAAAAAAACACATTTCTAAGAATACAAAATTCTTATACAAACATACATACCTGTAAAATACGTTCAGATTTGTGAAAAGCTGTTATCACATGGTATTAATTATTAATTCAAAAAATATTGACAGTTATTCAATATTTAGACATGTGTTTGAAATAGCAGACCTTCAGTTTTTGACCCCATACTTGACATAAAAAAAATCTTCTTAAATGACTCATGCTTATTTGTATGTATCTAACCCTTCAAAAAATTAAAAGCTTCTTACACAAATCAATGAACAGTTCCGGGGTGAAAATCTTTCAAAAATTAAGTTTCCCATAAACGCAATTAAAAATACTGTATGGCAACACTATTTTTTTTCTTATATCTTACGTATATTTTTTAAACTCAAAAAAAGCTGTTGTTGATTGGTTTATCGTTTTGGAGACTGAACTTATAGAAATAGTATTATTGTACAATCTATATATAGCGGCCTTTCCCGAACTTTGGAGGATTGTAGTTTAGACTGAGGAAAACTGTATAGCCTAATTTTCACAAATTTTAAAAAATGTGCTCAAAAACTTAAAACAATAGAATTTAATTTACATTTATTGTACATGAGTTACCATTTTCAAAGAGATACTTTTAATAAGTTTGTATCTTTGACTGTTATACATCTGAAAATCCCTATAGAATTCAAATGTGGATTTATATAAATATGTGAAAAATTTTTTTTATTATCATTCTAGTAGGATCACACAATACAAAAAAATTAAAAATAAGGAGGCTACCAATTCAGCTCTTTAGTAATCATACACCAAACTGCGAAATAATTTAATAAATTTTTTTCTTAAATTTTAAATCTTATTTAAACATGTTGACAGTAAAATTGTAAATACAAATGTTAAAGTTCGTATAAATGAAGTTTGAGTATTTGTACAGAGCTTGCTTCTAAATCTTAGCACCAAGGTGAAATAAAAACTCAGTGCATAAAAAGAGAGTATTAAGACTCCTCTAAAAAAATTAAATAGAACGTAATAATAAAGTTACACGTTCTTCGTTCAAGTAAACTTAACCTTAGATATAAAAGCTTTTAAAAAACGGTTGCTAAGCAACTGACTATTTATACGTTTATTATACAGAGTGTATCCGACTTCTTAATGGTCTTCCTTGAAACGGTTAATCGAGCATGTTGAGACGGTCTTTAACGGTTTCCAAGGAAACTGCCTTCATGAAGCTATGGGTAAGCTTCTGAAGCTATGGGCTTTAATAATAATATTCAAATCTTTCATAGTTGAAGAGTTACAAGGATTCACCTATTCGTCAGCGTCAGATTAAGTCTTCACATTTATCTCATATTTATTTGTCTTATTTGAATTTTAAATGTATAAACAAATTTTGGCATCCCAAAATAGGTCAACAATTTGGATTTGAATGAAACACTAAAGTTCTTAAAACCTACACTTAATTTTGCTCATCACTGTTAATATGCATGTTGGTATACAGAATATTATATTTGTGACCAGTTGTTACATTTTGTATGTACGAGTAGTACTTACATTTACAATTAAATGTATTCCACATCGCATTTTTATATTAAATTACTGATAATACATGGGATGATTTTTAAAGAACTTTCAGTGAAAAAATATTTAATACTACGTTGACCCATAAAATTTAAATGTTTTCATATTTTTTTTTTTTTTTTTTACTGAGTTCCATTTTTATATTGTGTTCCAATTTTTTAATTATTCATTTATTTTTTTTTTTTTTTAATTACAGGGATGAATAAGAAAAACAATTTTCTTTTCTTCCTTTGGCATTTATTTTTATTTTGTGGTGGAATAAACACAAAAGCGTAGGATTAAAATAAGGGTCACCAAACAAATACTTTGTTTTTTGTATAATAGTTTTAAAGATTTACGGACTTGACATAATTAAAGCTTCAGAAATTAAATATTTATTATTTAATAATTATGAATAAAATTTTAAAACTTCCGATAGTATACTTCCGCTAGGAAGTGGTCACTAATCTTAGTATTATAATTAATTTTATACATAAATTAGAAGCATTTGTAAGTCATGACCAGTTCCCGCGAGACCAGGAATTATTTACTTAAAGGTTGGGCAAATAAAAATAATTGTTAATAAATGAAAATGTAACAACTGGGGGCTTGGAAAAAGAGGTTTTGTCTTTTCTAAATAATGTCAATATTTCAGTCAAGTCAGAATAAACACCTTATTAAGTTAAATCTAGGGTAGGTTTCTGTGATCATTTGAAGAAAACTCAGAGGTAAATCTAATAAAGAGATTTTAGGCAGGGCTATATTGTTGGTTAAAAACTTGAGCTCTTTTCTAACATCTTTAATTTGTACAAATTAAAAAAACTGTGAATCTACAGATATTTCAATAGAGAAGGTTTTGAAGGTTGAAGACCATACTCAGTTTTAATATTTTACCACTAAAACTAACACTTTTTAATGATCATACTAATTCTCTTTATTATATAAGATTTATAAGTATTTTTTTATTTTAAACCACAATATTTTTAATAATTTCTCACCATTTTTTTAACAATTTATAAAAAAAACTTCGTAAAATATTTCATAAAAATATTTTCTAAACACATTCTTTAACTTTTATTTAAACTTTTTCCAAATTTTAATAAAATTTTTGAGAAAAAAAGGGTTTCCACCAGGAAATACCTTTAATTAACTGAAATAACATTTATATTAACATTTAAATTGTACACTGGAGAATTTTTAAACAATTTAAGTGTCTACAAAAAAAAGTTGTTAATGATGATAAAATAATTTTTAATTATATTATGAAATGCTTTTGACAATTAGAATGCCTCTCAGAGTGCTTATTACAGCATTTTTTTAAATGTTCATGTAAATCTCGGTGTAATGATAAAACATATTTTATTATGCAATCAATGCCGTGGAGGCTTGGTACTCTTCGTAAATATTTAAGTTGCTTTAATCTTGTTTTAGGTTTAATAGGAACACGTTTAATCGAATCTCTAATTCATCTAAACGAATCTCAGCCTTAGGACTAATTACATTAAAGCCAGTTTAGTAACCGCATTAAACAAAAAATTCGTAAAGCATTTACAATTCAATCCAATTTTAAATTTGAACTCCTATTAGTAGTCCTGCGCTGTAATTATTCATAAAAATTTTAAATATATACATAATATTTTCTCAGTTTTTTTCTAATTAAATATTGTTTGTTTTTCTCATTGATTGGGTTGGGTTAAGGGAATTTCAAAAAAAATTTTGAAAAATTGATTTAATTAATTAATGTTTGTCCATCTTGCAATTAGTTCAGAAAATAAATAAAATTATGTGTAACAAATGAAAATTCTTAAAAAAATCCAAAACTTAAGATTTAGTTACACACCCTGTTTTCTTAAACAAAAATCACAGTACTTAGCACCAGCTTTTGAAAATTTGGTCATATACTTCAAGATATATAATTAAACCCCTAAATAGAATATAGTTTATTCTATTAAATTACAGGCCTCCCTTTTTACTTTTTTTCTAAATTTAAGGTTAAAAACTTCTACCATAGAGTTTGAATTCTTGGAAGTATCTAGTTTAATTAGGAATTATTCCCAAATTTGAGATTCCTTATTCCAGTAATTTACATCCTCGATTGTAGCTTCTTTTCTAATTCATATTTTCTAACTAGAGAATTAAGATTTTAAATGTTTTAAAATTAAGTTTACAAGCAATGGCGTATCTAATACTAAAAATTTGTAATCTTTGCTCACTTAAAGATTTTGAGATTTAATGAAATTGAGCACTAATTCTGGTAAATATTCTGAAAATATTAAAAATTTTATTTTATATATTGTCATTTTAGAAATGTGCTCTTATCAAAATATCAAAATATGAAAATATGAAACTTTTTTTTAAATAACGGTAAATACCATACGTGTTTATTTAGGACTACATAATTTATTATATAGATGTACTATAAAACATTTCAATTCATTACAGTTATTATTTGCATAATTCTTTAAAATAAATAACTAAAATGATTTTATATACAGAAAATCCCTCTGGCGGATAAAATTTAAAATCAAAACTCTTTTATAATAATGTAATCAAATATGGAGATTGTATTTTGAGGTTTAAATTAAATTGTCATTGTTATTAATATTATTATAACTTATAGTAAATCCATATAATATTTTATTATTATAGTTGAATTATGATTTTTTTTTATTATAATAATAATATTAGAAATGATTTTATTCTAATTTTATTTAGAATTTGACCGACTTTTGTTATAGGCATTTAATAATGTTTAAATTGTAAATTTCTATATATTTTTGTTCATTATGTGAAATGTATAAATTTTGCCGGAGGTTATTGATTTCCTTTTTTTGTGTTTTTACTTTTTTATTTTTTCAAATTTATTGTATTTCATTATATTAAAAATTCTAGTAATTAGGTATTTAGAATATAATATATATTTAAACTTTTATACTTTACTTATATTTAAATCTTTATATGGTAACTATGGAAACAGTATTTGATACTACTAAGTCCTCACTAATCATAACCAAATTCACAAAAATTTTTCCCAAAAATTGATAGTATGAATTGGCCACCACAAGGTGGCACACATATAATAAATATTTAGTTCTATAACCTTCAAATAGATTTTAATTTCAAAAAAAAATTTAGTAAGTTAGATTACATGCTTCACCACACTGAAATCTATAGCCAGAAAATTCTCATTCATTTATTTACCAATAATACGCCCAGTATACTTCCACCGAGCACCTCTTTTTGGATCTGAATTAAAATTGACGTTTTCTGAACAAAAAATTGACTAATCTGAATTACGATTGATATTTCTGAATAAAAAACTGACTTATCTGATTATACTTGTAAAATTCAAATAAAAAGGTACAAAATTCATAATTTTCATGTAAAAACAAATTTTTCATCAAAAAATTAAATATTTCCACACAAAACTTTAAACTCAATTTTAAAGCAATCAATAAGACAATTTCAAATCACTTTCTAAATGCTTTAAAATTTTCATACAAAAAATATATTGTAAATTTATTATGAGAAAAAAATCAATATATTCTGTTAAGCAACCATTTTCAGTGCAGAGATTCGATTCACAATATAAATTATTGTACTAAACTCGTTTTTAATTTCTATATTAATGCTAGAGTTTTTACTAGAGTGTTGAATTATGGTCAAAATGATTTCCTTTGAAAAATTCCACAGAGAAGTAAAACATATTCAAAACTACTTATTAGAATTATAGTAGTAGCAACGGCTTATAAGTGCATTTAGTACAATGAACTTATCATTTCAATTTACATGCACTCAGACAGTTCACACAAGTGACATCAATGTTCAAATCAAAAAATAAGAAAAAAAATAAAAAAAAAAAATAAGATTCATCTTTTTGCAGGCTCAAAAATAAATTTTAAGTGTGAGTTTTATGTATGTATAAAATTATAATGTTTTTCACCATTTCTAATAAAATTTTTCACATTATATAAAGGTTGAAGGCCGAAAACTTCTACAGGTTTTTAATTAATATAGAAATATTAGTTATTTGCTATATCCTTGATTTAAATCTAGTGAGAAATGAAACATGAAAGAACCAAATAATTTTAATCACAACAGAAACTCGATCGCGGACACCTCGAATTAGTGAACGACATTGTACACTCTTCAGCTTCCAGAAACCTCGAACGACATTGTAACCTCTTAATCTTCCAGTAGCTCTTCCATATATCTTTTTTTTGCGCCATGTTTCCCGGAGTCATTTTAAGGCCCGACGCATATTCTTCGCAGGTTTCCTAAGAGTGTGACAGTTAACTGAACATTTATTGATTCCTATTTAGTCATTTCCCATACCTTTATGTTCTTAATTCTTCTAAGCTTATTGCCCTTGAAATATGTAACTGCTTTTATACCCAATAAAGCCTTTCGAAAGCCTTTCTGGTCGGTTTTATTCTATTGTCTATAAATTTTTCAGTACTTCTTTCGGTAGCTATTAGGAAGCCAAATTTGAGGACGATGTTGACTATACTGAAAGCGTTGTTTTCAGAACTAGGAAACTGAAAAGGGAAATGTTCTTCAGAGAAATTTTTATCAAAAAGCTCCTAAGCTCACCTTGTTTCTTCTTTAACTAATCTCCGCTCACTTTTTTTTGAAAATGTCACATTAAAATATAATTATATAATAACAGCTCCAGGTAACATTTAAAATCCATTTTAAATATTTCTTGAAACAGGTCTAGGTTATCACCATTAATATACATTTCCATATTTTTAATAAACATATTATTCCTTAAAAAAGATAAATATTATGCAACAGCACATAAATACAATATAAAATTATGTTGTGTTGTTAAAAAAAAAAACATTCATTTTACATTCAAATAACTTATGTTACAGATGAAAGACCAACAACATATAATATTAAAATTAATTTATTTTACATATTTTTTTCATACTCAACTCCTTCACTACTTCTACTCTACCACTAGAACCATCATAATTATCTTTATCATCATTATCATCATTAGACAAAAAGAAGAGCAGACATCTCACCGGCGTCATTATGTACAATATTACCTTGATGGTGTATACTCTTATCTTAAATCATTATCATAATTTTTATAATCATATTTTTAATAATTTATTATATTTGATTCATATAGAGCGTCGAAAGATGAGAGTGAATGTCAGCATGTGCTATATTGCACAATAAATAACAAGAAAAATATTTTTTTTTAATATCTTGTTGGTTTTTAGCACGGAAAATGTAGGTTTTGTTTATGGGTTCCATAAAATTTTTTTCTCCATAACCGAAAGAATATTCGAGTATTCTAGATTTGTTATTAAGTTTGTGATGCTGTAAAAAGGAAACAACATAGATGTGGATTCAAGTGTATGGATTTGATGAGAATCAAACAGTGAGTCTAGATATTCGTGACGGCAATTTGTATTAGCACGATAACGTACAAAGAAGAACTGTGAAACATCCACAAATTCGTTATTAATACAATAGCTATCATTGTAGCTGAATTTCAACCAGTTTGTTTAGCCGGCTCGAGTAGCTGCAATATAATTTCATTTTATATATGAGTATAACGGTATATTTATTAAAGCTAAGTATCTGAAATTTTGTAAAAGTCGCGGTCCAGTTAAGATTTGTCTAAGAAATTTTGACAAATGTAGTCCATTTTTTAAGCAAACTTTTGCACATAATAGTTTTTATCCTCTTCATAGGATTCGAACAGCCGCCAGAACTTCATTTTACATATTAATATAACGGTATATTTAATAATTTAAAATATTGTAAAACTCATGGTTTAATTATGCTTTGACTACGACATTTTTCCAAGTACAATCCATTTTTGGATCAAATGTACTCCAGGCAATCTTTTGCATGTAATTAGTTTTGTCTTTCTCAGAGGTTCGAGGTCTTCTTCAGAGGCTGTCACACAACTTCTTTTTTCAAATCCCTAACTTAAGGTATATTTAAGTTTTACATCTGAAACGTTGGCAAAAGAAGGTAAATTTGATTTTCATCCATTTAAGCATTATATTTGAGTGTGTATCTCACAGTTGACAGAGTGTTATCTACTTTCTTCCTCCATTTTATACATAAATAGTGATGTGTATTATCGTAATTGAAAAAATTTTGTTAATTTTTAACCAAAAAAAAATTTAATTTAATTTTAAAATATTTAATGTACCAAATAGTTTGGCTGCATTTAAATTTACTTGCATTAAAAATAAAAGTGATTTAGAGAATGCAGTAATTGCATTTTAATAGAATTAAAATTTATTTCATAAATTACCATAAGCTCCAATTATTCTTAGCTTAAATTGAATATTAATAGCAATATAAAATTGGAGGATTTCATTGTTAATAAAAGACAGAGGAATAGGAGAGGAATGAAGAGACATTTGATATGTAGACTCTTAAGTGCTCAAAATATTTATTGGAATTGGTTCCATAAAATTTGATGATCTCTTAAAAAATTTCAGTTTTTATTAATTTGCTTATTAAAAATCTGAGCTGAAGTTATTCAATTAATACCTCAATCTTTATTATCTCATGCTCTTTGTATATTAAAATTGTGTTAACCAATACTTGAATTATAAAACTTATAAATGAAAATAAAGAGTAAAAATTTGCAATCAATTCATCAATTAATGTCCAAAAGATTTTGTATTTTTTTTTTTAAGCAATGGTTTAATGAATAAAAACCGCAACATTAACTATATTAAAATATGAATGAGTCGAGTCGTGTGCCAATTTTTATTCTTTTTCTTTTATAGTACACAATACACCATACAGCAGACCACTTGAACCACACAACATCCAATTGATTAAATTTAAATAAAATATAGTGTTAAAAAATTGTATAGAGTACTTTATTCATTGAAAAAATATGAATTAATTTCAGTTTTAAACAACTCAATGCAATTGTATGAAAGAGTGGGATGTAGGAGGTTCGATTAAAGTTTTTTTAAAAACGGTATGAATAGTTTTATTAATTCTATTATGTACTTTTAAAATTTTAAAATCAATTAAATAAGCCACTTTATATATATATATATAATTATATTGAGGCTAGTCAATATTTGATTGACTTGAGTACTATTTGAAATTAATAGTACATGACCCGTCGATTCGTTCAAAATATTGTATAAAATAGATTTCGATTTTCAGATTATATATTTAATTTAAATAAAACATTGTTTGTAGTTGATAATATTCCATTAAATCATTTATTTTGGGTTTTAAGACTCAAAAAAGTTATTTTAATAAGGTTTTAAAACTAAATACATTTAATGCAAATAAAGTTAATTTAATTATATTAAAAAATAAAGTTGACTAAGTAAAGTTAGATTGAGTGGATGACAAGACTTAAATTCCGATACAAATTGAAGATAAAGTCACGACTAATTTATTATAATTTTATTAGTATATTTTTAATCTTTTGTATAAAATACTACAAATATTTGTATTTAATATTGGTTTGCTAGTAAGGGGTATGTTATCCGAATTATAAAATCATAAAATTTAAAAACTCATTTAAAAGTCTTTGAATCCGTTATAATATTTGACAGCTAGACGGAACAGTGAGTGTCGATCTTTCATGCAAAAGGTCAGGTTCGAACCGCAGTGAAAGTGAACAAATTTTTGGGGTTTTCGCCTCGACTCAGCTACTATTCGCCATTGGGTTCAAATTAATGGCTTAATCAATAATTAATAATTATATATCTTTATATATATCCAAATAAAAACAAATAATTTAATTGAATAATGCAACTCACAGATGTAGAATACCATATAACTGAAATACAAAATATTACAATATAAACAAGAATAGCATTGCATCTTTTGAAAATCTAAGACCTTTCTACATGTTGTAAGGTCTAGTTTGCATGTTGTAAGATCAATCTCATGTTTAAATTGTATGTGAAATTCATTAGGATCAATTTTAACAACGCAAATATAATATGACCCACCGATCCAACATGTACCTATGGTATAGACAGGCTTATTAGCCTAACAGTTGAACAGTTAGCGCTTAAAAAAAAATGGCTTATATAAGGCTGAAACTAAAATTTTGCCGAATAGTTTTTCCGTTAATTACCTTCACGATTCTTTATTAGTTCGGAATTTGATATTAATAAGATTATTTGTTGGTAATAAATAATAACTATGATTTCAATTGACACTGGGAATTTATCAAACACTTGTGTACTTGAAGAAATTATTGTGAGTCATTTTACGTTAATTGGACTTGTAATGTGTTACATATAATTAATAATAACCGTGATAATTGACACAATGATATTATTTATTGTATAAGACTGGCATTGAGAATTTTTTAATACAATTTGAAGTACATATATTATATGAAATCTCAATGAGAAGTTCTGAGTCATTATAATATTAACAGAACTTGTAATAAACAAGAAAATGTTGAGGAATAAAGTGTCCATGATGTAGGTATTGAAACTCTGACACAAATTGAACAAAAAGTATGACATCAGAGATATTTATCAATAAAATTAATTTAAAAAATTATAGGTATAGTTTTAAATTTTAATATTATTAACTTTTTTTTCGAAGTAAAAAAATCTGTTACGAGTTTAGAAGTTTTTTAATACGTATTGGTTTACAATATCTGAAATATTAAAATTTTATTTAACTTTTGGCGTTTAGCACATATTCTTCAAAAACAGGCAGTTTGACATCTTTTAAAGGAAGAACCAATTTAGGTTTATCAATTTAAAAAAAGATCTGAAGCACTTGTAGCTCTTACTTCAATTCCTTGAAAGAGTAGTGCGGTTATCGGTTAATTGTTATTCTCTCTAGCTAACTTTCTATAATTCTCTGTAGGTTACTAGGTTAAATGGAACCTAAATCTACAACTATATTTTTCCCTAAAAAACTCCAAGAAATCCCCTGTTAATGAGTCACACGTATTTTGTAATAAGAATTCTGGTTTACTGGACATATAAATCCCATATGGGAGTTAAATTTTATCTAGTTAAATAGTGCGCCAGTTAAATTCTCAATAAATTAATCAAAACTTAATAAAAGAAATTAAGAACAGCGATTACAATGGTATAAATAAAATTAATTTAAACATATTGTTTTATAAATTGAAATTTAATAGTTTAAATAATTCTTAATTGCTTCAAATAATTAAAGTTTAATTGAAATACAAATTTATTTTAAAAAAAAATTAAATATTGTTAAATTCCAATTTGGATTATTTTGTTTGACTATTAAACTATTTTATTGAAATACAAATATAATAAAAAAAATTTACTACATATTCAATTCACATTGAGGCATATTGAAATTTTTATATAAAAGAAGAGTTTCAATTTTAAAGTTTAATTTGTGCTTAATGTGATATTTAACACGACAGCATTTTTTACCAACCGCTATATATGAAATAAAATAGGCGGAAGATATTATATTAGCATCAAAATAGGAACCTGAAATTTTTAAAAATACGCATTACTAAGGTATCGAAAAAAAAGGTTTAACTGATAGATAATAAAATTTTTATGTGTATGTATAGGAATTATTCAAAAATCTTATTGGAAATTATTAATACAATAACGAGTTATTTAACTTTAAATAAATAGGGTTCAGAGAAATTTTACATTACGCTTTCCCTGTAATAGCGGTTGCCTCTATGGACACAGCTAATTTTTTTGTTTTTCCTGTTTATTGGATTTAACATTACATTCCTCAATTATTATTTTGACTACTATATTGTCTACAAAATTTTTCGAATGAAGCTTCATTCATTAAACGATATAATATCCAATTATATCGCATTTTCTATTCATATCTATTCACAATAAAATAAACGATATGACATTTAAACTGTTTGCTGTCAAATAAAAACTTTTTAACACACATTAAAATAAGATTTTCAACAAAACATTTAAGAGGAATTAAAGCGTCTGCTTTCAATAATCTCGAAAATAAAATTTTATTAAATTTTTAACAGGCAAAAAAACTTTAAAATGAATTTCCAGATATCACAGATTACACTTTATGCTTCTAAAATCCTTGAACTGAAATTAAATCAACCAGAATTGAAAAAAAATTGCACAAAATTTAAATTCAATTTTCAATATTCGATTTTATACAATTGTTACAACTTCCGTTTTACTTCTTATTTGTTTTCCATTTTATCCTTTAGTTTTGTGATTTTTGTTATTCCAATCCGAAATAATGTCAGTAGGATCAAATATCAGATATTTATCTAGAAAACGTTACTGTAACATATTATTATTCGCCATTTTTTTTTTTTTTGTATACAAAAAAGCTACGGTGTTGACAGATTTTTGATAAAAAAAAAACAATATGGCAACATTATTTGTTTTTTCTTAAAACTTGTTGCCAAGTATTTTGTTTTTTGATCCCCTTATTATTTTCATTTCATTGCAGTTTAATATCATGATAAGATAAAACTGATATTTTATTATTATGTATATTTCTACAGGAATATAAAAAAATAATGGATATTATTTTAAAATCCAAAAACAAAAAGGGAAACAAAGGAGTGTAAAATTAAAAAGGTTTTTCAATAAGAACGTTTAGAAACGACAGTACAAAAAAAAAGTTTATGTTTAAGACTTTATTAACTTTTCTTAATAATCCGTTATTTCGAGAAAAATCCGTGGCATTTTCTCAAAAAGAAATAGTTCTAACCTACAATTACTGCCTTTTTATTTTAACTTTTAATTGGAACTCTAAGTTCTCTCTTTCTTAAAATGTTAAGTTTCGCTTAAGGAAAGCGTTTGTAGACACAAGGTGATTAGAATTTTTCCAAAATATTTAATTTAATAACTGTAAACTATACAATTCTTATTATGGAAGTTAAATGGATAAAACAAGAAAATTTTTGAAGCTTTAATGAGGAAAAGGTACCAAAAGATACGATTTAAGTCTTTGAATACTTTGGGGCCAATATGTATCGCACTTCCATGTATAGCTATAGCATATAACGAAAATATTTATAACACTTTGTATTCTAGATTCAGAAAATATTCATATAATATTGATTTAGTAAGCAGCAGTAAATTTAATCAATTGAATAGCAAACTTGGTTGTATCAAAGATCCTGAAAAATGTAATATTTATAAAATCTTTTGAAGGTGTTACAATAAAATTTATATCTGGCAAACTACTGATCTTAAGAAGCACATTTGAAAGAACATAAACACCAATGCAGGCAAGAAACCACGAAGGTGCACAGTATAAATTTTAGTACACAAAATTTTTGTTCAAAAGTGACGGAGCATATATTGATAGAAGTCATCAAAGCCATTTCTGATATTTAAAATGGAGGAGATATTTTGTAAATAAACAAACTGACGAATTTGCAAAAAAAGCAAGTGACAAAACAATTTTTATTTTCAGCATAAGTAAAATTTTTGATTGTAAAAAGATTATTTTCAAGAAATTTGTTAATATTCTAAAATTTAATTTAAAGAAACCCGTTCCCAGACTAAGTTTCATATAAATAAACAAATTTAAAATATAAATAAAAAAAAAATTAAAGGTAGAATGATGATAATAAAATCCAAAAACAAAATTATTGATATAAACAACAAGTGATTTGAAATAAAAATAGTATATTTGATGTGTTCTACAAACGATAAGGAAGAAATGTACTAAAAGTACTAAAGTTTTGTAAAAAAAAAATAACTTTAGAGTCACGAATTTGAAAAAAATTGTTTTCTAAATTTATGTTTAAATTTATTACAATTATGGTAATAACCTTAAAAAAGTAGCTCTAAGGGTATACTAAATTTGCAATAACGTTGGCAATAGCAAAAACACTATAACGGATATTAAGACATAAGTGTATAAGTCAAATCGGAAACGAAAAATGAGTCGATCTTGATATGTTTATTCGTCCGTCTGTCAATTTGTTGTCTAGATAACTCAAAAATTAAAAAAACAATATAGAAATTTTCACAAATTAATTTACATAATATAGAAATTATTTGTCTTTATTACTGACATTGAACCTCTGTGCTTAACGCGCTACTTTAACAAGTCTCGTCTTTCAATATGAGCATAACTTTATGTTTAATAATACTCAATTTTTGAATTTCCAAAAGATTTTAGCTTTGCATATACCCTAGAGTTGACAAAGTCTACTCTACTTTTTAATTCATTCTCTAAACTTCGCTTTGCTTTGAAAAGCCTATAAATATTCAAAATAATTTTCTCAGTTTTTTACGTAAATATGATGAAAAAACCGAAAAAAGCCAATTTCAATCTAAAATTGATATCTAAAATGGAAGAGGAAAAATTTTTTATAAGTAAACCTAATTTTTTTCGGAAAAACTTTTCTTTGAATTTTACATTTTGTTTTTACCAATATTTTGTACTTTTTTATAATAAAATAAAATTTAAAATATCCATTTTAATTTCCTGATTTGAAACATCATAAAATATACTTTGAAATAAATTTTGAGCAATTGATTCCCATTCGGAAAAATTTGAGCAGTCTTATCAGATATAATTCGTCCTTTGACTCAAATTAAACCGAAGCTTTTTAGCAATTTCTTATAATTCATATCTAAAAATTTTGGTGTCAATTAAATTAGATGATATATAACTAGTTAGGATTGTGAGGTTAAAATATAACTATTAATATACAAGAATAACATTTCTTTAAAAAGAGACATAGAAACCTTCGAAAGCAATTGGAGTTGAAGATAATTCTATAGGTTGTGTGCAACTTTAATATACCAAAACCATAACCGTTTTTGAAGCACACTTTAGGATGGGGCCTATGACAGAAATGTACACATTGATTCAGAAAATAGGGATGTGAAAATATTTATGGGAATGGGATTTGGGAAATATAGCATAATGGGAATTAGGAAAATTGAATGGGATATTTAGAAAAAAGATGTTAATATTCTTTTTAAATTTTTTTCCTGCTTCCCTTTGGAAAATCTTGAGTGGAGGCAGTCCCTAGAAGATATCCATAAAACAAGATCAGCGATCCAACTGTACAATGATGGCTAAATGCAGTGAGCGTTGGGATGACGCTAGTATTTTTTATTTTTTAATTAATAGCTGCATTTGACAAGATATCCCGGCGCCAGTTTCAAGAATTTCAGTCCATATGTGTACATTATACTCCATTTTCAGTCTGATATTCGTTTTACAGATGATTAATTTATCTGTAATATGATCTTATACGGTGACAACTATAGAATAACAACTAGGCTAGATCTTATTGATCCTATGTCATTATTTCTACTACACTTTTTGTGCTAAGAAAGCACATTATGCTACACAAATATTTTATTTTAATCCGATATAAAAAATAAGGATTGGAGAAGCAGCTAATGCTTATGTACAAGAAACTCGAAGATTCATATAAAAATTGTGTTGTGTAATATTGTTGCATATTTTATAAGTCGTTGATACCAAATACAAATTCTTCTTATGATAATATTTTTATTTTAGTATTTTCGTGTTGATAAAAATTGAATAATATTTTTCTTAGGTTAAAGTTTACCATTTTAGAATAATTTATTTATATACATAAAAATATATTATATATATATTTTCATGAATTCCTTGAATTGAAATAAAGAATTACATACATATTACACACTTTCATATAAATATAAACTAATTTTGAACATATATTATTCTGCTTCATAACTTGTTTTTTTGTAGAAAAAAGGACAGAACTGACACTAGTACGTGACTGAATCTGAGGTTTATCACAGGATGAAAAAAAAATATAAAAAGAGTTAGAGAAAGAAGGAAAGAAATAGGTATATTTTTTTTTTTTAATTTTTCATTCATGGAAAATTTATTTTTGCCATAGATTTGTTTTTAAAAATTTCATTTTGATTTCTTTTTTATTTAAAATTATTTAACGTTGGAAAATGTAGTCATCTAGAAGAGCTGCAGATTACCTTATGTTAAACAGGGCTTCCTAAACTTTTAAACTTAAGCTTGTCCAATAGCCTCTTTATGAGTCCACCCATTTGATTTTACAAATACGAAATTTTAAAATATATCCTGTATTGATTGTTGACCTTCTTATCGCTTGAAAACATTTGATTGTTTTGAGAATTAAATAAAGCTTCTTAAAAGTTTATTCCAACAAATTCTTCACCTAAACCTTATTCTCATTGAGATATATTCAAAAAACATTCTAGGGAGTCGGGCTCGTAGAACGATATTAGATAATAAGAAAATTTTTCCAAACTTTAGAAATGGGTTACAAATCAACACTATATATTTTTGTCTCTAAAGATTGTTAAATCTAAAAAAAAATGCACCGAGGAAATCTAAACACCATTACTAACAATAAAAGACTTACACACAATAAAGCTATCAACCTATACAGTACAAAGGCTGAGGAGGGAAAATTAGAAACGTATACGAAGGAATAAATTTGGGATAGTACAATAGAAATCGACCAAGCTTAGTTAATCTAGCCTTTGAGATTTTTATGCTGAATGCAAGAAAAGTTTGAACAACCATGTTTCTTGGCCGATTAGAAATCATACACAATTAAGTTTTCTCCTCCGAACGAAGTATAAAATCTGCAAAAGGCACCAAGATAATCTAAACACAATACCTATAAATGTAGGACTTCAATGCAACCAAACCATCACCCATCGGGAGTAATAAGATAAACATTCGAACTGCCAAGACAACTGCAGACAGGCAAACAGCCTATATTATAAAGAAGTCGGAGGTAGGAGGAAAGATGGGACGTATACGAACGAATATTCTAGGTTTTGTACAATATGATTTAATCACCAAGCTAAGTAAATCCTGCCTTCGAGATTTCTATGCCGAATGCGATAAAATTTTGTTGAACCATGTTTCTTCAACTATTTTTGTACAAAACTTTGAGATGTGATAACATTCAAATGACCCAGCAAACTTGTTTAATACAAAATTTTTCTAATTTCTAGAATTCAATATGAACTTAAGTTACATACGTATATATATAAAATAAATACTACATGGTTGATCATTAAAAGTTTTAGAATAAAATATCCAGCAGCTTATACCTAATAAAAAAATACTTTTTATTTTACTTAGAATCTAAATTTTTTTTATTTACAATTTTATTTACGATTTTTGTAGGTTAGTAAACAGGAAGTTTTCATGTTAAAAAAAGAAATTAGCACAGCAATAAATGAAAGTTTTTCTTTATTGAGAATTCCAAGTTTTTGATTATAAAATATTTTACATACATTTGTACCTTATGTAAAATAAAATCCTTTTTTTATCCTGAAAATCCGTATAGTCTAAACACATCCATACACAAGCATATCAGGAAAAATATTGTCAGATAATTCACTTAAAATGTTTTTCCAATTTGGTTTATTCAATCCAAATGGTATTAAAGGGTTATTTTCTTTAAGGTTTAAATAAATTCCTGTTTCTGTGAATAAATCCTGGATTTGAGTAAAAGATTTTGTAGATCAAACTTGTAAATTGTTTAAAAATATGATATTGAGATATTATTAAATTATACATATTATTATATTGTATATTGTACTGTCCTGGGAATTGAAAATTCTTTGATAGAGTTACAAGATTCTTAATTTTATATAAAAGTTAATCAAAAAATGCTAAGTTATTAAAACTGTAAAGTTGTAATTAAAATTTTAGAGTGAGCGTTGAAGTAACAATGGGAACATTTATAAGACGAATAGCTCTATTTTGCACTTTATCGAGATATTCCAGCGCCGTAATAAGAGCACCAGCCCAAATATGTGCATTATACTCCATTTTCGGCCTAATATAAGTTTTATAGATGTTAAGGAGATTAGAGAAAGAGAAGTAAGTTTTGCAGCGATACAAGAAACCCAACATTTAGCAGCGTCCTTAGCTACTTCAAAAATATGATTGGACTACGTCAATTCTTGGTTTAGCTCAATCCCTAAAATGTTCAAATCTTCCGTATGGTGCAAAGCTTCTCCTTGAAAAGAGAGGTTCGGAATCGTTGTTGCTATTTTCGCGAGATTAGACAGCATTGGGCTTTTTTTGGTGTTGAAATCAACTTTGTTTTATCATTTAATCTCAAAATTTTAAGATGTGATAAGTATGAACTAAGTTGTTAATATTTTAAAGTCCGTAACGATCTAAAATTTGCATTTGAATTTTAACCAGTTGCAGCTTTTTTTAAATCAGTAAAAATATTTCGAATCACTAGATTCAAGCCAGCAAATGTTGCGGGACGTTGCTTATTAAACTATATTAATTTTTTTTCGAATATTTTGATACGCAACTTAATTGGGCCCTGAATCATAAATGGTAGACAGCTGTAAAAGAGCCGAAGAAACTTGTTCAATCTCGAAAGCAAAGACGCTTCATTAAAGAAAATGAACTTTTAGAAATTTCAGCACCCTGGTTATAGTTTTGAGCTTGGGATATATATCGACTGACCTTTCGATCCTGATTCGATCCATATACACTTGAGTCTAAACAGCATACCAAACAGTATTGTATAGTAAGCCTTTAGATCTACGTCCGTCCAAATATAAATTTATTAGAATTTTAATCTCTCAATAGTATTTTTGCAACTTTTTAAAGGTAATTAAAAAACTTATATTCAATTTGAATAGTTTTTTTTAATACAACTCCATTAGCTTTCTTTAATAATTTAACAATATTAAAAATTTAAGATATTTTTATCTTAAAGAATATTTGAAAAGCTGCTGTTGCTAGTAGGTTCATGACTATTAAACTCAATAATAAATTTAAGATTTTATTAACATTGTGAAAAATTGCTATTTTAACATTCATGTCCAAATTGAATTTAATGTGGTTTAAAACTACTTTTAGTCACGTAATATTGAAGTCATAAAACACCATATAGTAAAAATTCAAATGATCAATAAATTATAAGTTAATAAAAAAAAACTATTTTGCTATTTTACAAAAATTATTATTTATCATCGAATAGATATTCATCCGCCCGCCTCTTAATTCCTTGAATTTTCAATCAACTCAAAAAATTTGAGGTGATGTAAAGAGCGCTTCGGCTAAAGCTTCTAAATTAATTATAATGGTTATAAACGATCTCAGTGTTACTTAAGTCTGATTCCACTCGGTTTTCAATTTGATTAGCTTTTAGGGGGCGGGCATAATTACTATTATGTATGAAACAAGTATTTTATGTGGGATGGAAGCATTAGAAAATCTCGGTTTAGTAAATCTTTCTTTCAAAAATCTCGAAAAAAATAGTTTGAGAGTTGGATACAAAATTAGAATAATCAGCTTTTTACCAAATATAAAAAAAGCTGATTTTCTAAAACCAGATTTTTTAAAAACTAGATTTTCTATAAGATTGATGACCTGATTTACTTAACCGAAATTTCGACCCCATTTCATGTGGGGTACTAGTATACTACAAATGTCTATATGTCTCTGTAGCTATTGCATAAGATTATGAATACAGAAATAATAATCTTGTGCGCCATCTATTATCCTACGCAAAAATTATTTACATATTTATATTAAATCTTATCTTATTACGATATTAACTATTACGATATAATTAAACAATTTTCTTTTATTATATAACGATATTATATATGATCTGACCAGGGTTTGAAGCCGATACTTTGATACTTTCCACATGAAATTACGCTTTTAATCAAAATATAATTTATGAACAATTAACAAGCCATTACGGCAACACTTATTTTCAATTCTAATGAAATTTCTATTTATATAGACATTTTAAATTACATACGTTCCAGAATGGAAAAAAAGTTTGTATAGTTAAGTAATTAACCATTTGTCTATTTTCTTCAAGCCAATCAGATTACTTTGCTACACATTATAATATTGGACACTTCAAAATAAACAAGTAATGATAAAAAACCAAGGGTTTTTAAAAAAGCACATTTTCAAAATAATATACTGTTTCATACTAAGTATTTTATCGGAATATAATGTTCAAGCTTCAATATTAACGTTTAAGGAAATATATACGTTGGTGACTAAGTTACTGCTTACTTATAAAATAAGTAAATATTTTATTTAAAAGTTCTAATAGCCCTTCAATGGGGAAGGTTGCCAAATTTCTCAAGGACCTAACTTCATCTAACCCCCTTTCCCCCCCTCCCTCTCTATTTTTGTAGTTTCTAGGAATTAAACCAAAATTTGGAATTTTACTTAGAATTTTATTATCTAAGAAAAATGGGTAAAACTGAGAGACACTTTCTTCAATTTAAGGAACCGTTTTTAAATTTAAGAAAAACCTTTAACATATGTTAAAATATAATGTTGGACCTTCAAATTTTGTATATTAATAAAAAAAAAATTGGACAGTTATTCAAGTTACAGGTGCTTAAAAATAGCAAAATTTCAATTTTCGAGCCCTTATAGCTTCTAAACAGGGGGCTTGACAAAAAAATTTTGTTAACCGACTCCTACTAACTTTTAAGGATCTAACTTCTCCCAAAATTTCAAGACCCAATCTAAAACCGTTTAAGAGATATGAGGAACCAAAAATTTTGCAAAAATTGGGTTTTATATAATGCTAAATTTCAGTACCGTATGGCAACCCTATATATTTAATCGACCAATTTTTTTTAAGTCTATAAAAGCAGCTCTCTTATACCGTTTTTCGATTGAAAATAAACCTAACAGAACTCATGTTATATCATTTTAAATATAGGGCTTTTTCGGAATTTGCCGGGGCTGTAGCTTCGTAACCCTTCAAAATTAAGAAAAACCTTTGACACATGTTGAAATATAATTATAGAGCTTTAAATTTTGTATATCACTAAAAAAAAATTTGGACAGGTATTCAAGTTACAGGTGTTTAAAAATAGCAAAATTTCAATTTTCGAGCCCTTATAGCTCCTAAATAGGGGGCTTGACAAAAAAATTTTGTTAAGCGACTCCTACTAATTTCTGATTATTTAACTTCTCCCAAAATTTCAAAACCCTAGCATGAACCGTTCAGAAGATATGTGTGGTCAAAAATTTTGCAAAAATGGAGTTTTGTGTAATGTTAAATTTTAGTACCGTCTGGTAACCCTAAACATTTGTCTTGTAAAAATTTATAAAGTTTATGAAACCAGCTATCGTTTTCCGTTTTCAGATTGAAAATATATTTAACAGAACTCTTGTTATAACCATTTAAATATAGGGCTTTTTTCAACTTCGGGGGGCTGTAGCCCCGTAACAGGTGGGGCTACAGAAAAAAATTCTTCTACGAAATTATTTTTTTTGCAAAAACTACCCATGGTTAAAATTTCTTTACTCTATTTCAAACGGTGTAAAAGTTTTTGTAAACATACGGACGGACGGACGGACGGACGGACGGACGGACGGACAGAGTGAAGCTATATAGGCACATTTTTACAAAATTTTTTGAAAATGTGCTAAAAATTTAAGCGCCATTTGAATGGATTCTTCAATATATTATATGGGGGAAATTAAATTTCAAAAGTACAAGTGCAACAAATAGTGGTGGCTTTAAGAAGAATGATGGATTTTGCGATCGACAGGGAAAATTTTAGGGATGCAGGATGGAAACGAATGATCTTTTGAAAAGTTACAAATTGTGTAATGGTATATTTCTATCGGAGGGGAACACTTTGTGTGTTAGTCTGTTCCTTATTTTGGCAGGTCTTACAATAAATGAGTTTCCATAACCAGTTTTGAGCCACCTAAAAATTTCCTTGGTGTAGAATTGGGCAGTTGAGACCTGAATTGGCCCGTGTTTGTCTAAAAGCTTGAATCATTTAAAAAGGGGCTAAAAAGGTCATTGTTCATTTTAATTCAATAAAGCAAATGTCAATACCTACAAAATATCTATAGCAACGAGTTAAAGCTCCAATTTAACGACGAGTGATATAAGAGTAGTGAAAGTTGCCTGTACGGTGACGCGATTTCATTCAACCGATATGTGAGAATTATACTCCATCTTAGATAGCATGACGGGTTTATAGTTCATAGGATCGCTGTTACATAAATATGATATGAAGCTGAGTCACTCAATTAAAGGTTCAGCACTCTAACCAATGTGTCAATCATCCGTTTGCGTTTGTAAGTAATTCCATTGAATTTGAAGTTTACCAGACTTGGGTTACTGCTAAATGCTAAAACTTACAAATTGGTATGTAAGTTACCTGGTGTGTAAGTAACTATTGTCATCTTAATATAATATCAATTTACTTATATCTTTCTAATATATATAGTAAAAATAATTTAACACAGTTCTCAAATTTTTTTATTTTCTTCAGGGGAATTTTCAAAACTCTTGTTTTTGTTGTTTTTCAAATTGAAAAATAAAAAAAATAAAAATTTTAAAAATTTAATTTACAATAAAATGTCAAAATGTCAAAAGTACAATTTAAAAATATTTTATTTTCAATTCAGTTTAAAAACTTTTGAGAATTGTGTATATATTTGTTAAATTCCAACACTTTATTTTATACAAACTTACATATGTATGTATAAACATACAATATAAACTTTCCCAGTATGAGATGACTCAGGTGAGATAATGTCAATGCCTGTGAATCAATTCTATTTTTATAATATTTGATTTCAACTTCAATCTCATATCTATTGTATCAGATTTTATCATGTATTTTTTTTTGATTTTTCATTGGAATCTCTGAATTGAAATACAAATAAAAACAATTGAGTTAAATCGATTTATTTCATTTAAGTTTGACATTATTAACTTTAACAATATTTAATTTAAAAATTGGTTTTTTTGGTTATGGGGATTTTATTTTTTAAATTTTGATTGTACAATTAAATCTAAAAGAGATACAGATTAAGTGAATAACAAAAACTTAAACAATATTTTGAAACTCTTATAGTCCGTGAAGTATTTCGATAACCCAGTCAATTGTAATATTTTAAAAAGTTGTGCGGTAAAGTTCTTTTGAAACTTTTATAACTCATTAAATTCAGGTCTGCTGAAGTTTTATTTCCCGAAGAGATTTTTGACTTGTCCGAATAATGATAAGTCCCAAAGGAACTTGTCACAGCACTATTTTTTGAATCGAGATCTTCGAAGCCACTCATTGAATTTGTGGTATTCCTTTGGATAGTGTGCGACTTTAACACATTAAGCCACACCCTTTTTGAACCAAACTTTGAGAAGACGCCTGTGTACAGTTTTGTATAATTTTATTTTAGATTAGGATATTAAGGATTATAGGATAAGGGTACATAATATTTAGTATACGCTTTGCAAACCCCATTTGTAGGGTTGAAAAAACCATGAGTAGAAGCATTAATTGTATTATTTCTTTAGAATAGGTGTTAGTCCCTGCTAGATATCTACAAAACAAGGTTAGTTAACCAACTGTACGGCGATGGCTGAATGGGGTGAGCTTTGAGGTGTAATTGAGTAATTTATAAGACAAATAGATTTATTTTGCAATTTGAAGAGATATGCCAAAGTTATAGGGGCAACAGCCCAAATATGTATATTGTACTCCTAATAATATGTATTTCTTATTATTTTTGAGCTATGTTCAATTTGCATTCAAATCTTTATAAAGCAATATTTTCATTTGAACTTTATATCTCACACATGTAAATTCATAAAGTGTTGTAGAATTGCATTGTCAAAAATTATGAATAATTAAATTTGAAATCTTTTGAAGTGCTATAAAATTTCAAAAGGAATGTAATTCCAACCTGTGCAAGAATTCAATTAATAATTTTTATATTTTCAATGTAAAAAATGAAATAAAATAAGAATGTATACATTTATAATATAAAAATAATAAATATCATAATTTCAAGTCCAGGATAACTTTTCCCTTCGGAAATTGTCCATCAAATCACAAAAATTTATTATTTATTCTAAAATATTGTTAATTTTATAAATTTAAATTGAATCTAAAATTAATTATAAAATATTTAACAAAACAAATGTTGAAACCACATTTTCTCAATTCAATGTTAAATACCACAAAATTAATTCCAGTCATTAAACAAAATATAGAGATACTTTATAAAATATTCTGTGATAATTAGATTTTATAAAATTAATTTGCATTTGAAACTAATTTAAATTTAATTTATACATAATTTTTAATTAATAATTAAGTTTTTTTCTTAATAGCACATAGAAGTTGGGACTAGTATATTCCTAATTCTTAGTTAAACTAAATTGAATGAGGTGTTCAGAGTTAAGTAAATTTGTACAAGTGTTCAATTGTAGTTTTAGAGGAGATCTCTAGATAGAATATAATTTGAATTCTCTAAAGTTTACTTAGTCTCCTATGTAAGATTATAGATTTTAATATATTAAATCTTCCATCTTGAATATAATAAAAGTTTTTAAATAAACTTAAGTCTAGGGTTTTAAGGCAGAATAAATTCAAACTCTTTTAACTACTTTTCAATTCCTGAAAAGATCTGACAAATGCCACTTAAAAGAAGACTAGAGGAGTCTTCTGCTTTAATTAAAAATACTAAAAATTAATGTACAACAAAAATTGTTAGCTAAGTTTATATTGGCTGTACGAAAAAAGTCCACAAAACCAAAATTAAGAAAGTCCTTAACTTATACTAAGTCTCCAAAATACACTTTTCATAAAAATCCCCAAAATTAAGAAAAGTTCCTTAATTAAAAGCTTTGTTGCCGACATATTATTATGTATGAAAAAAGTTAGAAGGGTTTTCAGTAAAATCAAAGTTTCTGTTACAACATGCTGTTTAGAGGAAACTTGGGGTGGCAGCACTTTATATTTAAATGTTTTGTTGCTGATTTATTATTTATGAAAAATTGTTAGGAGTAGCAACTCTAAAGCTTACAAAATCATTAATCCTATAAATTGTTCAACAGTTTTAGGGATGACAGCCTCTTGGCTAGGAGACCATTATATTAAACATTTTCTTGTTGACTGGGGACATTTTTCCATACACCTGTTAATATTTTACCCAAAGTATTCTTCGGTGATAATATTGAGATTCTTTTTAACCCAAAAAAACTAGTAAATCATATACAAAAGAAATCTTGATTATTCCTAATGATACTATTCCCCCTAAAAAACCTCAAAATAAACTCATAAAAAAAGTTTAATTATACAAACTTATGTTATATTAGTGTAAAAATTATTGTATAAGGCTTTATATTTTCAACTGCCATAAAATAACTGTCATTTTTAAGTAAGTAAATTAAAATTTACAACATTTTTACTAAAGAATGTTTATTTTACAAACACACATTAACAACGCCTACAAAACCATTTTAACAATTGACCTAGTTTTTTCCAACACACTTTAAACTATTTTCTTATTCTTATAAAAAAATAAAAAACAGGCACTTTATTTTAATGCGTTTAGGGAGGAACAGTTATAAATAGTTAAGACATTTTTCACTATTTTTAGAATTTTCAAACTCTTCACTCATCGCCCTTTTAATTTTCCATTCAAGAGTGTTGGACACCTCACCCATATAATTGAAAAATATTTTTGTGTAATTTTTAAGGGATAAAAGATGAAAAACTTCACAACAATAAAAAAATATAACGAAAGAAGTCAGATAGAAGCAATGTGAGAATGAGATAGTAATATTATAGTATAGAAATAAAAAAAAAAAATCTCTTATATTTCTGGGCTAAAATTAACCCCAAGCAATTTAATATGATTTGTTGCATTCTTAGCATATTTACAAAACATTTGAAGAAACGACTTAGATTTTTTATATTTTTCATAACTTTTCGTAATTTTTGATCGCTGTTCTGTTGTTTACTGTTCTATTTCCAATTCCCGAGTTTTCTTCACAAAATTCTAAAATAAAAATAAAAAATATAAATAATTTTAAAAAGTTATTAAACATTCAAACCATATCAGTCGTTTTGCGCCATCCTGTACTTGCTTTATTCTTCTGTTCGTAGGTCTGATTACAAACCTCTTGTATGATTTGCATAATAATCCAGACACAGGGAGTTCTTTTTGTTTCTTACTTTCTTTTAACTCTTGTAAGGTGATGAGAGGAAACAAAATCAATTCTGTATGGTGAGGTAAGTACGTCCACAGACGGTAACAGACTGAGCCTCAGTTCCATGAATCATTATTTTACCTTAAACTAACTAAGTCTCCGCTGTTACTTTGCCGGAATATTGTAAAAGAAAACTAATATCATCTTATAAGAATTATTTATTTATATTAGTGGCACCCAGCGCTCGAAATTCGAGCAATTGTCGCACTAAAATAATTATTTATATTCATACACAAACAATTGAGCCGCAACCATCAATTTTGAGTCAAAATAAGCCGACTAATAAACAACATTTATAAACAAATTTTTTAGCCGCAACCGAATAAGTCGCAACAGCTGATTAATACTTAATGATATATGATAATAAAGCATAACATATTAAGATATTAACTAATTTCTATTCTATATGATCTGACCGAGGGTGAATATAATCAAACCAGAGACCTTTCAATGATTTGATCGATGAATGATTTGATTTATCAAAGAAAAAACCCTTCAATTATAATAAGATACAAAATATTTAAAGTACCAAAGTTTAACATTTGATGGATCATCAGAAATTTTACACAAATTAGTAGCTAAAATACTTGTCTCTCCGACAATTAAACTCAGTTTTCATGTAACCAAATAGTATTTCCTTAGATTTACTTTAATTTTTCTGAGAATTGATATTTCCTGATATGTATCCCATCCAAGTCCCTAAATTTTAAATTTCTCTTCATTTATAAATCTGATTGTACATCAGAAAGCATATATCTACCATGTATTGTAATTGTCAGGAATATATGCGGGTCTTTCTTTATGACTCTGTGACTGTTCTTTTTACATACACCCCATTATAAAATTTTATTCCATATGAAAGCAGATATGTTAAAGAATTTATTTTTATATGCTAATTTCATAATTTCTAATATACACGTATACACTATATGTTAATTAATTTTGACCCTGGAATTGTTGAAGCACAATATTATTTCAAAAGAAAATGAATGGAATATGAACAACAAGATTGTTCTTATTGTTATGATTAGATTGTGTTGATTGACAGAATAGCAAAGGGATTGTCTTTGTTTTATTCTACTTTTGAATTAACAAAAATAAAATAAAATTCTTGAAGAGATTTTCTGGGAAAAATTTATTTGTTTTTTCTAAAATATAATGGTATAGAGAACATCAGAAGTAATTCAAATATAAAATAGATTAAACAAATATATAAAATTAGTCAAAATAGATGATAAATGGGATTTAAATGCGGGATATACACAAACAAAATTGGTACATATGATAAGTTATTGAAAGAAATTGAATCAATTATTGATGGATTGGATATCAAGTAACACATTAACTATTGAAGTTACACATTTTTTATTTATTTTGTTTAATATGAGGTTTAGTTTGTAAAATGAAATGGTATTAGTTTAAGCAATTCTCAGTTCTCACAAATAATTAATATTTTAAAAATACTTTAAACGAGGAAGATTATAGTTGCCCTTGTCAACTTTTAGATACCCGTGCATACCCACTATGGTGTATAAAATAAACCGTAATATACTTCCCTTATACATTTAACTCATTACTCCATAATTTTGACGTAAAACAAAAAAAAAAAAAAATCACAAAACATAAAACATAAAACAAAATTTTCATTCATTGTCCCATAACTTTAGCTTAAAAAAAAAAAAAAAAAAAAATTAACAAAAAAAAAAATCACAAAAAAAAAAACAAAATTTTCATTCATTGTCCCATAACTTTAGCTTAAAAAAAAAAAAAAAAAAAAAAACAAAAAAAAAACAAAAAAAAAAAAATGGCCCACCCTAAAATTCCGATGGTCCGAGTGATGTCCGACTTTGCTAACTAACTTGCCCTATTACTTTACCTGCCCAATTTTAATTTTAACCTTGTAGCTTCATTAGATTCGCAGTTATTGAATCGAAAGCTTTGTATGGCAGCCCCCCCAAAATGGGGCCCTAACATTTTGAAACTTCATATAATTGCTCGATTCATTATATAACTAACCATGTGTAATTTTCATCCGCGTAGTATAATTAGTTTTGAAGAAATTCATATTAGTGCAAAGAAGTTGTATGGCAGCCCCCCGAAAATGGGGCCCTAACATTTTGAAACTTCATATAAGTGCCGGAGTCATTATAAAACTAACCGTGTGTAATTTTTATCCCCGTAGTATAATTAGTTTTGAAGAAATTCATATTGGTGCAAAAAAGTTGTATGGCAGGTCCCCGAAGCCTTGGTCCGATTTTAACCAAAAACAATAGGGAACCTAGAAATTGTCTAAAAATGACTTTGTGTGAATTTCAAGACTCTAGCCCTTTTAGTTTTTGAGTTATCGTGCTGACACACGGACGGACGGACGGACGGACGGACGGACAGACACACATAGCTAGATCGACTAATTTTTCGATTCTGAGCCGATACGTACCCTTGACACTATATCTAGCTCGTCTAGATCGATGCGTTACAAACGGAGGAGCAAATCTAATATACCCGATGTCATATATGTATGCACGGGTATAAAAATTGTGCTATGAGGGTAAGAAGTTGTCAAAATATTTTAGTGTGAACGAATTTGTAAGTTAATAGAATTTGAATTGAAAACTTTTGTTAATTGATATATTTAATAGATATTAACAATTACTTCAATTTGTTAAAAATTACTTTGATTGGTTAATTTATAATTCATTAATCAATTTATTGGGTAGGTTTAATAAAAATTTATTTTTTATGGGCTTGTAGTCGGGAAGTTTTATAGATATTCAATATTTCTATATTTATTGATGTTTTGATATTCTTACACGGAGGCGTTGCAGCCCGTTGTGCACCCACTTTCAATACATTTTATCAACTTATAAGTCAAACATATTATTAATTTGTACATTTTTAAATTATATTTGGTCACCATGGAGATTTGTAAAGAAAAATTATTTTTCATTAATTTTTTTCAATTAGAAAACTTCATGACTCGTACGGGAATCAAACTGACATCCCCTGGGTTAGTAAGCCAAATGTTTACTCACTAGACCACCGATGCCTGCAATTTTGCTTGTTTATGAAACCATTCAATTGGAAATGGGTTTCATCGCTCATTATCAAATTAAAATTTAAAAATTAAATTCAACATTAGATTTTCAAAATAATATTCAACAATTGAAGATCGCTGTTCTGTTGTGTACTGTTCCATTTCCAATTCTCTAAGTTTTCTTCACAAAATTTTGAAATAAAAAAAAAAAATTATAAATAAATTTAAAAAGTTATTAAACATTCAAACCATATCGGTCGTTTTACGCCACCCTGTATAACCTTAAAATACGATCTTTAAAATTTGGATTTTTTCATTAATTTCTTTATATGACATGTCAATTGAAAATTTTGGAATTTGAAACTAAGTAAGATTTATGTTATTGTATATTTATATTAAGAGCAACTTATTTTAAATCATTTATAACGTCAAATGAGAATTTATTTTTATTGTTGAAGGACGCTGAAGTATAGCTGTTGGAAATATTGTATTTAGGTGGAATGTCAATATGTTTTTTTTAAAGTAAGTAGAACATCCTTGGCATTATTTGATAGTTCCATCAATTCACAATAAGTATTCATGCCGAATAAGGCAGTACATAAAAATAGAACTTTTTCAGAATCCACCTTTTGTCGAATATCAAGGACCGATCTTCCATTTAAACAAATAGATTTCGTAAATTTTGGATGATACAACACTTTGATAAATCCAGTGCATTTTGGATCCTAAATGGAAATAATGAAGAGCTAAGTTAATACACAGTTGACTTAACATTTCGATTTCAAAATAAAGTGTTTAAAAATTTTAAAGTGTCTTAAGAAATTCAAACTTTTATACCCAAATTAACCAGTTCAAAAAACATTAATATTCGTTAGCTTAATAAAATGATTAATTTTCCCTGAAATATTATATGTACATAAATATATATATATATATATATATATATATATATATTTCTATTATTAAATTATTATTCTCAGAACTTTCATTATTAACAAACAAAATAAACCGTAAAATTAACTGAAACTTTCCTAATTAACTTTGATTAATAAAACAAGAATTTCAACCTAAAATATTAAATAAAATTAATTGAAAAATATTAAAAATATTTTCATAAATTATTTATATTTTAATTAAATATTTTTAAAACACAAATATTGCCACATGACACAATTTCATTATTTAATGACCTTCAATTTAATAAAAAAAAAGTTTATTTACATCTTCTATATGATTGGGTAAAGAATTTAAATATTAATTAAATTTTTCATCACCTTAAACTTTTCAATAAATATATCACTCGAGTGATAAATTTAATTGTCAAAAAATTTTAAAAGTTAAGAAAAGTTCATTTTAGGTCAAAAACTTAAAATAAGTCTTAATTGCCTGTTGACAGTATTGAAAAGCTGGATACTAAGTTTACAAACTTATTTCTTGCCACACACTTGAGAGGAATAGGGAAAAGATAGTCATGCAAGGTCAGGGTCGAAAAATAGTCATTCAAGTCAAGATAGTCTAAAAAGGAGACCAAACTTTGTTAACTACCAATTTGCCTCAATGTAAGCTTTGAAGGTGAACTATTACAAAATACTTCTGGCAGAAGTGATTGTGATTCTGAACTTTCTGCAATTTAATTTTCCATCTATTTTGACAGTTAATTTTGAATGCTATCTATTTCTCCGTAAGCGTATATTTTATATCTACCTCATAAATTCTAGTTAACTTCCGATCAAAGAAAGACGATCTCTTAAAATAATTTTTCTTACATTATTTTTTTGTGTTTTATTTTGTTATCACGTGTCAACAAATATGTCAAATTTTTCTATTTAAAATTTATAGAAAATGATTTTTAGTGTTGACTTTTAGAAAAATGTTTCAGAAGTGGGAGATTAAAATTTGTTTTGAAGTCTGACATTTTATTATCAAACCTAAAGGTTAAAACCCTTTAATTAAGAAAGTTTGAAAATGATTTCGTACCTTTCTTCACAGCAAAATAGTTGAAAAGTAAAAACAAATAAGATATCTAAATAAAAACATAGACAACATTTTTTTGCATACTCTTAGGAGTAAAAGTTTAAAATTAATGATATTATTATGTATTGAATTATAATTAAGTTTACCATAACAGAATTTTTAAAGTTGAAAATTTTTAAGTTTTTTAACATTATGGATATTTATAAAACCAATATAATTAGTAATTAAAACTATTTTATGACAAAATATGACATAGAAAGTTTTTATTACTTTTAAGACAATGTTTTAAACTTTTTGGAAAATGGTAAATATTTGGATATGATATTAATAGTTCTTTAGGATGTTAAATCAATTAATAACACTTTTAAGTAGATGTTTTTAGTTATTTCACCCAATATTAATCAACTCTCTTAAAGCTCATGAAATACAAGTTGACTCTCTTTTTAAGCGAATTATGTACAATTTTGCAAAGTACTGCTTTAATCCAAAAAAAGTCTCGAAAAAATGTTGTCCAGTTCCGTTAACCTTTTGTGGCACAACAAATTTTTAAAGATTTTTTTCTGTACATCGCTCTAAATTAGAAATGTTTTGAGAATGAACCATTTGACTTCAAATTTCGTATAATTGCTGTCGCTTGTCAATGGAATTGACTTTTTTAACAGACTTAGAATTTTTTAATCCATATTGCACAGCAGTTTATTTAAAAAAAAAACTGAGACTAGATTTATATCAAATTTTGAGGAGTACTGCTTTGACCCAAATGAATTTTCAATAAATATTCTGACTTCAATTAAAAATCCATAAAATAAGCCCAACATCAATTAAAAACTTATTAAGAGGCATAGCAACAGGCACCAGGTATCAGCTAGCTTCTTAAAAAGCTAATAAATAGTATCTGCCTCCTCCGGCTGCAATCCCTTATCGCGTTGAATGTTAATTTAACATCAATAGTATATAGACAATTTCAGTTGATACATAGTCAAAAAAACTCTATATTGAGAACTTGTTCCATAAATATGTAATGAAAACTATTAATTACAATTCACTCAATAAACCAATAATTCTTTATCGATTATCCGAAAGTTATGGAATGTGAACCTGATCTAACCCAATAATTTATTTTCATTTCAGTTATTGAAAAATTTCTTCATAACATGAATAGACCCAACAAATGTTCCCATAATTTTCCCATATCACGTATGTTCAGGTTATTTCAAACCTATTAATCAATTTTATTAATTTATTTTATAATTTTTATTTTTCTATCAAACAAAAAAACTCTACAAGTGTCGTAGAACATTTATAGGGTTGTAGTTGACATTCATGTGGCATTACAAAATAAAAATCTCAAGTGGGTCATACTGATGCCTATGTCATTAAAATATTTTAAATTCCAATTTTTTTTTATTTTTTGTCTCTTTCATACCTTTTTTCTTATAAAAATCCTTTTGATTGTCAAGTTTTTCCGACAATTTATTTCTAGCTTTAAATTTTTTTCTACCTACGGGCAAAAAATATCAAAAAAACGAGGAAGATTATAGTTGCCCTTGTCAACTTTTAGATACCCGTGCATACCCACTATGGTGTATCAAATAAACCGTAATATACTTCCCTTATACATTTAACTCATTACTCCATAATTTTGACGTAAAACAAAAAAAAAAAAAAATCACAAAACATAAAACAAAATTTTCATTCACTGTCCCATAACTTTAGCTTAAAAAAAAAAAAAAAAAAAAATTAACAAAAAAAAAAAAAATTAACAAAAAAAAAAAATCACAAAAAAAATAAAAAAATTTTCATTCATTGTCCCATAACTTTAGCTTAAAAAAAAAAAAAAAAAAAAAAACAAAAAAAAAACAAAAAAAAAAAAATGGCCCACCCTAAAATTCCGATGGTCCGAGTGATGTCCGACTTTGCCAACTAACTTGCCCTATTACTTTACCTGCCCAATTTTAATTTTAACCTTGTAGCTTCATTAGATTTGCAGTTATTGAATCGAAAGCTTTGTATGGCAGCCCCCCCAAAATGGGGCCGTAACATTTTGAAACTTCATATAAGTGCTCGATTCATTATATAAATAACCGTGTTTAATTTTTATCGTCGTACTATAATTAGTTTTGAAGAAATTCATATTGGTGCAAATAAGTTGTATGGCGGCCCCCCGAAAATGGGGCCCTAACATTTTGAAACTTCATATAAGTGCTCGATTCATTATATAACTAACCGTGTGTAATTTTCAGCCTCGTAGTATAATTAGTTTTGCAGAAATTCATATTGGTGCAAAGAAGTTGTATGGCAGCCCCCCGAAAATGGGGCCCTAACATTTTGAAACTTCATATAAGTGCTCGATTCATTATATAACTAACCATGTGTAATGTTCATCCGCGTAGTATAATTAGTTTTGAAGAAATTCATATTAGTGCAAAGAAGTTGTATGGCAGCCCCCCGAAAATGGGGCCCTAACATTTTGAAACTTCATATAAGTGCCGGAGTCATTATAAAACTAACCGTGTGTAATTTTTATCCCCGTAGTATAATTAGTTTTGAAGAAATTCATATTGGTGCAAAAAAGTTGTATGGCAGCTCCCCGAAGCCTTGGTCCGATTTTAACCAAAAACAATAGGGAACCTAGAAATTGTCTAAAAATGACTTTGTGTGAATTTCAAGACTCTAGCCCTTTTAGTTTTTGAGTTATCGTGCTGACACACGGACGGACGGACGGACGGACGGACGGACGGACGGACGGACGGACGGACAGACACACATAGCTAGATCGACTAATTTTTCGATTCTGAGCCGATACGTACCCTTGACACTATATCTAGCTCGTCTAGATCGATGCGTTACAAACGGAGGAGCAAATCTAATATACCCGATGTCATATATGTATGCACGGGTATAAAAATTAAAAATTAAATATGAAATAAGGTAACCTACACAGCACGTGCTTCTTGAATCATAAACATTTTATTTTTCCTTTTATTTTATTATATAATTTCACCTTAACATGACATCTAGAAAATGTGTCAAAATTTTAAAGTCAAATTTCACTTGTGAATTAATAAAGACTTATGTAAATATATATGTCATATTGTTCTTGGTCTACCTTTCTTGTTATGGTGTACCTAATTTAAGGACCTAATACAATGAAATATAATTTATAATATGTGTAAAATATATATATATATATAAATATATATATGCACACATATACATATTAGGAATTTATACACACATCATGATGATTAATGAATTGAGCTATTTAGGTCACAAGAGCAATCAGCGTTAAAATGTATGGATTTGAGATGATTCAGTCGAAGACGTTGTTAAACGAATTCTGTAATTAAATATTTGGGATCAACTAGAATCATTTGCAACTAGTATCATCTAACTAAAAGTTCCTCATTAAATTCCCAAATACAACAGAATAGGCAATGCTAAATTTAATTATGTATGTTCTAGCAAAAGGCATAGGCGCTTTTTTCATGCGCATTTCTATTGCAAATTTTTGAAATACAACAATTTTTTTTTCCTTCCACTCTAGTACCCATTCATTTCTATTCATAACTTTTTCTACTATTTTGTTATTATGTTCCAGGATATTTTGGGTCTCCTTAATTCATCTAGCACCGTTCTTCTTCATGTAGTTGTAAGTCTACCTTTTCACTTGGATCTGCCTACTGGATTCCAGATTAGTGCCATTCTGGTTACGCATTTTTATTTTTTCTTTAGTGTATAGCCAATCCACCACCATTTCCTTCTGGTTCTTCGTTTATTAGGGCCCACAAGTCTGCCATTCTATTCCGCCAGAATATTCAGCAGATTAGAATATTAATTTATGAAGCTTACAAATTACTTTTACTGAAAATCAAGGAAAACAAAGATTCATTTTAAAATCCCGTAATTTAGAGGAAGACTTTGATCCATTTTTCCATTTCCAAGACTTTATTAGTTTTCTCGTCTCAATGGTTGGGTTAATGGATTTTGCCATTTGTAAAAATCATTAAAAAACTATTTATATTGTAAATTTAAAAATATAAATTAAAATCTTTATAATACCTAACTTACAGCAGGCTTCCCCGAACACTGTGTTGTGTCACATCAGTGTAAAAAAAACTATTAAATACCTACTAGCTGTATGTGTGTGTCCTGAAACATTTTTTTTTCTTTTTATTCAAATGTTTTCTAGTTATTGTTATATTTTGACTCTAATATTTCCTTGTTGTTGCCGTTGTTGCAAATTGTATTGTAAATTTTCCTTTTCAAAATATTTTGTCAATCATTCTTTCAACAAAATTCCTACACGAGACTTAAGATTTATTGTTGAATGTATGGGAACAATATACCAAAAAAAAAATAAATG
The DNA here is from genome assembly GCA_963082915.1 of Dolichopus griseipennis. NCBI lineage: Eukaryota > Metazoa > Arthropoda > Insecta > Diptera > Dolichopodidae > Dolichopus > Dolichopus griseipennis. Next base: position 98,792,310 of record OY720444.1, read on the forward strand.
AAAAATTACATAATATAGTTATGAATCTATAGACAATGGAATGTGAAGAATGTGATCTGTTTCCGTATTCAAAATTTTCTTTTCAAATTAATCTTATGTGTATGAATTCTGAAGAAAAATCTGTTGTTGAAATTATGATAAAAAAATTTTTAGATAGCCTTTGACCATAAAAAGTTCCAAAGAAATAAAAAAAAATATATTTCTTTGTCATCCCAAAAAATGTTCTCAATTTTTTGTCAAAAATAAAGATTTTATGATAATTTCCGGACAGAATTTTTTATATTGTTTTTTGGAACATCAGTGGCCTATGTTGATTATCATTCAGTTGTTTGTTAGGAATATGAACCTTGAAGAACTTCAAAATTCCTTCTGATCTCCAGAATCTTCTAAAACAAGCATTTGCAAATTTCTTCAACTACATCTTAATTTGTAATAGTTCGAAGATATTTTTAATTATAAGAACCGCTCGGTTAAACATATTCCGCTAATTTAGGTAAGTATTTAATCTGGTGAAAACTTTTTAATATTCCTTAAACTTCAGCGCCTCGACCTACTCTAGAAATAATAAAGCTATTTAGTTCCTCCACTTTTAAAAGAAATGTGTTAGTTTATTGTGGCTTCTCCGAAAAACTGTTTTTTTAAAACCTTTCTAGGTTTCTTGGTTTCCAAATCCCTATCCTAAAAACCAAACTATTAATTTATGTAAAAGGCCTATCTTTCAATATCCACCAAAGGAATTGTATAAGAATGGAAGTGTTTCAGTACTGTAGAGTATTTTGCAGAGTTGACCGTCGTACTTCTTCTCCAGGTGACTTCTGATCCTAAGTACATGCCCAAAAGACAATACTTGCCGTATTTTCAGGACTTCTATTTATAATCACTCGATAGTTGATTAAAATCACAATTTATAAAACACTTAGCATACATTTTTAATGACTACTTTGTTAGCTAAATACCTTGGAAGGATTACTTAAAATATTATTATTTAACTATTAAAATTATGGTAATATAATTTAATGCTTCTTTCACTTGAAACTGGAATATGTCCTTTATGAGATGTCAACTAAAAGTTTTCATTATTCCCCTATCAATTTAAATACAGCTATAGCATATAATACATAAATGGTTATTTGTCAGGACATTTTTTATGGTTCCGTATAATATGATTTTTGTAAACGTTGTTGTGTCTCTTCCTATAAAAACTTCCTTAAAATGAAAATTAGAAATTCATGAGGTCTACTATTCCAGATAAAGAAGAAGAAACTCATGCGTTTATAAAAAAAATAAAACAAAATCTTTTTTTATTTCCTTAGGAATATTTTTTTGTTCTGTATGTAGGTTTCGTTTTGTTTCCAAGTTTCAATGGCTTTTTGACATTTTGCAGCACGTTCTATACTAATTTATCATCCATAAATGTTAAGTCTCAAAACATCATGTTTTATAGTTAAAAAAATTAAATTTCAATTTTTTTTAAGCGGATTTTATTTAGTTTTTTATTTCTTGGAGAATTTTTGGAGTTTTTTCAGCAAAATAATAAAAAATGAATTAGGACAAATTATATTCTAAATTGTTTATTGCTCTTATTTAATTTGAGATTTTCCCATAGATAGATGAAAAACTATAAGTGTATAAGTACGGCGCTTTTTGCTATGGGCAAACTTCAAATATTTAAGTTTATAAGAGTCTTAAAGATAAACTTGTAATTCAAACATAAAATTAAATTAATATTTTTTTTTTTTTAGGGTTGCGTGTTGATAAAAAAAATTTAGAATATTCCATAGAAAAGTCCCATTAACCAAGTAGTCAACTGGAAAAGCAGCACGAGGTAAACTCTAAAGTCGGAACCATTCGCTATTCAAAGTTATACTTTTGTTCAAATTTAACCGTGCTCGTTTTCTCTGAGTAATCTATTCTAATGCTAGACAGACGATAGCTATAGTACGATTCTCTATACTTTATTTGAATTTCTTTTTGACACGAGTTCTTAGCATGTAAATTTTCTGAGGCAAAATATTTTCCATTTGGTCCAGAGACATTTGTATATTAAGATCTTCAGCTTATTCATGGTTGAATTCCGAGACAAGAGTCCCTTCCGTGTAATACGCAGTATCAACTTCTTGAAAATTCTGTGTTCAGTATCCTTAGTTAGACACATGAATCTCCGTACTCCCTATATTCTCTTAGCCGCATCCCTTGATTAATTGAATCTTTTTTGTACGTCTCCAACTGCCCCTTAAATTTGATTCCCTCGATGATCATGGAAGGCGATGAATGAAGCTCCTTATATTTAAGATCTTAAACTTATTTGTAGTTGACTCCTTTCTGATTTCCGTCCTTTTTTATTTGGTAGGATCACTTTCTAGTAGTTTAATATTCTGAATTCAGTGTGCATAGTTTGATCCGAGGATTGAGCTAGTTGAAGACTGAACCATCTTCTATTCTATTAGTAAAGTAAAATTAGCGTGATTCCTATGCCAGAAGTATAGTTCTTATTTTGTCCCTGTCTGTCACCAATTAATAAAAACATTTATGAATAAAATTAATAATAAATTATAATAACAATTCCTTCCATGTTCATTTCGTTGACGATTAAATTAAATATATTGCAACAGAAAATACATTGTCCTCCATTTTTAAAATTTAATACCCTGTGCAAAATTAGGTCACTATAAAAATACAAGTACAAGTTTATACATTACATAATGCTCTACATTAGATTAAAAAAAAAAGCAAAAGTTTATTTAAGATGCGTTATTGTTGGTCCACATATTATTGTGTCGTCAACTCAACTATAGTCACGTCAAATAATAATTCAACGGCTCACTGCAATAATTTATTCGTGAATTTTAAATCTCAGTGCTTATTTTTGTTTTGTTTTTTTTAGTTGTTAGTTGGTTGTATATTCTATTCTACTTTTTTTGTTTTGTTGCCCCTAGGGATTTATTATAGTTTCAGTGTTCATCATTGGCATTAATCTTCACTTTAATATATCCCTTGGGATCTTCTATACAATGTTTATTTTTTGTTGTCTCTTTCTTTCCATTTTTTTTTGTTCTTTCTTTTCAAAATATTCGAATTCATAAATTCCCGGAATATAAAGGAAAAAAAAAAACAATAAAATGAAAAACTTATACGTATATAAAAAAAACTAAGTTGAGAACTCAAACTTTAGCATAGACAACAATACATCATGAAATAAAAGTATATATATTTATTGTAATGAATAGACAACGGAAAAGAATAGAAAATAAAATATAATTAAATTTAAAAAAAAATATATATAATATTATAAAATTAATGTGCATTATGTAACATTTTTTATAACAAAAAGTTAATACATGTCCAGAATTTGTAAAAATCTGGAAAAGAAAAGCAAGGAAATGCAGAAGAAATACAAAAAAAAAGAACTGCTGCAGAATGAAGGAAATGCATTAGAAATAATTTTAAGTTGAAGTATTTCATAAAAACCTTAGGATATATATGCATGAGTCTTTATTATTAATAAATTTAAAAAAAAACTTAGGTTCGGCGTTATGATCTTTCAGAAAGCCGGAAACTCCTTTTTTTTGTTTCCTTTTCAACGCACTTGAGGAACAAAAGGTTTCCACAAAGCCTCATTATTCTTTTCTGTGCTAGCGCCCTGATTTTCTTCCACGTTTTTCCTACTTCTTTGATTCCTTTTATTACAGTTCTTCTCCATGTGGTTTATGGCCTTGCCACTTTACTCTCCGTGGGAATTTCAATCGACGACATGGTGGCTATCAAGTTTTTTACCTCAGTGCGTGACCATTCTATTTACTTTCTTTCTCTGATAACCAGTGGGTTTCAATTTTGCCACAACTCTTGATTTAAAATTTCCCTTGGCTAAAATATCCTGCTTTTAATGCTTCGACATATAATGCTTCAACACCGACATAGAAATACTAGAAGTTTTCGGACTTTTCTTTGTAATCAACCATGTTTTCCTGCCATAGACCAAGACTGATTTTACGGATGCGTCGAATATCCTTAGTTTTATAACCCCATTAATTTGGAATGATCGCCATATCTTTCATCAGCTTGCTAAAGTCCGCTTTGCTTTCTTTACTTTATATTCAGCGTCTTTTAAGCAAAAAACTATAAAATATTATTTTTATAATTAATAATGGTATGAGTTATTATCTAAGCAAAATGCGTCACACAATTTAGTTAAATTAATTTAGAACCTCCGAATTATACTAGCTTAACTAATTTAAACAATTTTTAAAGGAAAAACAATGTCAATAATTAATTTCTTATAATTATTAAGTTTTATTTTATTGTGGGTTAGGTCACTCTGATTATGTGTCCCTCCACAAGTTTCATGAATGAACACATGTAATTAGTATCCAACAATAATCAAATTTTATTCAGTGCTCTTTGAATCTGATATCGTCGAGCAACCATAAGTTTCCCAATCTCAAAATTAAAATCAATCAATAAAATTCTTGTATATGCCTCATATCTCTTAATTATGTTATTCTATTCATTAAAATTCTATAATATAAGTGTATCTATTAACTTTAATTGAAGACACTTGTTTAATAAACTTCCTTTAAATGTATTGTTTGCTAAACTATTACATTAAATTGCCATAACAAAAGATTCTTATCAGAAAAAACAACTTCCTTAGATCAATAAGCAAAACTGTTATTAAATATAAAGTTATGACTCTTAATGGGGCTTTTCTAGAATTCATGCTTCCTTTTACAAAATAATACAAAACAGAAATAAAAAACAAATATTAACTTATAAAAAGCATTGTTGTTGTTATTTTGTTCTGTTTTTTTTTGACACATTTATAATAAAAATCATATGTGAAAGGATATTGATTATCTATCATTAAGTTACATATATAATATGCTTTTCATATCAATCTTTCATAAGTTTTGTTTATATTATTGAAGACATGATGTATAGACACATCATAGGGCATGTGTACGCCCACACATACACAATATCAAACGTAAAAGTTTGAAAAATGTTGAATTCGTATAGGTTGATCAGAGGAATGAAACCAATTATTTGTTTTAGATTTATTTATATTTCATATGCGTCTGTCATTCAACAGTATTTTTATCCAAGCTGTCAGCAGAATTATCTGTCAATTGTACTTCATATGACTGAATTCCATTTAAATGCTTTGAATTTGACTAAATTTTGTTTTTACTGTACATAAATGAGTTTTATATTTTCTATATTATACAAAAAACTGGTTTTTATAATTAAAATCTAACATATTATATAATATAAACTAATAAACAATTTATTAGCTAACACTTCTTTATATATATCAGTTTTATTTTTTTGCCTCCTTCATTGCTCTCGATAGTTCCAACTTAACTTGATTTCCTTCCTTGAGTTTGTAAATTTTTAGCTAATTTAGCTATTATAAGGTGTTCGACTCTAGGTGTTGTTAGATAGTTTTTGCCTTCGACTTCCTTGGCGATTCCATTCCATTCTGGTAATGCACTGTATTTCTTTCTCAGAGTGTGGCCTATCCATATTCATTTTTAACATTTTATCTGGCTTGCTACTGGTTCTTAACCCTTGAATTTCCTGAGCTCTTGGTTTCGTCTAGTGTTCAGTGAGAATACTTCGCATATTTTTCTTTGAAAACTGTACTTGGAAATTTTGTCTAACGTTTCTCGAGGTCAGCCAAGTTGATGGAATATAGAAGTTTAGACTTTGCACATGCTCTGAATATTCTAAGTTTAGTTTTTCTTGTTATTTGGCCCCCTTTTCCATATTGGACTGAATTCACTATAGGCGGTATTGGCTATATGTACTCAGTATATGAGCAATACAAGATAAGCTCTCAACATGTTCGACTGTTAGGCCATCTATTTTAGTGGTATCTGTATTGATATTATTTATTGTCATAGCTTTGGCTTTATCAGTGGTGATCTCTAACATTAGTTTTAATTGTGAAAATATTAAAAATTCCAATTTACTGTCAACTTCTTATGACAGTAAAATTTTATTAAACGGAATTTAATTTAAACGGTACATCTATCCATTTTTTGTACATGGTCACCCTAATCATAGACATTCTGTCAGAATATTTTTATTATAAACTAGTTTATTCATGATATTCAGATGTAAAAAATAAATAAAATATTATAAGAAAAATCTTATTAGATTTTACCTAACTAAAGGATTTTTTTTTAAATTGCTGTATCCGTAATCATTCCATCATTACTACACATACATAATTTATTCTTTTACTAAAAAACTTATAAAGTAAATAAGGAAAAAGCCAGGAATCAGAGGATAAAAAACAAGTAATGATAAAAAACCAAGGGTTTTTAAAAAAGCACATTTTCAAAATAATATACTGTTTCATACTAAGTATTTTATCGGAATATAATGTTCAAGCTTCAATATTAACGTTTAAGGAAATATATACGTTGGTGACTAAGTTACTGCTTACTTATAAAATAAGTAAATATTTTATTTAAAAGTTCTAATAGCCCTTCAATGGGGAAGGTTGCCAAATTTCTCAAGGACCTAACTTCATCTAACCCCCTTTCCCCCCCTCCCTCTCTATTTTTGTAGTTTCTAGGAATTAAACCAAAATTTGGAATTTTACTTAGAATTTTATTATCTAAGAAAAATGGGTAAAACTGAGAGACACTTTCTTCAATTTAAGGAACCGTTTTTAAATTTAAGAAAAACCTTTAACATATGTTAAAATATAATGTTGGACCTTCAAATTTTGTATATTAATAAAAAAAAAATTGGACAGTTATTCAAGTTACAGGTGCTTAAAAATAGCAAAATTTCAATTTTCGAGCCCTTATAGCTTCTAAACAGGGGGCTTGACAAAAAAATTTTGTTAACCGACTCCTACTAACTTTTAAGGATCTAACTTCTCCCAAAATTTCAAGACCCAATCTAAAACCGTTTAAGAGATATGAGGAACCAAAAATTTTGCAAAAATTGGGTTTTATATAATGCTAAATTTCAGTACCGTATGGCAACCCTATATATTTAATCGACCAATTTTTTTTAAGTCTATAAAAGCAGCTCTCTTATACCGTTTTTCGATTGAAAATAAACCTAACAGAACTCATGTTATATCATTTTAAATATAGGGCTTTTTCGGAATTTGCCGGGGCTGTAGCTTCGTAACCCTTCAAAATTAAGAAAAACCTTTGACACATGTTGAAATATAATTATAGAGCTTTAAATTTTGTATATCACTAAAAAAAAATTTGGACAGGTATTCAAGTTACAGGTGTTTAAAAATAGCAAAATTTCAATTTTCGAGCCCTTATAGCTCCTAAATAGGGGGCTTGACAAAAAAATTTTGTTAAGCGACTCCTACTAATTTCTGATTATTTAACTTCTCCCAAAATTTCAAAACCCTAGCATGAACCGTTCAGAAGATATGTGTGGTCAAAAATTTTGCAAAAATGGAGTTTTGTGTAATGTTAAATTTTAGTACCGTCTGGTAACCCTAAACATTTGTCTTGTAAAAATTTATAAAGTTTATGAAACCAGCTATCGTTTTCCGTTTTCAGATTGAAAATATATTTAACAGAACTCTTGTTATAACCATTTAAATATAGGGCTTTTTTCAACTTCGGGGGGCTGTAGCCCCGTAACAGGTGGGGCTACAGAAAAAAATTCTTCTACGAAATTATTTTTTTTGCAAAAACTACCCATGGTTAAAATTTCTTTACTCTATTTCAAACGGTGTAAAAGTTTTTGTAAACATACGGACGGACGGACGGACGGACGGACGGACGGACGGACAGAGTGAAGCTATATAGGCACATTTTTACAAAATTTTTTGAAAATGTGCTAAAAATGGATGAAAAAAATATTGTCTCTGATATGACAATTTATAGAATTACATCGGACATCCTTTTTGGATATGAACAGGATAATAAACGTGTAGAAAATTTAATATTAACATCCATATAATAAAAAAATAAACAGTTATTTTTTGTTGAAAAATAAAATGTATGTTGAAAAATAAAATGTATGTTGAAAAAAATAAATAATAATATTAGGATGGGAATATTAAATGACCAAACTCAAAAAAAGTATTATTTAATATAAAATAGAATTGCAAAATAATATTGTATGAAATGTGTGTTATATTTTATTTTTACGTTTGTAATATAAGATGTTTTAAAAAATTTTGGGCAACCCAATCAAATTTAAAAATAGAGAAGCAGAACTTTTAATATTTTTAAAACGTTGCAGTTCAACCATTATAGCCTCAAAAGACTAGTAGATTTTAGACTTGTACAAGCTTATATGATATATAGAAACGGTTTCCACTTCCATTTAAATCCCACTATGATATACAACTCTATTTATATTGCAATAATTTAATTTTATGAATTACTTCTTTATCTGTGAGTTATACTTTAAAATGAAATTATTTTATTAGATTTGTATATTTTTTTAGATACCATGGTACATGAATAGACCAGTTAATTCTAACTCCTTTCCCAATTTGGAATGTGGGTGCTATTATGATATCTAAATATAATAAAAGACAAACTGCTGCTGCTGCTGCTGATTAGCGTGCCCTATGTTATGTTAAGTGTTTTTTACACATGCAACATACTTCTAATTACAAATACTTACATGAACAGAAAGAAAAAAAATTCAAACGTATAAGAAATCTGTTAGAACGTAAATGCAGAAAATTATAATAAAAACGTATAAAGCTATTTACATTTCAGTAGGAATACTTTTATTTTATTAGCACTTACAGAATTAAAATAACCTATTATAATGTTAACTTAATGTTCTTTAGGTAACAAATTTACTTTTATTGATTCTGTAGCGCAAGAGTGGAAGAAAAAAGAATATATATTAAAAGAGAAATTAAAATTATACCTGTCGTCCGACAGGCTTTTTTACTAGTAAATTATAAATTACATTTTTTTATCAGATATGATCTGAAAAGGATTCGAATCCGAAACCCTTCGTTTGAAAGGTCGCTGTCGTCGGATCGGATACATTGTTAATGATAACAATTATGTTTAGTGTAAATTTAATTCTATAAATATCTTTTAGTTATAAATAGATATATGCATTTGCACCTACAATATGACTTCAATAAAATTTTATGAAGAACTGACTACTAAAAATTATTCTTATGAACTTTAGGAAAATTTCTAAATTAAAAATTTAGGGTAAGTACTTTAAAACGGCGTGGAAAGTATACCGGTTTCCATTAACTTCTAGAAATATAAGGATGGATAATTTGATAGCATATTCATCAGACCGCTTTCCTTCTATCGAGATTCCAAGCTGGGTGGCACTGTGGTTGAGTACCGACCTTTCATGCGGAAATGCCTGGGTTCGAATTTTAGTGAAAGTGAAAAAACATTTTCTGGTTTCGACTCGACTTAGCTGCCATTCGCCATTGGGTTCAAATTAATGGCTTATTTAATAATTAATAATTATATATCTTTAATAAAAAATACATTATCCTGACCTATAGGATTCAAAGCATAAATTTACCATATCTGATGCAATTTCCATGGAAGTCCAGAAATAACTTATTCTAATCAAATAAGGTAAATATTCTCATCTCTCTCTCTAACTTCAACTTATATTCTTCTTTTATTAATTTTTTTGAAAATTTTTCTGAACTTAATATCTCTCTATTTTACTTAATTTCAGATCTTTATTAAAAAAAAAAATTCATAAAAAGACCATTTTCGAAAAGAAATATGAGTTTTTGTCAATTCACATGTCATATGAGAAAAATTTGCATTGTTAGAAATTTAATATTCACAATATAAAATATATATTCACAATATAAAACTATATATTTTTGTTTCATTCTATGTTTTTATTCTTATTTCGGGTTAATATTAAATTCTTGTGTTTACTTTTGGTCATAGATCTTCAAAGAAGAGTTTTCTACCAAAAACATTGTCCTATCAAGTTATTTGATTCAAAAATTTCTATCCAGCATTATATTAAGCAAAAATATGTATTTTAATATATCTGCAATGCATATTATAAAAATTTTTCTTTCAGAAATTTATTAAATAACTTGAGGAACAATATTTTAAATTTTTCCCAAAGTTCTTTTTAATAGAAATTTGATATTTGATATAGAAATTTTTTTAAAATTATATAAAAAATTCTTTTAAAAATATCTTTGACTTTATAAACTTTTTAATATTATAGCAATTTGAAAGATAACATTTCTTATATAAAAATATATCCCAATTTCAGATACCGGTAATGCTTGGCAATTAAGAAGAGGTGAAAACTCTTAAAATATCTCTCAAATAATCTAGAGAAAGTATGATAAGAATCTTCTAATTGGAATTTATTCAAAGAACAGTTACCCGAAATTCACCAAAACTAGTTATATACTATGTCATCTATAATACTCTATGCATTGCCTTGTATATTGTTTGTCAGGCCGGTATATTGAAAAATTTGAGTTCTTTTTAAAAGTAATTAATTCTGACAAAGTGTAGACAAAATTTATATTGTAAGCTATTTTGATCAAATTATTTTTGTATTCTTCATGAAAAGTTCGTAAATTTGAAAGACAGTCCTATATAATATTTTCAAAATTAAATTATAATATCGTAAAAACAGAAAATACGATTGTAATTTCAGTATTATTATTTGGATTATTAAAACAAATTAGTATATAAGACTAAATCATGTAACATTAATTTACAAATTTATTATACCGGCCTGTTAAACCATAGACAAGGCAATGCTCTTTACTATACCTAAACAAACGGTATTAATCGTAAAGTTAGCTGTTAAAATTTATTCTATTTAATAATATCATAGTTTTCCTGTACTTTTCATAATATTCCCTCTGATCCCTCCCTGACTTTAACAACTTGATGTAAAACATTTGTTAAATTACTGGGTAAAAATTCTTTAAATTATATGAAAACTATTAGACTATTAAAAATATTTACATAGGTTGTAATTAATTGATATAATTAAAATGAAATTTTTTAATCGAGATTTTATTTCAATGAAATTCAATAATAAATTTGTAAATTATTTTTCCTCTTATGCTAAATTTTTATATTTTTAAAATTTTACAAGATCTTTAATACAGGTTTTAATTTGATTTTGCAAATAACAGAAATTAAATAATTAAACACTTTTGCATTATAAGATTTTTCAGAGAGGCCATGAATGAAATAATTTTAATTTAAACAATAAATTTCAGGTGACCTTCTTTCTGCATCTTAAGAATATTTTTTTAATTTTCACCTCTTCTTACAATTCTTCAAAATTTAACATATAATTTCACAAATACTACAAATATTTTTGGTCATTATCGCCCATTACATATCACTTTAAACCTAAAAACGCCTTGTATACTCACTTTAAAAATTATTATTTCCAAGTTTCATTCTACCTAAAAATATTATAATTTTCTTTAGAATAAAAAAAAAAAAAAATTATTTTTAATGTTAACATTTTTAGTATTCTTTCATTTTAAATTTTTTTTAATGTTTTAATGTTTAAAAAAAAAAAAAATTTCAGAGAAAACAAAAATACATATTATAGTTTTATACTTAAGATACTTCAGAAAAAACAAAACCCATTATTTCAACCATTAAAACCATTGCAAGTCTTAAAAAGTTAATGTATATACTGTAATTTAGTTCACCTTTTTTTTATATTTTTTTTTTGTTTTCCTTATTTTTTTAAGAATCGTTTTCAACTAAACGGTACATTAAAGTTCCGAGGTTCACTAAAACTGGGATGTAATTATATCACAAATACAGACATACATCCATTAATACTAGTATATTTACATGATTTTATAAAATAAAATTTGTAAAAATAGTCCTGCAGTCAATTAACTGTTCTATTCTTTATATATATATAACACTTGTTATATTTCTGGAGAAGATCCGGTTGCAAAAATGCAATTGAACTAAAAAAATAAGGACTCCTAACAAACTTTTCATTTATATACTTATATACTTATTTTTATTGTTGTATAAAACATGAAAAATAAATATAAAAAATACAATTTAACTTTAGTTAAAGTGAATATTGTGAATAAATATCCTTTTAAGTCCTTAAGGAACACTATACTACATGTATATATGCACTTATATACTTGAAATATCAACATTTAGAGAACGACGAAATTAGAAAAAAGGGAACAGAGGATTCCAAAAGGAAAGTAAATTACAAGTCAAGGTCCTTTAAGGATATAACTTACAATAATTTATATGTTTTCTTATTTTTGTTCATGTTTTTTTGTTTTGTCTGCTTGTATAGGACCTATTTATTATCAATATTGAACCTTTTCCAGGTTTGAAGTTGTTTCACAGACCATTTACAACATGCACTTAAAATATGGCGAGAATAGCTACTAAATATATGGACGATCTCCTAAAACTGTAGAGCTCTAAATTAAACTAAATCAATTGCATACTTTTAGGCATTTTAGATTAAAAATATTGTTAAATGATAAATTTTTGAGCAATTACATAAGATATTTCTACCCAAATTGTCTAAATTACTTATCCTTCATATTAATAGCTTAGATTTTACAACTATTATACGCCTATTCACTTAAAACAGTGAAGTCCCAAAATAAACCCCTTGATTGCATACTTTTAGGCATTTCAATTTAAAAGTTTTGTTAGGTCACCATTTTTTGAAGCAAGAACTTAAGATAATCCAATCAAAATCTATTTAAATTCCAACACCTATTTCTTGCCAGACTAAAAAATATTAGTTTCCTTCCAATAGGTTCCCCTTAGACCGTCAGTAGAAAAAACCTCAAATATCTAATGCTTATTTTTATTTTAGGATTAATTTTAAGATACATTTACTAAATAATAGTTAACATAAACTTTTGAACATAAATTTAAAAAAAAATTAAATCTTATTACATAAACAAAAGTACTTTAAAACAAAAGTACTAAAAATAAGATTTATAAAAGAATATACCAAAAATTAAAAATAATTCATTTTTTGGATAAAGAAAATGCATTTAGCAGAGTCACAAGTGGATTTCACCGGAAAACCTTAAGCAAAAAAATATATATATATATAATATAAATTTTCTTTTTTTAGTTTTTATTTAATTCTTTGTCTCTCTCTTTTCTCATTTCTGTTTTGTTTTTTTTTTTATTTTCAAAGACAATAGAACGAAAAATAGTAGAAGCAGAATAAAAAGCAAGAAAAGTACTCTTAAAATAACAAAGAATAGAAAAGAAAGGGGGACGGGGTATTTGGAATCTTTTTAAAACCATGAGTTAATATTTCAAATATTTCTTCATCTGAAAGAATAATAAAAGACTTCTAAAGTTAAAATTTTAGTTATATAGTAAAAATAGAGCTTTTCAATTTGTGTTCTTAGATCTGCACAATTACACTGAGATCCTCTAATAAGGTGCGCCATAATGGACTGTAGTTTTATTAACTTTTTTAATCTTAACAGTTTGGATCAAGGATGTATAGATACTGATTTAAACGAAAAATTGAAGTAATCAAGCTGAATGGCTTATTGATTATAGTGTCGACCTTTCATTTGAAAAAATATAAATCGCATACACAGAAATTGATATAGAATTGTACCTTTAGGAAATGTGCGTAAGACGCTTCTACGTGTTATAATTTATAAGGTATTCTCTCATTTCAATTATAATATGCCCCTCTATTCCCACATGTACCATGTACATAACATTAAGGCAGACTCAATAGACTTACAATTGAGCAGTAATAGTTGAAGAGTTAGCAATAAAATAAAATCAAGGATATACCGTTATTTCATTGGTATAGAGCTTGCTTAACTTCTTAGAGTCATTGTATTTTTATAATTCAAAACAAAGTAATTGTACCACTCTTTAAATTTTTTTAAAACTCCTTTCCAGTTTCTGTACATTTCACTATTAAAAAGCAAAAATACGTAAAATGAAGAAAAGAACATCAAAACTATAATCACTTTCTTTCAAATTAGAAGCGGCAACACTTTATCCTTAATATTGTCCTTATATTATTATTAAATTTAAAAATGGTTGTTTTCGTTCTAGGGAGACTCATAAAAAAACATTATTTTTTTGCATCAGTATTTCACTTGTATCTCAAGGGTTATTTATTTTAATTTGAAACCTTGAAAACAAAAACAACAAATAAGGAAGAAAAACAATATATATAACTTAGGATCATTTACTAGTATTTTGCTCTTTCTTGTACTTAGAAGAGAATTTCACTAAACCCCTATTTTTTAACCTTTTTTGATTACCATACCACATACTTTATGAATAATTTGATGAATATATGTCGTAGTTATAGTCCTCTTCTTTACTTAAAATCAGGTTCTAGACACTTGTGGTACTCAGGGTATCTTCAAACTTCAGTTCTAAATGAAAACTTTAGTAAATAATTGAAGTATAAGCTATATTAATTGTAACCAAATGCATGGTTAGGACGCTGACCTTTTAAAAAGAAGGTTTTGGGTGCCCTGGTCATATCATATCTAATAAAAAATATATCGCAAAAATTGTATACTTCTATGGTGCCATAGATTACAATATATATATAACTCTTGTGTAAGATAATAGATGGCGCTCAAAATTCAGCATTTGTGTTTTTATAATCTTATACAATAGCTAAAGCCGAGTAGTCAAAAATTTAGTGTCATATTCACTAAAGAACTAAAGCCTTATGTTTGGTGAACGCCCGATACTGCTTGATGGAAATGGAATAATAAAATATTAAAATAATGTGTGTTTAAACCGTGCCAACTTTGCCAAGCATTGGCTAAGGCTAGATTTACATATAAAAATTAAAAGATGTACTTCTATAAACAACTTTAATGCCAAAAATTCTAAATAACAACTTAACACTGTTTAAAGAAGGCAAATTTTCAAATTTACCCGCATTTGTTATTATTTAATCGTTTCAGATCGCGTGAATCGGATAACGGATCTAATACGACGTCCCGACAATATCTGCTTTGTATAAAAACCAGTGCGACACAGATTAACAATTAAATAAAAACTGTCATCACATTTTGTTATTTAGATCTCAAGATAAACTTGTCCCATCGAATCAATATTAAAAAAGGCTAAACTTTCTTATATCTAGAATACCTAACGAGGCGCTCTGAAATATATGAGCAGAGATACCCAATGAACTTGCAGAGCAACGTAGCATAACTTGGATGTTAATGTGTTTATAATCCCCACATGAACAACAATATATCTGCAACAAACTAACTAAATTAAGGTTCACTGCCACGGATATCACCCACAAACCTACATTATCATCTTTCCTTCTTCAACCGCATATATATCACATGCGTTGATTAATTGACCCAGCTAAGGGTTGCAAATATCAAGCAAACATAATTAATATTATGAAATAAGATGAGAAAATTTTAGTATCACTTAAAATTTATGTGTGTAATTTTGGGTAGTTGTTTTTTTAAATTTCTTTTTTTAACCGAAGAATCTTAAAGTTAAATGATTTTAACTTTCCATCAACTTTGTTTACGCGTGTAAAATTTTGGCTGATGTCCTTGATGATATTCCCATTTTATTTTTCAATTTTAATAAAATTATTTTGTTGTTTTTTGTTTTTATTATTTTTCTGATAATGTTTTGGTACCATAAATGTGTAAAATTTAACCCACATTGCAGTATTAAATTTAAACCAAATCCTGGTGTGAAATTTAAGAGGAGGATTGAGTTGAAGGACACTCGATTCAAAAAAATAATATTAAAAAATTTATAGGAGAAATGAGATTCTATTTTGAAAATAACTCTGTAACAAATTTTAACATAATTGAAATATAATTTATTCAGCATCTTGTTATTAAGACTTTTTTGCTGTAAAATTAAAAACAACATTTTTACACAACAAGTATTGAAACAACAGGAAATCGATGCAAACGTCTTAGTGCATACTCTGCACCTGACAAATTGAATTGACAGTTACACGAACACCCACTTCATATCTTCTCAGGAATATTAAGCAAACAGTACAGAACTACCTTGTGCAATATTCCAATGCTCGAACTGTATTAACTCCAAATATAAGCTTTTAAGTCCTGGAAGGTGTGTGGAAGGTACCCGAACCACCTCCCCAATCAATCTCAAGTTTCAAGAACACGAGGAGAAAAGGAACACTCTTGTACTAGCCTTGAAGGTTCTGTCTTTACTGGTTTAGGAGATATGCTCTTTTGGCCTAAGTTCGATCAAAAACTTTCAGGACCCGAACCCATATTCCAATTTTGGCAATTTGAAACCCCGCTGTACTTTTGCCGCTTTTTCAACCTAGAGTATAAATTTCATCAATATTTCATGATTATTTTTTAAGTGTACGTGTACAGACGAATGGACATCGCTAAATAGGCAGAAGAGGTGATGCTGAGCAAAAATGTATACAATTTCTGCATCTAGCTTGCTTCCTTTTGGCAGTTATCCCTATATCCCTATAAATATCTATTTGGGATGTAGCATATAAAAACTGTTTCTTGTTGATGAGCACCACAGACACTAATAAACTTTTTTCAAGTGAATTGTAAATGCCCTCAGAAGTTTACACAACAAAAAAACATTACCTCAAGTACAGAAGACATTAAAAATCAAGTTGGCTCATAGGGAGGTCACGGTTCAATATCAAACAACAGTTGGTATGAATATTTTGAGGTGTGCTGCCGAGAAATTGGTATTATTATAGTTCAGGTTCTAAATTTTTTTGCGGTACCAACATGTACATTTTTTCTAAATATTTTTTAGAACTACAGGCTATTTTATAGAACCATTCTTGTGGTAGGATGGGTTTTTTGAATTTTTTATTAGATTAAACATATTAAAGTGAGAAAAAAAATGATAAAATATATTTTTGTATATTACGATAGGGATCAAGAATTTTAACATTGACCTAAAGCCTTATAAAGCAAATAGAATTTTATTATTGAATTAAAGTATCTAAAGTTGAAGAATAAAAATTGTATGATATATTCTTTTTATTTTTCAAGGAATCTTAAGAAAAATTATATTGATGCTATAAAGTAAGAATTTTTAATTTTACTACATATTAAAAAATTTTTCATCAATTTTTGTTTAAATATTTATCAGGTCTTATTTAAAAAGTTTGAAGGTTATGTATAGTTCAACCATTTATATTTGGAAAAAACGAAGACCTGTGTTTGATAGGGTTTAATAAGAATAAAATAATGACATCTAACATTTTATAATAGAAAAATAAATAACAATAAATTGAGAAAATAATACTACAAAAGAAGTTTGGATTTTGATTGGCCATTTTTGCTCTTCTTGGCACTCTTCGAAATAATATAGCAGCAACTCTCTAAGATCTCTTAGATAAAGGTATATACTTGTTCTATTCATGTGAAATTAATGATAGCCAGCTCTTAAACAAATTCAACATAACACTATTAGCGAGCTTCAAGTGCAATTATCCTTGGTTATTTAAGCCGTGTTATGAAAACCTAAGTATTTTAAAGTTTAAAATGTTAATTGTTCTTATTTCCAATGTCTTGAGATATGGGATATTTTACAATTTACAACTATTGGAAAATCACTTCTACGGCATATTTTCTAATTTATCTTATAAATCTAATCTTCTCCAAATTTTATCTATCTCCTTTTAGGTCAATGAGTCCAGGTCATGCTATTTGACTGCTCAGGAAATTTTTAAGTCCTCGATGCATCGTATCGTCCTCGATGCAATGCATCGTAATTTTGAAAAGCTTTTTCGAATAATTTAGGCCTTATTTCATCAATAACGCTGGTTATTTTGGCTTCGAATGTATCTATTGTTTCTGGTTTCTCAACATAAACCAACGACTTCATATAACTCGAAAAAAAGAATACAGTGACGTTATGTCGCATGATCTTGGAAACCAATTAATTGGAACATTTCTCGAAATATGATTAAATATTTCTTTCAATAAATCAATTGTTGCGGTACAGAATGAAGTATGATACCATATTATTGGAAGCTAATCACTTGCAGGTCGATACCATTCAAATTTTGAAACAAAAAAATCATAGATAACCGATCTGTAATGAGCTCCATTCAGTGTAACATTAACTCCAGTATTTTTAAAAAGGTATGAGCCGATCTATCTTCCAGTGCCTAAGCATTATGATTTATTTTTAAGGATGCAATGAAAAATGCTTGAGGATTTTTTTCTTCTCCAAATACGACAAGCCCTTCAACCAAAGTAGAGGTTAATGACTAAACACTATTGTCTTGAATTCAAATGGAAAACAGATTTGGAAAATAAATTTAAACAATTTGTAAACTTTGTTTTGGCATGAGTCTTTACATGATGATATGTCAATGCTAACTGAAATCGTATTAGCTTCTATCTTAATTCTACCATTCTAAAAAATCGCCTGTTATTTATTTCTTTAACTCTCTAAAAACGAGAGATTGACCTAGAACTAAGTACATCAAGCAAAGTACGTTTAAAATTTTATTTTTAAACTAGTCCACTCCAAAATAATGTCTATAATTTAATTCAGTCATTAAATTCTTTAAATATCTTAAGATTTAAAACATTATACTGTGTATTATACTGCCTTAGTAAATCCGTTTGTTAGAACTTCATCGCATGTTCATAAAATTAAAATGATTACACGTTTATAGGTCACCAATAATATTATTCTTTGTTATTTTTAACAAATTTTAATTACTGACATCTGCAAAACTTACGTTCATTTATTTTTTTTTTTTAGTATAGAAGTATCTTTAGATATTTATTGTTATTAC
Source organism: Dolichopus griseipennis (assembly GCA_963082915.1). Lineage (NCBI taxonomy): Eukaryota > Metazoa > Arthropoda > Insecta > Diptera > Dolichopodidae > Dolichopus > Dolichopus griseipennis. The sequence continues at coordinate 98,811,069 of OY720444.1, forward strand.
TTTCCTTTTTAAATTGCATTTGGCCATTTGCTCTTGTTGTTTTTTCTCTCGTTTCCCATGATTTTTTTTCCTTTTTTACCGTAGTGTTTTTCCTTTCATTACCTGCTACATGCGAAGTCTAGATATCGACATAGGTATTAGAATCCTTAAAACAATAGAAGGAAACTTTAAAAATACAAGATTATTTTTCTATATAATTGCTACAAGCCAAGGAAATATTCTCAAGGAAGTAAAAACTAATTATGGAAGAAAGAATCGAAAAAAAACACAAACTTATAAGGATCATTATGGTCCAATGTTTTCAAAGTTTTAAATAAAAAAATTATATAAGAACATAAATGCTCAGATATAGTAAATCATGAAATAAAAATTCAACAAGAGATGCAGGAGTGTTATAAAAATCTAATTTATTTGAACTCACAAACAGCACATTCATAATAAAATTCCTATTCAGTAGAAGTCGAAAAATAAAAGTTGTACCAATAATCGTTTTTGTTTGTAAGCATCGAAAGCCCCGCACTGAAACTGTACGAAGTTTTTTTCAGTAATCTGAGTTTTTCAAAGACTAAAAATTAAGGGCGGGAGATTTGATAAATTTGTATAATATGTTTTTGTGGATAGAGATATTAAGAGGAGGTTTGAGGAATGTGCATTGGAAGGTATGGACCAATCGAAGGATTATGAATCTCTAGGATATTTTGGGTCATTTAAAGCTACATTCACTATTCGTTTGCCAGAATATTAATAAAATATTATTCTCTGTTTCAAAAGTGCCATCATCTTATCTTTACAATTGCCTCATCTTTGTAACTACACTGTCTTCAAGTTTTCTCTCACACAGTATACTCTTTGTATTTTGTAATTGCTGCTTCGAATCTTCTCTTTACATAGCCAAACCCAGCTTGTTATAAATTCAGATCAAAAGAAACCATTGCATGCTTACACTTAAATTATGTTCAACTAGATAAATGAGTGCAGTAGAAAATTGAAAAAAAAAGAAATATTGTTTTTTTAGATAGAAAATAAATCGAACTGGAAAACTATTTTCAATTTAATTTTTCATTTTTACTTTCTCCAAAGTCATGTTAATTAATGTGATTCTTGTAAAATTTTTTCACCTTTCTATGTCCTATCACTGAGGAACGTGACTTAAATTGAAGTTTAATGCAATTAAAAAAATATCGAGCAAAAAATGAATTAAAAATTTAATATCACCAGAAATTTAATAACTTGTACTTTCAAAATATTTTTCATTGGTATTTGAAAAATCTATAGTTTTTCACAGTTTATTATGAAACACATAAAATTATAATTAATTTAAGACCTGCTAGCAGTAGATTCTACAAATATAGGTCAAGTGTTGTAGCATCGTACAGCCCTGAAAATTAGTTCCTTGATATATTAAAGTATAAAACTAGATCAATATATAGTTTTTTTCTAAACAGAATCTACAGAATCCATTATCATTAGTGCCACCCTTCCTCAAATATTTTTATATACTTTTGTCGGTTCTCCAAAACGGTTTACCATTTTATAGTGTATTATGAATTGCTTTGAAAATATGATTCTCTTACTTGTCTTCTATTGGAAAATCTTTCTGACGATCAATTGTTTAACAGAAACTAGGAAAAAATCATCTTAATAGTAACGAACGAATAACGGCATATCCTTATTCTTCTTTAATGCAGAATTGATACTACAATTCTGACGAAGCACCGTAGAATTTTAATCAAATTTGAAAATTCTTTTCTTAAACAATTTAACGTTACACCAGAGAACACACTAATATACTGTGATATCTGATCTTTTGCACTCAAGTCAATTATGGCTTCTTTACACAATTCCAATATCATACCAGATAATCGACACCAACTCATTTCTACACTGTGGAAATTTCTAAATATCGATCACACTTCCGTGTGATGTTATTCCTTGTATTCATCATTAATCTTAAGATTTTCCATTAATATTCTATTTATCCTGCACTTTTCAATAAACCTAAATTATCTCTATATGAACCCATTCCTAATATTTATTTAGTACTACAGATTCCGACAAAAGTCTGCAGATCTACCATTCGAAGACTTTTCAAATAATATGAATAAATTAAAATAAAACCAAAAAAAGTTCAAGATTCCCATTTCAATTGTACATCCATTAAATTATAGGGTAAACTAGTAGTTATTTTAGTTAGACTTGATTAAATCAAAAATTAAAATACTAGACTATCTTAAATTAAACATAACATGAAATGAAACAAAATATAAATAATAATAATAATTTTTTTTATACATAAACTTGAAAATTAAATAACGGTCATATTTTTTAAACATAGACATAGACTATTAAATTGTATGTTAATGTCAAATGTAGGCCATGATTTTTGTAAAACAAATGTGTTAATTAAAAAGAATACATGATTGGAGATAAAGTTCTTTTAATGCAATTAAAAATGGAATTCCGAATTATTTTATATTTTGTTTTTAGTTTTAATTTTTTGTTATTCTTGGTGTTGTGTTGAAAATATCAGGTGTGCTTATTATGTTGCATGTTGCTTTCATTTAAAATTAAAGTAGATTTATCTAGTGAAAATTTGTACCCCAAGTGTGGTTACACTTTTATTCCTTTATTCAGACTTTTAATTCCTATTGAAAAATTAGTAAATGTAAAGTTGTTTTAAGGTAGATTTTACAGTTGAATCTAGTTAGATGCACAACATCCCTGCTTATCCCTTTGTCATACTTATTTCTCAGGCATTATATGGTGAAAGTAACTGTTCTTGCTTCAGTGTGAGGAGTAGAAGCCTTGAGTGAGTAGAAACATGACACTGCCACGTGGTTTATGATCTTTAGAACCGCAACATCTCTTTTTACTATTTTGCCTTGATTACTCCCCAGCCGTTATGTTATAAATCTAAATTTGGTATATATTCCACTATTCTTTCTAGGGTGCGAGGTGGCTCTAGTGAGTAGAAGCTTATCTGTCAATGGGGTTTAGACTTTATTGATCCTTTCGAAAGTTTACATCCTATTAAGCAGCAAGTAATATGCGATTGCACTTACGGACAAGTCTAAATATTTTTTAAATAACCAAGTGTGCAATATATTTTGTAATTAAGCTAAAGCTTAAATGTAATTTAAAATTGAGTCATTAAAAAAAGTGGGCGCGTATTAAATTACATGAAAATAAAACAAAACAAAAAAAACCAACATAGACTATGTTGCAAAACTCTGCTATATCTTAAGTGATTTATTATATCTTGTTGTTTGTTCAAGTTGTAATGTTTATAAAGATTGGATTCGCGTGAACATGTAATTTGTATGATAGAAATTAAAAATGTTTTAAAATATATCTTGCTGTTATTTGCAAAAATGTTTGTTTAATTGCATCTGATACATGAAAATATTATAATATAAATTATTAATAAGTTGATTAAAAATGAGTTTTAAATTTATTTTGTTTTTTTTATTTTATTTAATTTAAAGTACAGTCGATAACAAAATTTTCCGTACGACACGAACATAAGTACTTTAAAAAAACTGTATCCTTAGATATACATGTTTGCGCAAAATATAGTAAATCTAGTGCAGTGTCAAGTAGTTACTTTACAACTTCCTGTTTAATATGAGATCAACTTCTAATATAAAATAAAATTTAGTATCTGACATTTTGTCAAAAAAAGTTATTTTTAATGGCCAACATCTCCACAAAATATTGTTGCAGTATAAGAGGTTCGAATAACTGTCATACAGCTTTTATACATAATTCAGAGTTTATTAAGAGTAGAAATTTTGCCAAAAATTTATAAACCAGATTATACAATGCATGTGTCCTAGAGTTGACAGGCACGACGAGTATCCTAGAGTCTACTCTCTATCTTGGTTTTTTTAAAATACACATTCGTCCCCCAATCCCAGATTTGAGCTCGCACTATTTCAGTTAACAAGCAATGTGCCAATTCATAAAAAAATATTGTTTAAATTCAAACAGAAATTGCATACTTTAAGGGGCAAATCTTAGAAAATTTTAATTTTCCCCTGCCTAATTAAAGTTTAACTTTTGTCAATTATTTTAGCCATGTAAAATTCCAACTTTTGAATTAATAAAACTACTTTATGAATAAATTTTAAATAATACCTATTAAATAATAAAAATTAACATAATTATTATATTTTAAAACCAATTTTATGATACTAATAAATTTTTTTACAAATAACTTTTAAATTTAGTTAAAAACTTTAATTGTAAATATTTAAAAAATTTTTTCACAAATAATTTAAAAGCATTTTGTTGTTAAAACAAATATTAAAAAAAGTTATAAAATAAAATTAACATAAAAATTTTAATTGACTAATTAAATACAAGTGCAATTATTTATAACATAATAATATTAGTTTAATTATTTAAATAAATTTAGTCCATTCAATTCACTTTTTTTTAATTCAATTTAATTTTCTAAATCCAATTTTATATAATTATAATAAAAAATTCTACAAATTAATGAATTAAAACACTTAACAATCAATAATATGTGTCAAAAAAATATATTCTAACCATAAATTCAATTAAATATTTAACTTAAATAATTTATAATATGCTGCGGTCATTTTTTATTCAAATAAATTTTAGTTAAAATTGTTATTTAATATAGAAAAGAAGAAAAAACCTCAAAATAATTTATTTAATACATAAAAAATTTTATTAATAAGTTTGCCGCCAAATGCTAACCTTCTATGAGTTCAAGGATCAGAAGAAGACCAAATATAAAGTAAACTCAGAAGAATTGAAAGTTATAGGATAAGAGAGCGAAGAAAGCCATTTCTAAATGAATAATTGTCTGAGATATGATTAATTGCAGAACTCCTAATACTAACAACAGCATATTACACTCATGTCCTTCAAAATTCGATCTTAAAATCTATCAAGAGTTAACTTTCTCACATCTTGCATTAATATCGAATTTTCAACCAACCCCAAGAGTTTTTACTCCCTTAGAACATTTTAAATTATCATGGACTGACTGCAGAGGATAAATATATCTATATATATTTTTTTTCAAATGCTAACTATTCAATTACTAGATTAAGAAGTCTGTCTATACTATAGGTAATTGATCTTAATGAATTCCACTTAAAATTTTAACATACGATAAAACTAGGCCTTATAAAATGTAGAAACGTTTTAGATTTTCAATAGATGCAATTCTGTTTTTTGTATATTGTAATAATTTTATATTTGAGTTATATGGTATTCTATATCTGTGAGTTATATTATTCAATTAAAATAGTTGCTTATATTGTTAAAATATACCTAAAACTAATAATTAATGATTAAGCCGTTAATTGGAACCCTGAGTCGAGTCGAAGACCAGATAAAAGCATCTTCGCTTTAACTGGAATTCGAAGCCGGGCTTTTCGCATTATAGGTCGGCATTCTAACCACTGAGCAACCCAGCCTTTAATAAATAAATGGTATTCCTATTCAATTACATGTTATGAGAAAACGTAGGCTTCAGTCTTTTATCATATTGCATGAGCTAGGGGCTATATAAAAAATATATAACATAGACCACTTAAAGTAATAGTTAACACTTTAAAATTTTCCCGCCTTTCTTCCCACGTTTCTTTTGTACCTGAATAAAATTTATTCAGGTATAAGCACCTCAATTATTAAAGTTCTTCTTTATTCTAGCAATTCTTCAATTATTTTCCATGAGTCCATTTACCAAAATCCAATATTAATAATTAAATAATCGTTTTTCAAATACAATCAATACATTTTTAAATTTCATTTATTAATTTTACAATTATTTTCCAATTAAATTAAAAAAAAATAAGTATTCGTTTTTTCCCTCTTATGTCAATTTAAAACTATACATCAGATGGTTTGGAATATTTTTAATTTTGATGAAAGTTGGCGTGAAAGTTTCCCTTTCTATAACTTCCAGTAGTGATTCAGCTTTATTAAAAAACACAAATTATTTATGATCCATCTGTTTCGTGACAAAATAAAAAAAAAAAACATAAACTTCCTTACAACAAAAACGAATTTTTACCTGAATTTAAAAACAAGAATTTGTACAGGTGTTGATTCAGGTTCACAACTGATTCAGGTGTTTATTTATATTGATTTTAGGTGTGAAATTATATAAAAGTTTGTAGGAAATTTAAATGATTGATTACGATAATATAATAATAATTTTAATTTCATTAAATTTATTTCCTTATTGGAAAAATTTTATCCAAAACATTTTACACCATAAGGTGCTGAAGAACAATTTTTTTACAAATTTATTAATTAAAATTGAATGTAGTTCCTGCTTTAAATTTATTTTATCCCTCTTACCCTTAATTTGTTTCTCTTCATTATGAAACCGCATTGGTCTTAATTAAAACCTTGAAAAAAGTCCTGCATTCAATGCTTTAGTTAAACATTTCCTTTAAATATGACTGTAGTTCTCTAATTTGCCATCAAGTGGAGCTTGTGCTGCATTTATATATTTCTGCCTTCATTATCTGTTTCTTGTTTTATTCTACTTCGCTGGCGGCTCCAATCCTAAGCTTGTATTTAAAAATATTGTGAATATTTTTTAAGGCTAATAAAGCACTTAGTCTGTGTAAGGCTAGTCTTACTCTAAATTACTAACTCAAGTCTTTCAATAGTTTCTTATTTAATCTTCTATTCCACTCCCCTAGAGGTTTCACTTCAGAGCTTGTATTCAAATATCTTCTGAATTTTTCTTAAGGCTAGTACAGCTAGCAAATTACAGCCGCCAAGTAATCAACGGTTTATTTTAAATGAATTGATGAATGCCGATTATACCCTATTGGAATGGAATAGGAATAAAACAAAAATTAGTTAATTACAACCGTCTAATCAATTCCCAAGTTTAAATGATGATAACAAACAGAAGGTCAGGGATTTAGTCTAGTCTAAGCATAGTATAGGAGAAAAAATGAGGGAAACAATATACAGCTAACAAATACGCATTAAAATAAACTAGTCTTGTCTTAAAATAGCTGTATCAGTTCCTTGCATCGTATTTTAATTTTTAAATTTGATTTGTCCATCATTTTTTAATAAAAAAGTTTCTTTAATGACAAAATACTTATAAATTTGAATATATTTTCCATCCAAAAATCAAAAGTTTTCCCATAAACCTAACAATTTTTATTACAAAAGTTCTTCGAATGATAGTGATTAAATTAAATCTTCATTATTATTACAAAGAATATTATTATGTAATCTATTAATTTCCGTTTAAAAAGATTCAATAGTATAAAATCTAATAATTTCAATTAATTCCTCCCATTTTTCCGAAAAAAAATTACTTCCATTTATATGCAAATTTTTCTAGGAAAACTTTGGACATAATGATAAAAATTGTTTTTCTTTTTTATTTAAAAGCGAAAATCAAAATTAAAATTAATTTTAGATAAGTATCAAAAAGAAAATTGATATGGAGGGACGAAATCATCATAGAATGAGGAAATACCGTTATGATAGCTTTATCAAAAAATCGTTGGTAAAACTTTTAAATTGCTAATTTCTTTATTAAAAAAAAAAATATTATAATTTTTGATAATCAATTTAAAAATAACCATTTTTAATATTTATTTACTAAAGAAACAATTTTACAATTTTTTTTGCGGAAATTATTTTGGAAATCCAATTAAAATAAAAGAATTTGGAGGACTGCTTTCAGAAAATAAGAAAACAAATTTGTGAATGAAAATGATGACAGTAAAATTTGGCATATGATATTCAAAATATTCGTCGAAGTAAAAGCGTTAGCTTGTAGAAGACAGTCACAATAAAACAGCAATAGGAATATTGGGAAATCCAAGGTAAATTTTATTAAACCTGAAGTAGAATAATTCTATACAAGTATTTCAATTATCAAGGTTGATACTAAATCTGAGTTGATACTTTTTGAGTCAGTGGAAATGCAATATCAAGAACTCTCGAAAATAGGAATATTCCAAGCAAAAAAGTCAATATAAACAGAAAAATGTATGAGACCATGAAACCTTCAATATTACACAATGTGAATATCAGTGGATCATTCACTATTAATATGGGTATGAAACAGCAATTCCTCCTTTAGTTGTTATCCTGAATGAAGCCAGCAGTATTGAAAGTAATATCTATTTGTCGGACAACAAATTTCTAGAAGACTCAGACTTCGCAGACGACATATGTCTTCTGTCCAATAACCAAAAAGACGCACAATCTAAATTAAACCACACACAGCTAAAATCCCGTGAAATATGCTTAGAGATTAACGTAAGTCAAGCTAAAGCTATTTAAGTTACCTTGCAAATGACAACCCATTAAATTTACAACTAGTTCTTGGTTAACAGAAGTACAATCTCTCCAACGTTTCTAAAGTTTCCAAACTTTATCTTAAAAAATAAAACTGATTAAGAATTCTTATCTAAAGAATTAAGAATTTTGGAATTATTAAAGTATGTATCGAGTCTCGGGAAATTCAAATGAAGAAAATTCGTGATATTTCGAGTCTCAGGCATTATTAATATACAATAGCAAAAAATAAGAAAATTGTTTATAGGATTTAGAATTATATATTGACTGGCAAAATGCCTTCGGAATTAACAGGGAAATGATAATATTTAATCTAAGGTAACTTGCTGATTATGAATCCAGCAAAAAGTGTAAGAAAAAATTTTGAAATTTTCAATTTAAAAGTATATAATAATTTTCAGATAATTAAACTTCAATTTCAAATTTAGTTGATTGTCGGAACGAGGAATATTTAATTAGAGAGGAAGCTTCTGAGGAACGCGGCCCTCCCAATAATAAGAATTCCTTGTGATGATTTAAAATTGAACATATTTCACGGGATTCATTCAATTTTGTCAACATTTCTTCTGACTGTTATTTTGATGTTTCCTCTAATTTTCAACACAAAGGGCAAGGATTTGTTACAAGAATCAATAAAATCAATTCCATTTTTGCATTTGTATTAATACGGTTCTTTTATATTTCTAAAATCCAATGACAAAATTTAACTATTCAATTCTTAAAGAGAATTGAATCCTTCTTATGTATGAGGAAATAAAATGAGTAAAAATTTTAAACGCAAAACGTGATCCATTATTTTTAGTAGTAGGCTGGAACGGCAATGGATACATAGAATCAAGTTGTGATTATCCAAATAGAAGGTAAAATTGAATCGAATTTTAAATTTTTGTCATTTTAAAAAAGGTGACTATTGAAAAAAATTTTTCGAATTTCATTAAACCCCAAAAAGAGATTCCATGAAACGCTTAATCTGTTTGTATTAAGGTTGAAAAGAATGAATGAAACATCTGATGATTGGTTTTCACATTTTTATTGGATTTCTTTTTGTTTTTTTTTGGAAAAGATAAAATTGATTCAATAAGAAATACCACAAAATTGCCCACAAAATCGTACATGCGGATATATAATTAATTTTTCTTAGAATTCACTTTGTTTCACTTGGTCTCTGGAATGATAACGATTCCATCTATCTATACCATGTTTAGAGTATATATTATTATTTGTATAGAATTAATTTGCAATACATTTTACCACTTGATTAGATTTTTTTTTTTTTTTTGTGTATTTTTGGGGTAAAGACGATTCACCACATAATTTAAATTAATGTACAAAACAACCATATACCAAAGAACCAAAATACAATAAAATCGTTTTTTGCTTTTAAATTAAAATCAAACAAAATATTTTAAAATTTTAAATTGGAAAATTTTTGATAGGAAAAATAAATTAATAATGAAAACAGAGAAAATACCCATTAAACCACAAATGTAAACATTTAAAACAAAACCACACACACATATTTAAATAGAGAAAATGAAATATTGCATTTTGTAAAAGAAATTTTTAAAAATATTTAATTGTAAAATCTAATTAAAAATTTATATTGAATTAGAAGTGTTTTGTTTTAATTTTCTCAAAAATGGTTTGTTGGTGGCAGGGAATTTTGGAAAACACTTTGATTATAATTGAAAACTGAGATTGCGAACGTCATCCAAAACCAATGCGGAGGAATTTTTACAACGCTTCCCAAATTCAAGGAAGTCATTTTAAGATGCTACCCAAACTCTAAGGAAACTCTATTCAAAACTCTACCCAAAACCTAGAAACAAAGCATATTAGATTAGGAAGCGTTCCACTTTTCAGCGGTGTTCTCAATAAATGAGATTCCCTACCCATTTATAAGCCGGCACCAGTAAAGTGTTTTAGGAAAAAATATGTGTTAGCGGAGATTTCAAAAGAATGTTCAAAACACCTGAACAGGTTCTTTTCTAAAATTTGCAAATTCTATCAGACACAAAATATTAGATGGAAGCATGCTCAACATTTTAGAGGTCTCTCAAGAAATGAGATTCCCTGCCTAGTTTTAGCCCACCTAATACAATGTTCGAGGAAAAAATATATTATCGAAAGAATTTTCGAAATGCCTGAACAGGTTCTTTTCTAAAATTTGCAAATTCTATTAGAGAGAAGAACAATATATGGAAGTATGCTCCACATTTTAGCGGTTCTAAAATATGGAGCACAATAAATGAGTTTCTCCAGCAAGTTTAAGACTACTCAGGAAAATCATTTTCCAAAGTGTAACAATGAGAACTGGAAGTCTTCTCAGTATAACGTTGAACTTGTTTTAAGGAAAGCATTAATAATTTCAATTCAAATAGAACAAGATTCAATAGTTGCCTTGATTCAATAATTCAAGCTAATTTTCTTAAAATTCGCTGCATGCAATCAATTATTCATCCTTTAAGATCTGTCATCCATTAAAAGAAGAATTGATTAGTAATTGCATGCAATGTTATGGAACATTCTAAGCATAACTGTCTTTAATGTTAAGTTGTAGTTGCTTTAAATTATAATTCCTAACACCTTTTAACATAAAGACACATTAAATTAAAAAGCAATAATAAAATTTAAAAAAACAATGTTAAACGATTTACTATGTCGAATGTTAATTTTTCCACTTATCCAACTATATTAATGTTAGTCGAATTTTAAAATAGTAAAAGTAGGATCTAGGAAAAGGATAAATACAAAGTGAGTATAAATAATATATTCATTTCCAATTCATTTGGAATACTTAAAAAATTATCATAAAATGATAATTATATGATTAAAATCTAGAAAGGATTTAAAATTTTTGGAAGCCTAACTAAACATAATTTGTGGTACTTTATAATCCTTTTCGTTTTTTGGTTCTTTTCAAAGTCCTGTTCAAATAAAATTAAATTTTTCTAAAATGTCCCTTTAGTTTCGATAAAAAAATTTCTAATTCAAAAAAAAATTTAAAAATATTCTAGCATTTATTATATAAAATGTATAATTTTTTATCTTGAAAAGCACCTGAGGATTACTTTTTTTATATTGAAAGATTTTGGAATTAACACTCTTTTCAGCAAAATTAGAAGCTTAAATTTTTCAACTTTTTAAGTTATTTTCAAATATTTATTTGGGACTATTCTTTGGATTATATGCAGAATATAATGGCCAAGAAAAATACGAAATGAAGATCTATGGGAAGCTCCCGGTCAAGAACCTATCGAAATAGAAATTAAGAAACGAAAATATAGGTGGATAGGTCACATTTTTAGAAGACCCCCAGACTGCATAGCCATGCAAGTCCTGAAATGGAACCCTCAAAGAAAGAGAAATGTTGGTAGACCTAGAAATACATGGCGTAGAACAGTAGAGCGATAAATAACAGAACTAAATAAAGCATGGTCTCAAATGAAAGTCATAGCACTAAATAGAAACAGATGGAAAGGCTTTGTGGAAGCCCTATGCTTCTAAAGGGAGTAGAAAAGAAAAAAGAAAAAAATCTTTGGTTTTAGTCGAAATTCGTTGTTTTTCCTTACATTCCTTACTTGTAGCCATTTTTATTTTGGAACAATGCTTCAGTCTAAACAGTTTTTCGTCATGTATATTTGATTTACCAACTTGCGACCACCTTGACGACTTCACTGATACCACTTTTTAGCATTTATTTCTTTTTTCCTTTCTCAAAGTGTGCCTGATCCAAAACCATTAAGCCGTTCGTTATTGGACTTCAATTATTATCTTTTGATTCAATTTTCGCTACAATTTTTTTTGTTAAAGTTTGCGGTCACCAATTTTTTAAGATGAGTCGGATTGGAAAAATTTAAATGTTCCCATTAATTTTTGCAACTCCATTTGGTGTGATGACGCTGTCTTAATAGTTTTTTAACTGCCCTTTTAGCTTTATAACATGGCTACATTAAGAGTTGTAGAACTTGTTGAAATCATATTAATATACCCGTAAATGCAACCGCCAATGACTAGTTTAGATAAATCCATTTGATGCCGCTTCGATAAACGATGTTTCACTTTCGATGAGATTTAAATCGTAGCCCTTGAATGAGAGTTTGTTATTCTAAACACTTTACCTCGAGCAATTGCACCAACATTTTTTTCTCAAGTTACCTTAAGAACATCTCCCACCTTCTTAATAAATAAGTTTTTTTTAAATTTGTTCCTACAATTTTGTTCACTACTGTACTTAAAAAAGAAAATTTTTCAATTAATTGAATTTTTTTCCTAAAAATAACTTTTTTTTATTTTTCCTATTATTCTTCCAATGTTTTTCCTACATTTTCATCTGAAAATATCATTATCATTAATAAATTGCTATGTGGAAAAAGACAATCAACAGAATAAGGGTATCTCTAAGGAGTTTTCCAATAAGAAAACTTTTCAAATTATCACTATTAATATTAGGTATAGTTTTTTTCTATGAAATTCAATATAATTTTACCTTATATGTGAGTCTATATATATATGAAAATTTATTATGAATCCTTTTTTTCTAATATTAGTTTTGGATCCTTAATATTGTATTTATTTTTCAAGGATTTTTACCTATAAGTGATAAAAAAATTTTTTTTTAAATGGAAATCTCTTTTAGGGCTTCATATCCTTTGTTTACTTATTCCTTAATGTAATTCCTTCGAGAAGATTTTTTTTATTGATTTAATTTAGACTTTTTTTACAAAGTTTTAAGTTTTTGTTTTTTAAATTAACCTTTAGTTTTTGAAGGATCAAAATTTTTAAATGTTATTGTAGGCACGAAATTAATTTTTGTCTATATTGAGCCTTTCCTTCACTAAAACACTTGGTAAAAAGTGTTTGACAAAAGGGAAAGTCAAAGAATATAAGGGTTAAAACCACAAAAGTGTTGACGCCATAATTCCCAATCCTCATTCCCAATTATTCTATTCCTAATTTCTATCCTTCTAACCACATTGTCAAAAGGTCTAATCGTAAAATTTATTTTTAAGCCAAACGAGGTTTTTGCTGATCAATATGCAACACTATCCAGAGGAACCTCATGCATCAACTTAGGGCAGCTTTTAATGTTTTTTAAGCGACCTACCAAAAAAATAATTAAAAAGAAAGCAAAATATTATAATTAAAACATTTGACCTTTAATTTTTTTCAACATAAACAGATACACTATTAGATTAAGTCATAAAGGTTAAATGAAACTGAAAAATATGTCGACTATTGGCTGCATTCCTTTCTTCTCCAGTTGAAGCTTAACCGTATTACATCTATATTTCACTTCTAAACTAAGAATTGTTTTGTTTTATAGTAAGTTTTACTCTAGGATAGCTCTGCCTAAATATTAAGGAACAGGTTCTATAATCTGATGTACTGAGATCCTGGGCCTCATCAGCAATCCTAGGTATCAACAGCTCTAAGTATCAACAGCTACCTATGCCTCATCAGCTATTGTATCAACAGCTACCCTAAGCCTAAACAACAAACCTAAGCCCAATCATCAATCTTAAGTTTGAAAAGAACTCCTTAGTCTCAACAGCAATCCTAAGCCTGAACAAATTTAAAAAAAAATGAATCCAACAAACTGAAAAGCCTCTCTGTAAATTTAAATATTTTAGAAAGTTTTATTGTCTTCAAAGATATAAATAAGGACACAAGTGGATAATTAAATAAATAATCATTTAAGCACATAATCCTGAAAAAAGTTTTACATATTATTTTCTTAAAAACAAAAAGGAACAATTCCTGGTTGTTCTTTTTTCTCTGCAATTAAAAAATCGAGAAGATGCAACTCTCATTTGTTTACTATTTGCATTTTTTCATTTATCTGTGGCCGCAATCAAACTTTGAAAAAAGAAGAGAACTGAATTTCTACAAAGCTTCGAATGACTTTAAAAAAAAGGAAGGCAAAATAAAAATGAGAATAGATGGTAAAATTAAACAAGTAATGGAAAAAAACCAAGGGTTTTTAAAAAAGCACATTTTCAAAATTATATTCTAGTTTAACTTTGGAAATATTTACTTGAAAATAGTTACTGCTTACTTATGAAATTTACTGCTAACAGTAAAGTTTTTATTTTAAAGTTATTATAGCCCTTCAATGGGGAAGGTTGCCAAGTTTCTCAAGGATCTAACTTCATCTACCTCCCCACTTTCCGCCCCCCTCCATGTTTTTAGGATCAAGGAATTAAATTGTGAATTCCACAAAAATTTGGAATTTTATTTAGTCATGGAATTCTTTAAACTCAATTTTAAGGCACCTAGAAGCGTCTTAGAGCGATTCTAGCTTTAATTCGTGATCACTACTAAAATTTCCATGTAACCCAAATTTTGTTTTTTAAATTATGGTCTTGCTAAACTTTAAAGTTAATTTTAAGGCACTTAGAAGCATTTTAGAGCGATTTTACATTTAATTAAGTTTTTATAATTTTTGTCATGGAATTCTTTAAACTCAATTTTAAGGCACTTAGAAGCGTCTTAGAGCGATTTTAGCTTTAATTCGTGATCACTACTAAAATTTCCATGTAACCCAAATTTTGTTTTTTAAATTATGGTCTTGCTAAACTTTAAAGTTAATTTTAAGGCACTTAGAAGCATTTTAGAGCGATTTTACATTTAATTAAGTTTTTATAATTTTTGTCATGGAATTCTTTAAACTCAATTTTAAGGCACTTAGAAGCGTCTTAGAGCGATTTTAGCTTTAATTCGTGATCACTACTAAAATTTCCATGTAACCCAAATTTTGTTTTTTAAATTATGATCTTGCTAAACTTTAAAGTTAATTTTAAGGCACTTAGAAACATTTTAGAGCGATTTTATATTTAATTAAGTTTTTATAATTTTTGTCATGGAATTCTTTAAACTCAATTTTAAGGCACTTAGAAGCGTCTTAGGCCGATTCTAGCTTTAATTCGTGATCACTACTAAAATTTAGTGATAGCACTTAGAAGCATTTTAGAGCGATTTTATATTTCATTAAGTTTTTATAATTTTTGTCATGGAATTCTTTAAACTCAATTTTAAGGCACTTAGAAGCGTCTTAGAGCGATTCTAGCTTTAATTCGTGATCACTACTAAAATTTCCATGTAACCCAAATTTTGTTTTTTAAATTATGGTCTTGCTAAACTTTAAAGTCAATTTTAAGGCACTTAGAAGCATTTTTGAGCGATTTTATATTTAATTAAGTTTTTATAATTTTTGTCATGGAATTCTTTAAACTCAATTTTAAGGCATTTAGAAGCGTCTTAGAGCGATTCTAGCTTTAATTCGTGATCACTACTAAAATTTCCATGTAACCCAAATTTTATTTTTAAATTATGATCTTGCTAAACTTTAAAGTTAATTTTAAGGCACTTAGAAGCATTTTAGAGCGATTTTACATTTAATTAAGTTTTTATAATTTTTGTCATGGAATTCTTTAAACTCAATTTTAAGGCACTTAGAAGCGTCTTAGAGCGATTCTAGCTTTAATTCGTGATCACTACTAAAATTTCCATGTAACCCAAATTTTGTTTTTTAAATTATGATCTTGCTAAACTTTAAAGCTAATTTTAAGGCACTTAGAAGCATTTTAGAGCGATTTTATATTTAATTAAGTTTTTATAATTTTTGTCATGGAATTCTTTAAACTCAATTTTAAGGCACTTAGAAGCGTCTTAGAGCGATTCTAGCTTTAATTCGTGATCACTACTAAAATTTCCATGTAACCCAAATTTTGTTTTTTAAATTATGGTCTTGCTAAACTTTAAAGTTAATTTTAAGGCACTTAGAAGCATTTTAGAGCGATTTTACATTTAATTAAGTTTTTATAATTTTTGTCATGGAGTTCTTTAAACTCAATTTTAAGGCACTTAGAAGCGTCTTAGAGCGATTCTAGCTTTAATTCGTGATCACTACTAAAATTTCCATGTAACCCAAATTTTGTTTTTTAAATTATGGTCTTGCTAAACTTTAAAGTTAATTTTAAGGCACTTAGAAGCATTTTAGAGCGATTTTATAATTAATTAAGTTGTTATAATTTTTGTCATGGAATTCTTTAAACTCAATTTTAAGGCACTTAGAAGCGTCTTAGAGCAATTCTAGCTTTAATTCGTGATCACTACTAAAATTTCCATGTAACCCAAATTTTGTTTTTTAAATTATGATCTTGCTAAACTTTAAAGTTAATTTTAAGGCACTTAGAAGCATTTTAGAGCGATTTTACATTAAATTAAATTTTTATAATTTTTGTCATGGAATTCTTTAAACTCAATTTTAAGGCACTTAGAAGCGTCTTAGAGCGATTTTAGCTTTAATTCGTGATCACTACTAAAATTTCCATGTAACCCAAATTTTGTTTTTTAAATTATGATCTTGCTAAACTTTAAAGTTAATTTTAAGGCACTTAGAAGCATTTTAGAGCGATTTTATAATTAAGTTGTTATAATTTTTGTCATGGAATTCTTTAAACTCAATTTTAAGGCACTTAGAAGCGTCTTAGAGCGATTCTAGCTTCAATTCGTGATCACTACTAAAATTTCCATGTAACCCAAATTTTGTTTTTTAAATTATGGTCTTGCTAAACTTTAAAGTTAATTTTAAGGCACTTAGAAGCATTTTAGAGCGATTTTACATTTAATTAAATTTTTATAATTTTTGTCATGGAATTCTTTAAACTCAATTTTAAGGCACTTAGAAGCGTCTTAGAGCGATTCTAGCTTTAATTCGTGATCACTACTAAAATTTCCATGTAACCCAAATTTTGTTTTTTAAATTATGGTCTTGCTAAACTTTAAAGTTAATTTTAAGGCACTTAGAAGCATTTTAGAGCGATTTTATAATTAATTAAGTTGTTATAATTTTTGTCATGGAATTCTTTAAACTCAATTTTAAGGCACTTAGAAGCGTCTTAGAGCGATTCTAGCTTCAATTCGTGATCACTACTAAAATTTCCATGTAACCCAAATTTTGTTTTTTAAATTATGGTCTTGCTAAACTTTAAAGTTAATTTTAAGGCACTTAGAAGCATTTTAGAGCGATTTTACATTTAATTAAGTTTTTATAATTTTTGTCATGGAGTTCTTTAAACTCAATTTTAAGGCACTTAGAAGCGTCTTAGAGCGATTCTAGCTTTAATTCGTGATCACTACTAAAATTTCCATGTAACCCAAATTTTGTTTTTTAAATTATGGTCTTGCTAAACTTTAAAGTTAATTTTAAGGCACTTAGAAGCATTTTAGAGCGATTTTATAATTAATTAAGTTGTTATAATTTTTGTCATGGAATTCTTTAAACTCAATTTTAAGGCACTTAGAAGCGTCTTAGAGCAATTCTAGCTTTAATTCGTGATCACTACTAAAATTTCCATGTAACCCAAATTTTGTTTTTTAAATTATGATCTTGCTAAACTTTAAAGTTAATTTTAAGGCACTTAGAAGCATTTTAGAGCGATTTTACATTAAATTAAATTTTTATAATTTTTGTCATGGAATTCTTTAAACTCAATTTTAAGGCACTTAGAAGCGTCTTAGAGCGATTTTAGCTTTAATTCGTGATCACTACTAAAATTTCCATGTAACCCAAATTTTGTTTTTTAAATTATGATCTTGCTAAACTTTAAAGTTAATTTTAAGGCACTTAGAAGCATTTTAGAGCGATTTTATAATTAAGTTGTTATAATTTTTGTCATGGAATTCTTTAAACTCAATTTTAAGGCACTTAGAAGCGTCTTAGAGCGATTCTAGCTTCAATTCGTGATCACTACTAAAATTTCCATGTAACCCAAATTTTGTTTTTTAAATTATGGTCTTGCTAAACTTTAAAGTTAATTTTAAGGCACTTAGAAGCATTTTAGAGCGATTTTACATTTAATTAAATTTTTATAATTTTTGTCATGGAATTCTTTAAACTCAATTTTAAGGCACTTAGAAGCGTCTTAGAGCGATTCTAGCTTTAATTCGTGATCACTACTAAAATTTCCATGTAACCCAAATTTTGTTTTTTAAATTATGGTCTTGCTAAACTTTAAAGTTAATTTTAAGGCACTTAGAAGCATTTTAGAGCGATTTTATAATTAATTAAGTTGTTATAATTTTTGTCATGGAATTCTTTAAACTCAATTTTAAGGCACTTAGAAGCGTCTTAGAGCGATTCTAGCTTCAATTCGTGATCACTACTAAAATTTCCATGTAACCCAAATTTTGTTTTTTAAATTATGGTCTTGCTAAACTTTAAAGTTAATTTTAAGGCACTTTAGTTAATTTTAAGCATTTTAGAGCGATTTTACATATAATTAAGTTTTTATAATTTTTATCATGGAATTCTTTAAACTCAATTTTAAGGCACTTAGAAGCGTCTTAGAGCGATTTTAGCTTTAATTCGTGATCACTACTAAAATTTCCATGTAACCCAAATTTTGTTTTTTAAATTATGATCTTGCTAAACTTTAAAGTTAATTTTAAGGCACTTAGAAGCATTTTAGAGCGATTTTATAATTAATTAAGTTGTTATAATTTTTGTCATGGAATTCTTTAAACTCAATTTTAAGGCACTTAGAAGCGTCTTAGAGCGATTCTAGCTTTAATTCGTGATCACTACTAAAATTTCCATGTAACCCAAATTTTGTTTTTTAAATTATGATCTTGCTAAACTTTAAAGTTAATTTTAAGGCACTTAGAAGCATTTTAGAGCGATTTTACATTTAATTAAGTTTTTATAATTTTTGTCATGGAATTCTTTAAACTCAATTTTAAGGTACTTAGAAGCGTCTTAGAGCGATTCTAGCTTTAATTCGTGATCACTACTAAAATTTGCATGTAACCCAAATTTTGTTTTTTAAATTATGGTCTTGCTAAACTTTAAAGTTAATTTTAAGGCACTTAGAAGCATTTTAGAGCGATTTTATATTTAATTAAGTTTTTATAATTTTTGTCATGGAATTCTTTAAACTCAATTTTAAGGCACTTAGAAACGTCTTAGAGCGATTCTAGCTTTAATTCGTGATCACTACTAAAATTTCCATGTAACCCAAATTTTGTTTTTTAAATTATGGTCTTGCTGAACTTTAAAGTTAATTTTAAGGCACTTAGAAGCATTTTAGAGCGATTTTATATTTATTTAAGTTGTTATAATTTTTGTCATGCAATTCTTTAAACTCAATTTTAAGGCACTTAGAAGCGTCTTAGAGCGATTCTAGCTTTAATTCGTGATCACTACTAAAATTTCCATGTAACCCAAATTTTGTTTTTTAAATTATGGTCTTGCTAAACTTTAAAGTTAATTTTAAGGCACTTAGAAGCATTTTAGAGCGATTTTATATTTATTTAAGTTGTTATAATTTTTGTCATGGAATCTTTAAACTCAATTTTAAGGCACTTAGAAGCGTCTTAGAGCGATTCTAGCTTTAATTCGTGATCACTACTAAAATTTCCATGTAACCCAAATTTTGTTTTTTAAATTATGGTCTTGCTAAACTTTAAAGTTAATTTTAAGGCACTTAGAAGCATTTTAGAGCGATTTTATATTTAATTAAGTTTTTATAATTTTTGTCATGGAATTCTTTAAACTCAATTTTAAGGCACTTAGAAGCGTCTTAGAGCGATTCTAGCTTTAATTCGTGATCACTACTAAAATTTCCATGTAACCCAAATTTTGTTTTTTAAATTATGGTCTTGCTGAACTTTAAAGTTAATTTTAAGGCACTTAGAAGCATTTTAGAGCGATTTTATATTTAATTAAATTTTTATAATTTTTGTCATGGAATTCTTTAAACTCAATTTTAAGGCACTTAGAAGCGTCTTAGAGCGATTTTAGCTTTAATTCGTGATCACTACTAAAATTTCCATGTAACCCAAATTTTGTTTTTTAAATTATGATCTTGCTAAACTTTAAAGTTAATTTTAAGGCACTTAGAAGCATTTTAGAGCGATTTTATAATTAATTAAGTTGTTATAATTTTTGTCATGGAATTCATTAAACTCAATTTTAAGGCACTTAGAAGCGTCTTAGAGCGATTCTAGCTTTAATTCGTGATCACTACTAAAATTTCCATGTAACCCAAATTTTGTTTTTTAAATTATGATCTTGTTAAACTTTAAAGTTAATTTTAAGGCACTTAGAAGCATTTTAGAGCGATTTTACATTTAATTAAGTTTTTATAATTTTTGTCATGGAATTCTTTAAACTCAATTTTAAGGTACTTAGAAGCGTCTTAGAGCGATTCTAGCTTTAATTCGTGATCACTACTAAAATTTCCATGTAACCCAAATTTTGTTTTTTAAATTATGGTCTTGCTAAACTTTAAAGTTAATTTTAAGGCACTTAGAAGCATTTAAGAGCGATTTTATATTTAATTAAGTTTTTATAATTTTTGTCATGGAATTCTTTAAACTCAATTTTAAGGCACTTAGAAGCGTCTTAGAGCGATTCTAGCTTTAATTCGTGATCACTACTAAAATTTCCATGTAACCCAAATTTTGTTTTTTAAATTATGGTCTTGCTGAACTTTAAAGTTAATTTTAAGGCACTTAGAAGCATTTTAGAGCGATTTTATATTTATTTAAGTTGTTATAATTTTTGTCATGCAATTCTTTAAACTCAATTTTAAGGCACTTAGAAGCGTCTTAGAGCGATTCTAGCTTTAATTCGTGATCACTACTAAAATTTCCATGTAACCCAAATTTTGTTTTTTAAATTATGGTCTTGCTAAACTTTAAAGTTAATTTTAAGGCACTTAGAAGCATTTTAGAGCGATTTTATATTTATTTAAGTTGTTATAATTTTTGTCATGGAATTCTTTAAACTCAATATTAAGGCACTTAGAAGCGTCTTAGAGCGATTCTAGCTTTAATTCGTGATCACTACTAAAATTTCCATGTAACCCAAATTTTGTTTTTTAAATTATGGTCTTGCTGAACTTTAAAGTTAATTTTAAGGCACTTAGAAGCATTTTAGAGCGATTTTATATTTAATTAAGTTGTTATAATTTTTGTCATGGAATTCTTTAAACTCAATTTTAAGGCACTTAGAAGCGTCTTAGAGCGATTCTAGCTTTAATTCGTGATCACTACTAAAATTTCCATGTAACCCAAATTTTGTTTTTTAAATTATGGTCTTGCTAAACTTTAAAGTTAATTTTAAGGCACTTAGAAGCATTTTAGAGCGATTTTATAATTAATTAAGTTGTTATAATTTTTGTCATGGAATTCTTTAAACTCAATTTTAAGGCACTTAGAAGCGTCTTAGAGCGATTCTAGCTTTAATTCGTGATCACTACTAAAATTTCCATGTAACCCAAATTTTGTTTTTTAAATTATGGTCTTGCTAAACTTTAAAGTTAATTTTAAGGCACTTAGAAGCATTTTAGAGCGATTTTATAATTAATTAAGTTGTTATAATTTTTGTCATGGAATTCTTTAAACTCAATTTTAAGGCACTTCTAAGCGTATTAGAGCGATTCTAGCTTTAATTCGTGATCACTACTAAAATTTCCATGTAACCCAAATTTTGTTTTTTAAATTATGGTCTTGCTGAACTTTAAAGTTAATTTTAAGGCACTTAGAAGCATTTTAGAGCGATTTTATATTTAATTAAGTTGTTATAATTTTTGTCATGGAATTCTTTAAACTCAATTTTAAGGCACTTAGAAGCGTCTTAGAGCGATTCTAGCTTTAATTCGTGATCACTACTAAAATTTCCATGTAACCCAAATTTTGTTTTTTAAATTATGGTCTTGCTAAACTTTAAAGTTAATTTTAAGGCACTTAGAAGCATTTTAGAGCGATTTTATATTTAATTAAGTTTTTATAATTTTTGTCATGGAATTCTTTAAACTCAATTTTAAGACACTTAGAAGCGTCTTAGAGCGATTCTAGCTTTAATTCGTGATCACTACTAAAATTTCCATGTAACCCAAATTTTGTTTTTTAAATTATGGTCTTGCTAAACTTTAAAGTTAATTTTAAGGCACTTAGAAGCATTTTAGAGCGATTTTATAATTAATTAAGTTGTTATAATTTTTGTCATGGAATTCTTTAAACTCAATTTTAAGGCACTTCTAAGCGTATTAGAGCGATTCTAGCTTTAATTCGTGATCACTACTAAAATTTCCATGTAACCCAAATTTTGTTTTTTAAATTATGGTCTTGCTAAACTTTAAAGTTAATTTTAAGGCACTTAGAAGCATTTTAGAGCGATTTTATATTTAATTAAGTTTTTATAATTTTTGTCATGGAATTCTTTAAACTCAATTTTAAGGCACTTAGAAGCGTCTTAGAGCGATTCTAGCTTTAATTCGTGATCACTACTAAAATTTCCGTGTAACCCAAATTTTGTTTTTTAAATTATGGTCTTGCTGAACTTTAAAGTTAATTTTAAGGCACTTAGAAGCATTTTAGAGCGATTTTATATTTAATTAAGTTTTTATAATTTTTGTCATGGAGTTCTTTAAACTCAATTTTAAGGCACTTAGAAGCGTCTTAGAGCGATTCTAGCTTTAATTCGTGATCACTACTAAAATTTCCATGTAACCCAAATTTTGTTTTTTAAATTATGGTCTTGCTGAACTTTAAAGTTAATTTTAAGGCACTTAGAAGCATTTTAGAGCGATTTTATATTTAATTAAGTTGTTATAATTTTTGTCATGGAATTCTTTAAACTCAATTTTAAGGCACTTAGAAGCGTCTTAGAGCGATTCTAGCTTTAATTCGTGATCACTACTAAAATTTCCATGTAACCCAAATTTTGTTTTTTAAATTATGGTCTTGCTAAACTTTAAAGTTAATTTTAAGGCACTTAGAAGCATCGCTCTTAGAGCGATTTTACATTTAATTAAGTTTATATAATTTTTGTCATGGAATTCTTTAAACTCAATTTTAAGGCACTTAGAAGCGTCTTAGAGCGATTTTTGCTTTAATTCGTGATCACTACTAAAATTTCCATGTAACCCAAATTTTGTTTTTTAAATTATGATCTTGCTAAACTTTAAAGTTAATTTTAAGGCACTTAGAAGCATTTTAGAGCGATTTTATAATTAATTAAGTTGTTATAATTTTTGTCATGGAATTCTTTAAACTCAATTTTAAGGCACTTAGAAGCGTCTTAGAGCGATTCTAGCTTTAATTCGTGATCACTACTAAAATTTCCATGTAACCCAAATTTTGTTTTTTAAATTATGGTCTTGCTAAACTTTAAAGTTAATTTTAAGGCACTTAGAAGCATTTTAGAGCGATTTTATATTTAATTTAGTTTTTATAATTTTTGTTATGGAATTCTTTAAACTCAATTTTAAGACACTTAGAAGCGTCTTAGAGCGATTCTAGCTTTAATTCGTGATCACTACTAAAATTTCCATGTAACCCAAATTTTGTTTTTTAAATTATGGTCTTGCTAAACTTTAAAGTTAATTTTAAGGCACTTAGAAGCATTTTAGAGCGATTTTATATTTAATTAAGTTTTTATAATTTTTGTCATGGAATTCTTTAAACTCAATTTTAAGACACTTAGAAGCGTCTTAGAGCGATTCTAGCTTTAATTCGTGATCACTACTAAAATTTCCATGTAACCCAAATTTTGTTTTTTAAATTATGATCTTGCTAAACTTTAAAGTTAATTTTAAGGCACTTAGAAGCATTTTAGAGCGATTTTATATTTAATTAAGTTTTTATAATTTTTGTCATGGAATTCTTTAAACTCAATTTTAAGACACTTAGAAGCGTCTTAGAGCGATTCTAGCTTTAATTCGTGATCACTACTAAAATTTCCATGTAACCCAAATTTTGTTTTTTAAATTATGGTCTTGCTAAACTTTAAAGTTAATTTTAATACACTTAGAAGCATTTTAGAGCGATTTTATATTTAATTAAGTTTTTATAATTTTTGTCATGGAATTCTTTAAACTCAATTTTAAGGCACTTAGAAGCGTCTTAGAGCGTTTCTAGCTTTAATTCGTGATCACTACTAAAATTTCCATGTAACCCAAATTTTGTTTTTTAAATTATGGTCTTGCTAAACTTTAAAGTCAATCTTAAGGCACTTAGAAGCATTTTAGAGCGATTTTATATTTAATTAAGTTTTTATAATTTTTGTCATGGAATTCTTTAAACTCAATTTCAAGGCACTTAGAAGCGTCTTAGAGCGATTCTAGCTTTAATTTGTGATCACTACTAAAATTTCCATGTAACCCAAATTTTGTTTTTTAAATTATGGTCTTGCAAAACTTTAAAGTTAATTTTAAGGCACTTAGAAGCATTTTAGAGCGATTTTATACTTAATTAAGTTTTTATAATTTTTGTCATGGAATTCTTTAAACTCAATTTTAAGACACTTAGAAGCGTCTTAGAGCGATTCTAGCTTTAATGCGTGATCACTACTAAAATTTCCATGTAACCCAAATTTTGTTTTTTAAATTATGGTCTTGCTAAACTTTAAAGTTAATTTTAAGGCACTTAGAAGCATTTTAGAGCGATTTTACATTTAATTAAGTTTTTATAATTTTTGTCATGGAATTCTTTAAACTCAATTTTAAGGCAGTTAGAAGCGTCTTAGAGCGATTCTAGCTTTAATTCGTGATCACTACTACAATTTCCATGTAACCCAAATTTTGTTTTTTAAATTATGGTCTTGCTAAACTTTAAAGTTAATTTTAAGGCACTTAGAAGCATTTTAGAGCGATTTTACATTTAATTAAGTTTTTATAATTTTTGTCATGGAATTCTTTAAACTCAATTTTAAGACACTTAGAAGCGTCTTAGAGCGATTCTAGCTTTAATTCGTGATCACTACTAAAATTTCCATGTAACCCAAATTTTGTTTTTTAAATTATGGTCTTGCTAAACTTTAAAGTTAATTTTAAGACACTTAGAAGCATTTTAGAGCGATTTTCCATTCAATTAAGTTTTTATAATTTTTGTCATGGAATTCTTTAAACTCAATTTTAAGGCACTTAGAAGCGTCTTAGAGCGATTCTAGCTTTAATTCGTGATCACTACTAAAATTTCCATGTAACCCAAATTTTGTTTTTTAAATTATGATCTTGCTAAACTTTAAAGTTAATTTTAAGGCACTTAGAAGCATGTTAGAGCTATTTTATATTTAATTAAGTTTTTATAATTTTTGTCATGGAATTCTTTAAATTCAATTTTAAGACACTTAGAAGCGTCTTAGAGCGATTCTAGCTTTAATTCGTGATCACTACTAAAATTTCCATGTAACCCAAATTTTGTTTTTTAAATTATGGTCTTGCTAAACTTTAAAGTTAATTTTAAGGCACTTAGAAGCATTTTAGAGCGATTTTATATTTAATTAAGTTTTTATAATTTTTGTCATGGAATTCTTTAAACTCAATTTTAAGACACTTAGAAGCGTCTTAGAGCGATTCTAGCTTTAATTCGTGATCACTACTAAAATTTCCATGTAACCCAAATTTTGTTTTTTAAATTATGGTCTTGCTAAACTTTAAAGTTAATTTTAAGGCACTTAGAAGCATTTTAGAGCGATTTTACATTTAATTAAGTTTTTATAATTTTTGTCATGGAATTCTTTAAACTCAATTTTAAGGCACTTAGAAGCGTCTTAGAGCGATTCTAGCTTTAATTCGTGATCACTACTACAATTTCCATGTAACCCAAATTTTGTTTTTTAAATTATGGTCTTGCTAAACTTTAAAGTTAATTTTAAGGCACTTAGAAGCATTTTAGAGCGATTTTATATTTAATTAAGTTTTTATAATTTTTGTCATGGAATTCTTTAAACTCAATTTTAAGACACTTAGAAGCGTCTTAGAGCGATTCTAGCTTTAATTCGTGATCACTACTAAAATTTCCATGTAACCCAAATTTTGTTTTTTAAATTATGGTCTTGCTAAACTTTAAAGTTAATTTTAAGGCACTTAGAAGCATTTTAGAGCGATTTTACATTTAATTAAGTTTTTATAATTTTTGTCATGGAATTCTTTAAACTCAATTTTAAGGCACTTAGAAGCGTCTTAGAGCGATTCTAGCTTTAATTCGTGATCACTACTAAAATTTCCATGTAACCCAAATTTTGTTTTTTAAATTATGGTCTTGCTAAACTTTAAAGTTAATTTTAAGACACTTAGAAGCATTTTAGAGCGATTTTCCATTCAATTAAGTTTTTATAATTTTTGTCATGGAATTCTTTAAACTCAATTTTAAGGCACTTAGAAGCGTCTTAGAGCGATTCTAGCTTTAATTCGTGATCACTACTAAAATTTCCATGTAACCCAAATTTTGTTTTTTAAATTATGATCTTGCTAAACTTTAAAGTTAATTTTAAGGCACTTAGAAGCATTTTAGAGCGATTTTATATTTAATTAAGTTTTTATAATTTTTGTCATGGAATTCTTTAAACTCAATTTTAAGACACTTAGAAGCGTCTTAGAGCGATTCTAGCTTTAATTCGTGATCACTACTAAAATTTCCATGTAACCCAAATTTTGTTTTTTAAATTATGATCTTGCTAAACTTTAAAGTTAATTTTAAGGCACTTAGAAGCATTTTAGAGCGATTTTCCATTCAATTAAGTTTTTATAATTTTTGTCATGGAATTCTTTAAACTCAATTTTAAGGCACTTAGAAGCGTCTTAGAGCGATTCTAGCTTTAATTCGTGATCACTACTAAAATTTCCATGTAACCCAAATTTTGTTTTTTAAATTATGATCTTGCTAAACTTTAAAGTTAATTTTAAGGCACTTAGAAGCATTTTAGAGCGATTTTATATTTAATTAAGTTTTTATAATTTTTGTCATGGAATTCTTTAAACTCAATTTTAAGACACTTAGAAGCGTCTTAGAGCGATTCTAGCTTTAATTCGTGATCACTACTAAAATTTCCATGTAACCCAAATTTTGTTTTTTAAATTATGGTCTTGCTAAACTTTAAAGTTAATTTTAAGGCACTTAGAAGCATTTTAGAGCGATTTTATATTTAATAAAGTTTTTATAATTTTTGTCATGGAATTCTCTAAAATCAATTTTAAGGCAATCAGAACCGTCTTAGAGCGATTCTAGCTTTAATTCGTGATCACTACTAAAATTTCCATGTAACCCAAATTTTGTTTTTTAAATTATGATCTTGCTAAACTTTAAAGTTAATTTTAAGGCACTTAGAAGCATTTTAGAGCGATTTTCCATTCAATTAAGTTTTTATAATTTTTGTCATGGAATTCTTTAAACTCAATTTTAAGGCACTTAGAAGCGTCTTAGAGCGATTCTAGCTTTAATTCGTGATCACTAGTAAAATTTCCATGTAACCCAAATTTTGTTTTTTAAATTACGATCTTGCTAAACTTTAAAGTTAATTTTAAGGCACTTAGAAGCATTTTAGAGCGATTTTACATTCAATTAAGTTTTTATAACTTTTGTCATGGAATTCTTTAAACTCAATTTTAAGGCACTTAGAAGCGTCTTAGAGCGATTCTAGCTTTAATTCGTGATCACTACTAAAATTTCCATGTAACCCAAAAATAAATTATGATCTTGCTAAACTTTAAAGTTAATTTTAAGGCACTTAGAAGCATTTTAGAGCGATTTTACATTTAATTAAGTTTTTATAATTTTTGTCATGGAATTCTTTAAACTCAATTTTAAGGCACTTAGAAGCGTCTTAGAGCGATTCTAGCTTTAATTCGTGATCACTACTAAAATTTCCATGTAACCCAAATTTTGTTTTTTAAATTATGGTCTTGCTAAACTTTAAAGTTAATTTTAAGGCACTTAGAAGCATTTTAGAGCGATTTTACATTTAATTAAGTTTTTATAATTTTTGTCATGGAATTCTTTAAACTCAATTTTAAGGCACTTAGAAGCGTCTTAGAGCGATTCTAGCTTTAATTCGTGATCACTACTAAAATTTCCATGTAACCCAAATTTTGTTTTTTAAATTATGGTCTTGCTAAACTTTAAAGTTAATTTTAAGACACTTAGAAGCATTTTAGAGCGATTTTCCATTCAATTAAGTTTTTATAATTTTTGTCATGGAATTCTTTAAACTCAATTTTAAGGCACTTAGAAGCGTCTTAGAGCGATTCTAGCTTTAATTCGTGATCACTACTAAAATTTCCATGTAACCCAAATTTTGTTTTTTAAATTATGATCTTGCTAAACTTTAAAGTTAATTTTAAGGCACTTAGAAGCATTTTAGAGCGATTTTATATTTAATTAAGTTTTTATAATTTTTGTCATGGAATTCTTTAAACTCAATTTTAAGACACTTAGAAGCGTCTTAGAGCGATTCTAGCTTTAATTCGTGATCACTACTAAAATTTCCATGTAACCCAAATTTTGTTTTTTAAATTATGATCTTGCTAAACTTTAAAGTTAATTTTAAGGCACTTAGAAGCATTTTAGAGCGATTTTCCATTCAATTAAGTTTTTATAATTTTTGTCATGGAATTCTTTAAACTCAATTTTAAGGCACTTAGAAGCGTCTTAGAGCGATTCTAGCTTTAATTCGTGATCACTACTAAAATTTCCATGTAACCCAAATTTTGTTTTTTAAATTATGGTCTTGCAAAACTTTAAAGTTAATTTTAAGGCACTTAGAAGCATTTTAGAGCGATTTTATACTTAATTAAGTTTTTATAATTTTTGTCATGGAATTCTTTAAACTCAATTTTAAGACACTTAGAAGCGTCTTAGAGCGATTCTAGCTTTAATGCGTGATCACTACTAAAATTTCCATGTAACCCAAATTTTGTTTTTTAAATTATGGTCTTGCTAAACTTTAAAGTTAATTTTAAGGCACTTAGAAGCATTTTAGAGCGATTTTACATTTAATTAAGTTTTTATAATTTTTGTCATGGAATTCTTTAAACTCAATTTTAAGGCAGTTAGAAGCGTCTTAGAGCGATTCTAGCTTTAATTCGTGATCACTACTACAATTTCCATGTAACCCAAATTTTGTTTTTTAAATTATGGTCTTGCTAAACTTTAAAGTTAATTTTAAGGCACTTAGAAGCATTTTAGAGCGATTTTACATTTAATTAAGTTTTTATAATTTTTGTCATGGAATTCTTTAAACTCAATTTTAAGACACTTAGAAGCGTCTTAGAGCGATTCTAGCTTTAATTCGTGATCACTACTACAATTTCCATGTAACCCAAATTTTGTTTTTTAAATTATGGTCTTGCTAAACTTTAAAGTTAATTTTAAGGCACTTAGAAGCATTTTAGAGCGATTTTATATTTAATTAAGTTTTTATAATTTTTGTCATGGAATTCTTTAAACTCAATTTTAAGGCACTTAGAAGCGTCTTAGAGCGATTCTAGCTTTAATTCGTGATCACTACTAAAATTTCCATGTAACCCAAATTTTGTTTTTTAAATTATGTTCTTGCTAAACTTTAAAGTTAATTTGAAGGCACTTAGAAGCATTTTAGAGCGATTTTATATTTAATTAAGTTTTTATAATTTTTGTCATGGAATTCTTTAAACTCAATTTTAAGACACTTAGAAGCGTCTTAGAGCGATTCTAGCTTTAATTCGTGATCACTACTAAAATTTCCATGTAACCCAAATTTTGTTTTTTAAATTATGGTCTTGCTAAACTTTAAAGTTAATTTTAAGGCACTTAGAAGCATTTTAGAGCGATTTTACATTTAATTAAGTTTTTATAATTTTTGTCATGGAAATCTTTAAACTCAATTTTAAGGCACTTAGAAGCGTCTTAGAGCGATTCTAGCTTTAAATTTAATTAAAAATGGAAACATGGAAATTCGTGATCACTACTAAAATTTCCATGTAACCCAAATTTTGTTTTTTAAATTATGATCTTGCTAAACTTTAAAGTTAATTTTAAGGCACTTAGAAGCATTTTAGAGCGATTTTACATTTTATACGATTTTACATGGAATTCTTTAAACTCAATTTTAAGGCACTTAGAAGCGTCTTAGAGCGATTCTAGCTTTTGGAAACATGGAAATTCGTGATCACTACTAAAATTTCCATGTAACCCAAATTTTGTTTTTTAAATTATGGTCTTGCTAAACTTTAAAGTTAATTTTAAGGCACTTAGAAGCATTTTAGAGCGATTTTACATTTAATTAAGTTTTTATAATTTTTGTCATGGAATTCTTTAAACTCAATTTTAAGACACTTAGAAGCGTCTTAGAGCGATTCTAGCTTTAATTCGTGATCACTACTAAAATTTCCATGTAACCCAAATTTTGTTTTTTAAATTATGGTCTTGCTAAACTTTAAAGTTAATTTTAAGACACTTAGAAGCATTTTAGAGCGATTTTCCATTCAATTAAGTTTTTATAATTTTTGTCATGGAATTCTTTAAACTCAATTTTAAGGCACTTAGAAGCGTCTTAGAGCGATTCTAGCTTTAATTCGTGATCACTACTAAAATTTCCATGTAACCCAAATTTTGTTTTTTAAATTATGATCTTGCTAAACTTTAAAGTTAATTTTAAGGCACTTAGAAGCATTTTAGAGCGATTTTATATTTAATTAAGTTTTTATAATTTTTGTCATGGAATTCTTTAAACTCAATTTTAAGACACTTAGAAGCGTCTTAGAGCGATTCTAGCTTTAATTCGTGATCACTACTAAAATTTCCATGTAACCCAAATTTTGTTTTTTAAATTATGGTCTTGCTAAACTTTAAAGTTAATTTTAAGGCACTTAGAAGCATTTTAGAGCGATTTTATATTTAATTAAGTTTTTATAATTTTTGTCATGGAATTCTTTAAACTCAATTTTAAGACACTTAGAAGCGTCTTAGAGCGATTCTAGCTTTAATTCGTGATCACTACTAAAATTTCCATGTAACCCAAATTTTGTTTTTTAAATTATGGTCTTGCTAAACTTTAAAGTTAATTTTAAGGCACTTAGAAGCATTTTAGAGCGATTTTATATTTAATTAAGTTTTTATAATTTTTGTCATGGAATTCTTTAAACTCAATTTTAAGGCACTTAGAAGCGTCTTAGAGCGATTCTAGCTTTTGGAAACATGGAAATTCGTGATCACTACTAAAATTTCCATGTAACCCAAATTTTGTTTTTTAAATTATGATCTTGCTAAACTTTAAAGTTAATTTTAAGGCACTTAGAAGCATTTTAGAGCGATTTTACATTTTATACGATTTTACATGGAATTCTTTAAACTCAATTTTAAGGCACTTAGAAGCGTCTTAGAGCGATTCTAGCTTTTGGAAACATGGAAATTCGTGATCACTACTAAAATTTCCATGTAACCCAAATTTTGTTTTTTAAATTATGATCTTGCTAAACTTTAAAGTTAATTTTAAGGCACTTAGAAGCATTTTAGAGCGATTTTACATTTAATTAAATTTTTATAATTTTTGTCATGGAATTCTTTAAACTCAATTTTAAGACACTTAGAAGCGTCTTAGAGCGATTCTAGCTTTAATTCGTGATCACTACTAAAATTTCCATGTAACCCAAATTTTTTTTTTTAAATTATGGTCTTGCTAAACTTTAAAGTTAATTTTAAGGCACTTAGAAGCATTTTAGAGCGATTTTCCATTCAATTAAGTTTTTATAATTTTTGTCATGGAATTCTTTAAACTCAATTTTAAGGCACTTAGAAGCGTCTTAGAGCGATTCTAGCTTTAATTCGTGATCACTACTAAAATTTCCATGTAACCCAAATTTTGTTTTTTAAATTATGGTCTTGCTAAACTTTAAAGTTAATTTTAAGGCACTTAGAAGCATTTTAGAGCGATTTTACATTTAATTAAGTTTTTATAATTTTTGTCATGGAATTCTTTAAACTCAATTTTAAGGCACTTAGAAGCGTCTTAGAGCGATTCTAGCTTTAATTCGTGATCACTACTACAATTTCCATGTAACCCAAATTTTGTTTTTTAAATTATGGTCTTGCTAAACTTTAAAGTTAATTTTAAGGCACTTAGAAGCATTTTAGAGCGATTTTACATTTAATTAAGTTTTTATAATTTTTGTCATGGAATTCTTTAAACTCAATTTTAAGACACTTAGAAGCGTCTTAGAGCGATTCTAGCTTTAATTCGTGATCACTACTAAAATTTCCATGTAACCCAAATTTTGTTTTTTAAATTATGGTCTTGCTAAACTTTAAAGTTAATTTTAAGACACTTAGAAGCATTTTAGAGCGATTTTCCATTCAATTAAGTTTTTATAATTTTTGTCATGGAATTCTTTAAACTCAATTTTAAGGCACTTAGAAGCGTCTTAGAGCGATTCTAGCTTTAATTCGTGATCACTACTAAAATTTCCATGTAACCCAAATTTTGTTTTTTAAATTATGGTCTTGCTAAACTTTAAAGTTAATTTTAAGGCACTTAGAAGCATTTTAGAGCGATTTTATATTTAATTAAGTTTTTATAATTTTTGTCATGGAATTCTTTAAACTCAATTTTAAGACACTTAGAAGCGTCTTAGAGCGATTCTAGCTTTAATTCGTGATCACTACTAAAATTTCCATGTAACCCAAATTTTGTTTTTTAAATTATGGTCTTGCTAAACTTTAAAGTTAATTTTAAGGCACTTAGAAGCATTTTAGAGCGATTTTATAATTAATTAAGTTGTTATAATTTTTGTCATGGAATTCTTTAAACTCAATTTTAAGGCACTTAGAAGCGTCTTAGAGCGATTCTAGCTTTAATTCGTGATCACTACTACAATTTCCATGTAACCCAAATTTTGTTTTTTAAATTATGGTCTTGCTAAACTTTAAAGTTAATTTTAAGGCACTTAGAAGCATTTTAGAGCGATTTTATATTTAATTAAGTTTTTATAATTTTTGTCATGGAATTCTTTAAACTCAATTTTAAGACACTTAGAAGCGTCTTAGAGCGATTCTAGCTTTAATTCGTGATCACTACTAAAATTTCCATGTAACCCAAATTTTGTTTTTTAAATTATGGTCTTGCTAAACTTTAAAGTTAATTTTAAGGCACTTAGAAGCATTTTAGAGCGATTTTATAATTAATTAAGTTGTTATAATTTTTGTCATGGAATTCTTTAAACTCAATTTTAAGGCACTTAGAAGCGTCTTAGAGCGATTCTAGCTTTAATTCGTGATCACTACTACAATTTCCATGTAACCCAAATTTTGTTTTTTAAATTATGATCTTGCTAAACTTTAAAGTTAATTTTAAGGCACTTAGAAGCATTTTAGAGCGATTTTCCATTCAATTAAGTTTTTATAATTTTTGTCATGGAATTCTTTAAACTCAATTTTAAGGCACTTAGAAGCGTCTTAGAGCGATTCTAGCTTTTGGAAACATGGAAATTCGTGATCACTACTAAAATTTCCATGTAACCCAAATTTTGTTTTTTAAATTATGTTCTTGCTAAACTTTAAAGTTAATTTGAAGGCACTTAGAAGCATTTTAGAGCGATTTTATATTTAATTAAGTTTTTATAATTTTTGTCATGGAATTCTTTAAACTCAATTTTAAGGCACTTAGAAGCGTCTTAGAGCGATTCTAGCTTTAATTCGTGATCACTACTAAAATTTCCATGTAACCCAAATTTTGTTTTTTAAATTATGATCTTGCTAAACTTTAAAGTTAATTTTAAGGCACTTAGAAGCATTTTAGAGCGATTTTATATTTAATTAAGTTTTTATAATTTTTGTCATGGAATTCTTTAAACTCAATTTTAAGACACTTAGAAGCGTCTTAGAGCGATTCTAGCTTTAATTCGTGATCACTACTAAAATTTCCATGTAACCCAAATTTTGTTTTTTAAATTATGGTCTTGCTAAACTTTAAAGTTAATTTTAAGGCACTTAGAAGCATTTTAGGGCGATTTTATGTTTATTTAAGTTTTTATAATTTTTGTCATGGAATTCTTTAAACTCAATTTTAAGGCACTTAGAACCGTCTTAGAGCGATTCTAGCTTTAATTCGTGATCACTATTAAAATTTCCATGTAACCCAAATTTTGTTTTTTAAATTATGATCTTGCTAAACTTTAAAGTTAATTTTAAGGCACTTAGAAGCATTTTAGAGCGATTTCACATTTAATTAAGTTTTTATAATTTTTGTCATGGAATTCTTTAAACTCAATTTTAAGGCACTTAGAAGCGTCTTAGAGCGATTCTAGCTTTAATTCGTGATCACTACTAAAATTTCCATGTAACCCAAATTTTGTTTTTTAAATTATGGTCTTGCTAAACTTTAAAGTTAATTTTAAGGCACTTAGAAGCATTTTAGAGCGATTTTATATTTAATTAAGTTTTTATAATTTTTGTCATGGAATTCTTTAAACTCAATTTTAAGGCACTTAGAAGCGTCTTAGAGCGATTCTAGCTTTAATTCGTGATCACTACTAAAATTTCCATGTAACCCAAATTTTGTTTTTTAAATTATGGTCTTGCTAAACTTTAAAGTTAATTTTAAGACACTTAGAAGCATTTTAGAGCGATTTTCCATTCAATTAAGTTTTTATAATTTTTGTCATGGAATTCTTTAAACTCAATTTTAAGGCACTTAGAAGCGTCTTAGAGCGATTCTAGCTTTAATTCGTGATCACTACTAAAATTTCCATGTAACCCAAATTTTGTTTTTTAAATTATGATCTTGCTAAACTTTAAAGTTAATTTTAAGGCACTTAGAAGCATTTTAGAGCGATTTTCCATTGAATTAAGTTTTTATAATTTTTGTCATGGAATTCTTTAAACTCAATTTTAAGACACTTAGAAGCGTCTTAGAGCGATTCTAGCTTTAATTCGTGATCACTACTAAAATTTCCATGTAACCCAAATTTTGTTTTTTAAATTATGGTCTTGCTAAACTTTAAAGTAAATTTTAAGGCACTTAGAAGCATTTTAGAGCGATTTTCCATTCAATTAAGTTTTTATAATTTTTGTCATGGAATTCTTTAAACTCAATTTTAAGGCACTTAGAAGCGTCTTAGAGCGATTCTAGCTTTAATTCGTGATCACTACTAAAATTTCCATGTAACCCAAATTTTGTTTTTTAAATTATGGTCTTGCTAAACTTTAAAGTTAATTTTAAGGCACTTAGAAGCATTTTAGAGCGATTTTATATTTAATTAAGTTTTTATAATTTTTGTCATGGAATTCTTTAAACTCAATTTTAAGGCACTTAGAAGCGTCTTAGAGCAATTCTAGCTTTAATTCGTGATCACTACTAAAATTTCCATGTAACCCAAATTTTGTTTTTTAAATTATGATCTTGCTAAACTTTAAAGTTAATTTTAAGGCACTTAGAAGCATTTTAGAGCGATTTTCCATTCAATTAAGTTTTTATAATTTTTGTCATGGAATTCTTTAAACTCAATTTTAAGGCACTTAGAAGCGTCTTAGAGCGATTCTAGCTTTAATTCGTGATCACTACTAAAATTTCCATGTAACCCAAATTTTGTTTTTTAAATTATGATCTTGCTAAACTTTAAAGTTAATTTTAAGGCACTTAGAAGCATTTTAGAGCGATTTTATGTTTAATTAAGTTTTTATAATTTTTGTCATGGAATTCTTTAAACTCAATTTTAAGACACTTAGAAGCGTCTTAGAGCGATTCTAGCTTTAATTCGTGATCACTACTACAATTTCCATGTAACCCAAATTTTGTTTTTTAAATTATGGTCTTGCTAAACTTTAAAGTTAATTTTAAGGCACTTAGAAGCATTTTAGAGCGATTTTATATTTAATTAAGTTTTTATAATTTTTGTCATGGAATTCTTTAAACTCAATTTTAAGGCACTTAGAAGCGTCTTAGAGCGATTCTAGCTTTAATTCGTGATCACTACTAAAATTTCCATGTAACCCAAATTTTGTTTTTTAAATTATGATCTTGCTAAACTTTAAAGTTAATTTTAAGGCACTTAGAAGCATTTTAGAGCGATTTTACATTTAATTAAGTTTTTATAATTTTTGTCATGGAATTCTTTAAACTCAATTTTAAGACACTTAGAAGCGTCTTAGAACGATTCTAGCTTTAATTCGTGATCACTACTAAAATTTCCATGTAACCCAAATTTTGCTTTTTAAATTATGGTCTTGCTAAACTTTAAAGTTAATTTTAAGGCACTTAGAAGCATTTTAGAGCGATTTTCCATTCAATTAAGTTTTTATAATTTTTGTCATGGAATTCTTTAAACTCAATTTTAAGGCACTTAGAAGCGTCTTAGAGCGATTCTAGCTTTAATTCGTGATCACTACTAAAATTTCCATGTAACCCAAATTTTGTTTTTTAAATTATGATCTTGCTAAACTTTAAAGTTAATTTTAAGGCACTTAGAAGCATTTTAGAGCGATTTTACATTTAATTTTTATAATTTTTGTCATGGAATTCTTTAAACTCAATTTTAAGACACTTAGAAGCGTCTTAGAGCGATTCTAGCTTTAATTCGTGATCACTACTAAAATTTCCATGTAACCCAAATTTTGTTTTTTAAATTATGGTCTTGCTAAACTTTAAAGTTAATTTTAAGACACTTAGAAGCATTTTAGAGCGATTTTCCATTCAATTAAGTTTTTATAATTTTTGTCATGGAATTCTTTAAACTCAATTTTAAGGCACTTAGAAGCGTCTTAGAGCGATTCTAGCTTTAATTCGTGATCACTACTAAAATTTCCATGTAACCCAAATTTTGTTTTTTAAATTATGGTCTTGCTAAACTTTAAAGTAAATGTTAAGGCACTTAGAAGCATTTTAGAGCGATTTTCCATTCA
Source organism: Dolichopus griseipennis (assembly GCA_963082915.1). Classification (NCBI taxonomy): domain Eukaryota; kingdom Metazoa; phylum Arthropoda; class Insecta; order Diptera; family Dolichopodidae; genus Dolichopus; species Dolichopus griseipennis. The sequence continues at coordinate 98,848,056 of OY720444.1, forward strand.
ATTAAGTTTTTATAATTTTTGTCATGGAATTCTTTAAACTCAATTTTAAGGCACTTAGAAGCGTCTTAGAGCGATTCTAGCTTCAATTCGTGATCACTACTAAAATTTCCATGTAACCCAAATTTTGTTTTTTAAATTATGGTCTTGCTAAACTTTAAAGTTAATTTTAAGGCACTTAGAAGCATTTTAGAGCGATTTTCCATTCAATTAAGTTTTTATAATTTTTGTCATGGAATTCTTTAAACTCAATTTTAAGGCACTTAGAAGCGTCTTAGAGCGATTCTAGCTTTAATTCGTGATCACTACTAAAATTTCCATGTAACCCAAATTTTGTTTTTTAAATTATGGTCTTGCTAAACTTTAAAGTAAATTTTAAGGCACTTAGAAGCATTTTAGAGCGATTTTCCATTCAATTAAGTTTTTATAATTTTTGTCATGGAATTCTTTAAACTCAATTTTAAGGCACTTAGAAGCGTCTTAGAGCGATTCTAGCTTTAATTCGTGATCACTACTAAAATTTCCATGTAACCCAAATTTTGTTTTTTAAATTATGATCTTGCTAAACTTTAAAGTTAATTTTAAGGCACTTAGAAGCATTTTAGAGCGATTATATATTTAATAGTTTTTATAATTTTTGTCATGGAATTCTTTAAACTCAATTTTAAGACACTTAGAAGCGTCTTAGAGCGATTCTAGCTTTAATTCGTGATCACTACTAAAATTTCCATGTAACCCAAATTTTGTTTTTTAAATTATGGTCTTGCTAAACTTTAAAGTTAATTTTAAGGCACTTAGAAGCATTTTAGAGCGATTTTATATTTAATTAAGTTTTTATAATTTTTGTCATGGAATTCTTTAAACTCAATTTTAAGACACTTAGAAGCGTCTTAGAGCGATTCTAGCTTTAATTCGTGATCACTACTAAAATTTCCATGTAACCCAAATTTTGTTTTTTAAATTATGGTCTTGCTAAACTTTAAAGTTAATTTTAAGGCACTTAGAAGCATTTTAGAGCGATTTTATAATTAATTAAGTTGTTATAATTTTTGTCATGGAATTCTTTAAACTCAATTTTAAGGCACTTAGAAGCGTCTTAGAGCGATTCTAGCTTTAATTCGTGATCACTACTACAATTTCCATGTAACCCAAATTTTGTTTTTTAAATTATGATCTTGCTAAACTTTAAAGTTAATTTTAAGGCACTTAGAAGCATTTTAGAGCGATTTTCCATTCAATTAAGTTTTTATAATTTTTGTCATGGAATTCTTTAAACTCAATTTTAAGGCACTTAGAAGCGTCTTAGAGCGATTCTAGCTTTTGGAAACATGGAAATTCGTGATCACTACTAAAATTTCCATGTAACCCAAATTTTGTTTTTTAAATTATGTTCTTGCTAAACTTTAAAGTTAATTTGAAGGCACTTAGAAGCATTTTAGAGCGATTTTATATTTAATTAAGTTTTTATAATTTTTGTCATGGAATTCTTTAAACTCAATTTTAAGGCACTTAGAAGCGTCTTAGAGCGATTCTAGCTTTAATTCGTGATCACTACTAAAATTTCCATGTAACCCAAATTTTGTTTTTTAAATTATGATCTTGCTAAACTTTAAAGTTAATTTTAAGGCACTTAGAAGCATTTTAGAGCGATTTTATATTTAATTAAGTTTTTATAATTTTTGTCATGGAATTCTTTAAACTCAATTTTAAGACACTTAGAAGCGTCTTAGAGCGATTCTAGCTTTAATTCGTGATCACTACTAAAATTTCCATGTAACCCAAATTTTGTTTTTTAAATTATGGTCTTGCTAAACTTTAAAGTTAATTTTAAGGCACTTAGAAGCATTTTAGGGCGATTTTATGTTTATTTAAGTTTTTATAATTTTTGTCATGGAATTCTTTAAACTCAATTTTAAGGCACTTAGAACCGTCTTAGAGCGATTCTAGCTTTAATTCGTGATCACTATTAAAATTTCCATGTAACCCAAATTTTGTTTTTTAAATTATGATCTTGCTAAACTTTAAAGTTAATTTTAAGGCACTTAGAAGCATTTTAGAGCGATTTCACATTTAATTAAGTTTTTATAATTTTTGTCATGGAATTCTTTAAACTCAATTTTAAGACACTTAGAAGCGTCTTAGAACGATTCTAGCTTTAATTCGTGATCACTACTAAAATTTCCATGTAACCCAAATTTTGCTTTTTAAATTATGGTCTTGCTAAACTTTAAAGTTAATTTTAAGGCACTTAGAAGCATTTTAGAGCGATTTTCCATTCAATTAAGTTTTTATAATTTTTGTCATGGAATTCTTTAAACTCAATTTTAAGGCACTTAGAAGCGTCTTAGAGCGATTCTAGCTTTAATTCGTGATCACTACTAAAATTTCCATGTAACCCAAATTTTGTTTTTTAAATTATGATCTTGCTAAACTTTAAAGTTAATTTTAAGGCACTTAGAAGCATTTTAGAGCGATTTTACATTTAATTTTTATAATTTTTGTCATGGAATTCTTTAAACTCAATTTTAAGACACTTAGAAGCGTCTTAGAGCGATTCTAGCTTTAATTCGTGATCACTACTAAAATTTCCATGTAACCCAAATTTTGTTTTTTAAATTATGGTCTTGCTAAACTTTAAAGTTAATTTTAAGACACTTAGAAGCATTTTAGAGCGATTTTCCATTCAATTAAGTTTTTATAATTTTTGTCATGGAATTCTTTAAACTCAATTTTAAGGCACTTAGAAGCGTCTTAGAGCGATTCTAGCTTTAATTCGTGATCACTACTAAAATTTCCATGTAACCCAAATTTTGTTTTTTAAATTATGGTCTTGCTAAACTTTAAAGTAAATGTTAAGGCACTTAGAAGCATTTTAGAGCGATTTTCCATTCAATTAAGTTTTTATAATTTTTGTCATGGAATTCTTTAAACTCAATTTTAAGGCACTTAGAAGCGTCTTAGAGCGATTCTAGCTTTAATTCGTGATCACTACTAAAATTTCCATGTAACCCAAATTTTGTTTTTTAAATTATGGTCTTGCTAAACTTTAAAGTTAATTTTAAGGCACTTAGAAGCATTTTAGAGCGATTTTCCATTCAATTAAGTTTTTATAATTTTTGTCATGGAATTCTTTAAACTCAATTTTAAGGCACTTAGAAGCGTCTTAGAGCGATTCTAGCTTTAATTCGTGATCACTACTAAAATTTCCATGTAACCCAAATTTTGTTTTTTAAATTATGGTCTTGCTAAACTTTAAAGTAAATTTTAAGGCACTTAGAAGCATTTTAGAGCGATTTTCCATTCAATTAAGTTTTTATAATTTTTGTCATGGAATTCTTTAAACTCAATTTTAAGGCACTTAGAAGCGTCTTAGAGCGATTCTAGCTTTAATTCGTGATCACTACTAAAATTTCCATGTAACCCAAATTTTGTTTTTTAAATTATGATCTTGCTAAACTTTAAAGTTAATTTTAAGGCACTTAGAAGCATTTTAGAGCGATTATATATTTAATTTAGTTTTTATAATTTTTGTCATGGAATTCTTTAAACTCAATTTTAAGACACTTAGAAGCGTCTTAGAGCGATTCTAGCTTTAATTCGTGATCACTACTAAAATTTCCATGTAACCCAAATTTTGTTTTTTAAATTATGGTCTTGCTAAACTTTAAAGTTAATTTTAAGGCACTTAGAAGCATTTTAGAGCGATTTTATATTTAATTAAGTTTTTATAATTTTTGTCATGGAATTCTTTAAACTCAATTTTAAGACACTTAGAAGCGTCTTAGAGCGATTCTAGCTTTAATTCGTGATCACTACTAAAATTTCCATGTAACCCAAATTTTGTTTTTTAAATTATGGTCTTGCTAAACTTTAAAGTTAATTTTAAGGCACTTAGAAGCATTTTAGAGCGATTTTATAATTAATTAAGTTGTTATAATTTTTGTCATGGAATTCTTTAAACTCAATTTTAAGGCACTTAGAAGCGTCTTAGAGCGATTCTAGCTTTAATTCGTGATCACTACTACAATTTCCATGTAACCCAAATTTTGTTTTTTAAATTATGATCTTGCTAAACTTTAAAGTTAATTTTAAGGCACTTAGAAGCATTTTAGAGCGATTTTCCATTCAATTAAGTTTTTATAATTTTTGTCATGGAATTCTTTAAACTCAATTTTAAGGCACTTAGAAGCGTCTTAGAGCGATTCTAGCTTTTGGAAACATGGAAATTCGTGATCACTACTAAAATTTCCATGTAACCCAAATTTTGTTTTTTAAATTATGTTCTTGCTAAACTTTAAAGTTAATTTGAAGGCACTTAGAAGCATTTTAGAGCGATTTTATATTTAATTAAGTTTTTATAATTTTTGTCATGGAATTCTTTAAACTCAATTTTAAGGCACTTAGAAGCGTCTTAGAGCGATTCTAGCTTTAATTCGTGATCACTACTAAAATTTCCATGTAACCCAAATTTTGTTTTTTAAATTATGATCTTGCTAAACTTTAAAGTTAATTTTAAGGCACTTAGAAGCATTTTAGAGCGATTTTATATTTAATTAAGTTTTTATAATTTTTGTCATGGAATTCTTTAAACTCAATTTTAAGACACTTAGAAGCGTCTTAGAGCGATTCTAGCTTTAATTCGTGATCACTACTAAAATTTCCATGTAACCCAAATTTTGTTTTTTAAATTATGGTCTTGCTAAACTTTAAAGTTAATTTTAAGGCACTTAGAAGCATTTTAGGGCGATTTTATGTTTATTTAAGTTTTTATAATTTTTGTCATGGAATTCTTTAAACTCAATTTTAAGGCACTTAGAACCGTCTTAGAGCGATTCTAGCTTTAATTCGTGATCACTATTAAAATTTCCATGTAACCCAAATTTTGTTTTTTAAATTATGATCTTGCTAAACTTTAAAGTTAATTTTAAGGCACTTAGAAGCATTTTAGAGCGATTTCACATTTAATTAAGTTTTTATAATTTTTGTCATGGAATTCTTTAAACTCAATTTTAAGGCACTTAGAAGCGTCTTAGAGCGATTCTAGCTTTAATTCGTGATCACTACTAAAATTTCCATGTAACCCAAATTTTGTTTTTTAAATTATGGTCTTGCTAAACTTTAAAGTTAATTTTAAGGCACTTAGAAGCATTTTAGAGCGATTTTATATTTAATTAAGTTTTTATAATTTTTGTCATGGAATTCTTTAAACTCAATTTTAAGGCACTTAGAAGCGTCTTAGAGCGATTCTAGCTTTAATTCGTGATCACTACTAAAATTTCCATGTAACCCAAATTTTGTTTTTTAAATTATGGTCTTGCTAAACTTTAAAGTTAATTTTAAGACACTTAGAAGCATTTTAGAGCGATTTTCCATTCAATTAAGTTTTTATAATTTTTGTCATGGAATTCTTTAAACTCAATTTTAAGGCACTTAGAAGCGTCTTAGAGCGATTCTAGCTTTAATTCGTGATCACTACTAAAATTTCCATGTAACCCAAATTTTGTTTTTTAAATTATGATCTTGCTAAACTTTAAAGTTAATTTTAAGGCACTTAGAAGCATTTTAGAGCGATTTTCCATTGAATTAAGTTTTTATAATTTTTGTCATGGAATTCTTTAAACTCAATTTTAAGACACTTAGAAGCGTCTTAGAGCGATTCTAGCTTTAATTCGTGATCACTACTAAAATTTCCATGTAACCCAAATTTTGTTTTTTAAATTATGGTCTTGCTAAACTTTAAAGTAAATTTTAAGGCACTTAGAAGCATTTTAGAGCGATTTTCCATTCAATTAAGTTTTTATAATTTTTGTCATGGAATTCTTTAAACTCAATTTTAAGGCACTTAGAAGCGTCTTAGAGCGATTCTAGCTTTAATTCGTGATCACTACTAAAATTTCCATGTAACCCAAATTTTGTTTTTTAAATTATGGTCTTGCTAAACTTTAAAGTTAATTTTAAGGCACTTAGAAGCATTTTAGAGCGATTTTATATTTAATTAAGTTTTTATAATTTTTGTCATGGAATTCTTTAAACTCAATTTTAAGGCACTTAGAAGCGTCTTAGAGCAATTCTAGCTTTAATTCGTGATCACTACTAAAATTTCCATGTAACCCAAATTTTGTTTTTTAAATTATGATCTTGCTAAACTTTAAAGTTAATTTTAAGGCACTTAGAAGCATTTTAGAGCGATTTTCCATTCAATTAAGTTTTTATAATTTTTGTCATGGAATTCTTTAAACTCAATTTTAAGGCACTTAGAAGCGTCTTAGAGCGATTCTAGCTTTAATTCGTGATCACTACTAAAATTTCCATGTAACCCAAATTTTGTTTTTTAAATTATGATCTTGCTAAACTTTAAAGTTAATTTTAAGGCACTTAGAAGCATTTTAGAGCGATTTTATGTTTAATTAAGTTTTTATAATTTTTGTCATGGAATTCTTTAAACTCAATTTTAAGACACTTAGAAGCGTCTTAGAGCGATTCTAGCTTTAATTCGTGATCACTACTACAATTTCCATGTAACCCAAATTTTGTTTTTTAAATTATGGTCTTGCTAAACTTTAAAGTTAATTTTAAGGCACTTAGAAGCATTTTAGAGCGATTTTATATTTAATTAAGTTTTTATAATTTTTGTCATGGAATTCTTTAAACTCAATTTTAAGGCACTTAGAAGCGTCTTAGAGCGATTCTAGCTTTAATTCGTGATCACTACTAAAATTTCCATGTAACCCAAATTTTGTTTTTTAAATTATGATCTTGCTAAACTTTAAAGTTAATTTTAAGGCACTTAGAAGCATTTTAGAGCGATTTTACATTTAATTAAGTTTTTATAATTTTTGTCATGGAATTCTTTAAACTCAATTTTAAGACACTTAGAAGCGTCTTAGAACGATTCTAGCTTTAATTCGTGATCACTACTAAAATTTCCATGTAACCCAAATTTTGCTTTTTAAATTATGGTCTTGCTAAACTTTAAAGTTAATTTTAAGGCACTTAGAAGCATTTTAGAGCGATTTTCCATTCAATTAAGTTTTTATAATTTTTGTCATGGAATTCTTTAAACTCAATTTTAAGGCACTTAGAAGCGTCTTAGAGCGATTCTAGCTTTAATTCGTGATCACTACTAAAATTTCCATGTAACCCAAATTTTGTTTTTTAAATTATGATCTTGCTAAACTTTAAAGTTAATTTTAAGGCACTTAGAAGCATTTTAGAGCGATTTTACATTTAATTTTTATAATTTTTGTCATGGAATTCTTTAAACTCAATTTTAAGACACTTAGAAGCGTCTTAGAGCGATTCTAGCTTTAATTCGTGATCACTACTAAAATTTCCATGTAACCCAAATTTTGTTTTTTAAATTATGGTCTTGCTAAACTTTAAAGTTAATTTTAAGACACTTAGAAGCATTTTAGAGCGATTTTCCATTCAATTAAGTTTTTATAATTTTTGTCATGGAATTCTTTAAACTCAATTTTAAGGCACTTAGAAGCGTCTTAGAGCGATTCTAGCTTTAATTCGTGATCACTACTAAAATTTCCATGTAACCCAAATTTTGTTTTTTAAATTATGGTCTTGCTAAACTTTAAAGTAAATGTTAAGGCACTTAGAAGCATTTTAGAGCGATTTTCCATTCAATTAAGTTTTTATAATTTTTGTCATGGAATTCTTTAAACTCAATTTTAAGGCACTTAGAAGCGTCTTAGAGCGATTCTAGCTTTAATTCGTGATCACTACTAAAATTTCCATGTAACCCAAATTTTGTTTTTTAAATTATGGTCTTGCTAAACTTTAAAGTTAATTTTAAGGCACTTAGAAGCATTTTAGAGCGATTTTCCATTCAATTAAGTTTTTATAATTTTTGTCATGGAATTCTTTAAACTCAATTTTAAGGCACTTAGAAGCGTCTTAGAGCGATTCTAGCTTTAATTCGTGATCACTACTAAAATTTCCATGTAACCCAAATTTTGTTTTTTAAATTATGGTCTTGCTAAACTTTAAAGTAAATTTTAAGGCACTTAGAAGCATTTTAGAGCGATTTTCCATTCAATTAAGTTTTTATAATTTTTGTCATGGAATTCTTTAAACTCAATTTTAAGGCACTTAGAAGCGTCTTAGAGCGATTCTAGCTTTAATTCGTGATCACTACTAAAATTTCCATGTAACCCAAATTTTGTTTTTTAAATTATGGTCTTGCTAAACTTTAAAGTTAATTTTAAGGCACTTAGAAGCATTTTAGAGCGATTTTCCATTCAATTAAGTTTTTATAATTTTTGTCATGGAATTCTTTAAACTCAATTTTAAGACACTTAGAAGCGTCTTAGAACGATTCTAGCTTTAATTCGTGATCACTACTAAAATTTCCATGTAACCCAAATTTTGTTTTTTAAATTATGGTCTTGCTAAACTTTAAAGTTAATTTTAAGGCACTTAGAAGCATTTTAGAGCGATTTTCCATTCAATTAAGTTTTTATAATTTTTGTCATGGAATTCTTTAAACTCAATTTTAAGACACTTAGAAGCGTCTTAGAGCGATTCTAGCTTTAATTCGTGATCACTACTAAAATTTCCATGTAACCCAAATTTTGTTTTTTAAATTATGATCTTGCTAAACTTTAAAGTTAATTTTAAGGCACTTAGAAGCATTTTAGAGCGATTTTACATTAAATTAAGTTTTTATAATTTTTGTCATGGAATTCTTTAAACTCAATTTTAAGACACTTAGAAGCGTCTTAGAGCGATTCTAGCTTTAATTCGTGATCACTACTAATTTCCATGTAACCCAAATTTTGTTTTTTAAATTACGGTCTTGCTAAACTTTAAAGTTAATTTTAAGGCACTTAGAAGCATTTTAGAGCGATTTTCCATTCAATTAAGTTTTTATAATTTTTGTCATGGAATTCTTTAAACTCAATTTTAAGGCACTTAGAAGCGTCTTAGAGCGATTCTAGCTTTAATTCGTGATCACTACTAAAATTTCCATGTAACCCAAATTTTGTTTTTTAAATTATGATCTTGCTAAACTTTAAAGTTAATTTTAAGGCACTTAGAAGCATTTTAGAGCGATTTTATAATTAATTAAGTTGTTATAATTTTTGTCATGGAATTCTTTAAACTCAATTTTAAGACACTTAGAAGCGTCTTAGAGCGATTCTAGCTTTAATTCGTGATCACTACTAAAATTTCCATGTAACCCAAATTTTGTTTTTTAAATTATGGTCTTGCTAAACTTTAAAGTTAATTTTAAGGCACTTAGAAGCATTTTAGAGCGATTTTCCATTCAATTAAGTTTTTATAATTTTTGTCATGGAATTCTTTAAACTCAATTTTAAGGCACTTAGAAGCGTCTTAGAGCGATTCTAGCTTTAATTCGTGATCACTACTAAAATTTCCATGTAACCCAAATTTTGTTTTTTAAATTATGGTCTTGCTAAACTTTAAAGTTAATTTTAAGGCACTTAGAAGCATTCTAGAGCGATTTTATATTTGATTAAGTTTTTATAATTTTTGTCATGGAATTCTTTAAACTCAATTTTAAGACACTTAGAATCGTCTTAGAGCGATTCTAGCTTTAATTCGTGATCACTACTAAAATTTCCATGTAACCCAAATTTTGTTTTTTAAATTATGATCTTGCTAAACTTTAAAGTTAATTTTAAGGCACTTAGAAGCATTTTAGAGCGATTTTACATTCAATTAAGTTTTTATAATTTTTGTCATGGAATTCTTTAAACTCAATTTTAAGACACTTAGAAGCGTCTTAGAGCGATTCTAGCTTTAATTCGTGATCACTACTAAAATTTCCATGTAACCCAAATTTTGTTTTTTAAATTATGGTCTTGCTAAACTTTAAAGTTAATTTTAAGGCACTTAGAAGCATTTTAGGGCGATTTTACATTTAATTAAGTTTTTATAATTTTTGTCATGGAATTCTTTAAACTCAATTTTAAGGCACTTAGAAGCGTCTTAGAGCGATTCTAGCTTTAATTCGTGATCACTACTAAAATTTCCATGTAACCCAAATTTTGTTTTTTAAATTATGATCTTGCTAAACTTTAAAGTTAATTTTAAGGCACTTAGAAGCATTTTAGAGCGATTTTATATTTAATTAAGTTTTTATAATTTTTGTCATAATTCGTGATCACTACTAAAATTTCCATGTAACCCGAATTTTGTTTTTTAAATTATGGTCTTGCTAAACTTTAAAACTTAGAAGCATTTTAGAGCGATTTTATATTTAATAAAGTTTTTATAATTTTTGTCATGGAATTCTTTAAACTCAGTTTTAAGGCACTTAGAAGCGTCTTAGAGCGATTCTAGCTGTAATTCGTGATCACTACAAATTTTGTTTTTTAAATTATGGTCTTGCTAAACTTTAAAGTCAATTTTAAGGCACTTAGAAGCATTTTAGAGCGATTTTATGTTTAATATAGTTTTTATAATTTTTGTCATGGAATTCTTTATATAAGTAATATAAGTAATAAGAGTTTTATATAATGGTAATTACAATGGTTTTATAGTACCGTATGGCAACCCTATACATCTGAGCGACATATTTTTGAAAAGCCTATAAAAGCACCTCTTTTCTACCGTTTTTCGATTGAAAATAAACCTAACATACCTCTTGTTATATCAATTTCAATATAGGGCTTTTTTGGAATTTGCAGGGGCTTTAGCTTCGTTACCCTTCAAAATTAAAAAAAACCTTTGACACATGTTGAAATATAATTAAAGAGCTTTGAATTTTGTATATCACTAAAAAAAAATTTGGACAGGTATTCAAGTTACAGGTGTTTCAAAATAGCAAAATTTCAATTTTCGAGCCCTTATAGCTCCGAAACATGGGCCTGGACAAAAAAATGTTGTTAACCGATTCCTACTAATTTTTAAGTATCTAACTTCTCCCAAAATTTCAAGACCCTAGCTTGAACCGTTTGGAAGATATGTGTGGCCAAAATTTTTGCAAAAATTGAGTTTTGTGTAATGTTAAATTTTAGTACCGTATGGCAACGCTAACCATTTGCCTTGTAAAAATTTATAAAGTTTATAAAACCAGCTATCGTTTGCCGTTTCCAGATTGAAAATATATCCAACACAACTCTTGTTATAACAATTTAAATATAGGGCTTTTTCCAACTTTGGGGGGCTGTAGCCCCGTAACAGGTGGGGCTACAGAAAAAAATTCTTCTACGAAATTATTTTTTTTGCAATACCTACCCGTGTTTAAAGTTTCTTTACTCTATTTCAAACGATGTAAAAGTTTTTGTAGACATACGGACAGACGGACAGACAGACGGACGGACGGACGGACAGAGTGAAGCTATATAGGCACATTTTTACAAAATTTTTTGAAAATGTGCTAAAAAGGAAGTCACTAATGAACCTTTAATTAGGAAATGTGAAAAAATAAAACAAAAAGTTTGTTTTGCTTGAAAAAACTAATTTGCATTCCTAGTATTATTCCATTTGTTGTCCAAGACTTTTTTTCACTAAACTTTTACCGCATGTATTTTTTCTGCATATTCAAAAAAAAAGGTTTCCGCAAAAATTTCGAAATTTATCTTCTCCTTAAAATTTTAATATTTACCCGTTTAGTTGAATATGCTCAAATTTAATCCAAAATTTTGGTAAGAATTGTTGCAACGAATATAATTAGATTGAGTAATTTACCAAAGAAGCAAATTCTTTTGAGGCTTAAAAAGTTTTGGAGGAAAAATAACTAGGGCAAAATAAACTGCTTCTTTCAATTTTCTTTCAGACCTTAATTAAATCTTATTCTCTTGTCTCAGATTTAAAATTGCTTCCCAACATTTACTTCTTAATCTTAAACTATTTCTCACCTCACTAAAATATATTTAACTAGCGTTGTATATTAGATTAGAATTCAAGCTAAGGTGGAATGAAAATACAAAAATGAAAAACATTAAATGTGTTAAGGTGAGTCATAACTAACCAGCAAATTTTAGCATTTTCCCGATTTATAAGTTCCCCGGGATCTTTTGACTCAATAATTTTTATCACCCCGTCATATAAAAAGATCCATTGACCGAACGACTTACACAGAGTCCTAAACTTTTCCACTGTGGTGTAAAAAGTAAATAACTATAAGCATATTAATCAAGAAGCCATGTTGGCTATTCTGGCAACAAATTTAACAAATGGAAAATAAGGGTGAAGACTCTACGCATCTACACAAGCCTACAATTTGAAAAACTTTAAATATTTTACCGAACTCCAACCAAAAAAAGCTGCGCCAGTTAATTATATTTATAAAATTTGGGTTCCAATAGTTAAAAATATAGTCAATAAATGATTCCAGTATCTCTTTTTCAAATGTCCTGAAATCTTACAATTATTAGAACAATATCTTATCAAGTTTAATTGACACCAGGTACATGGATCTACAATACACATATTCTTTTCAGATAGCTGTATTAGTATTGATACAAAATAGTATGTTGAAAGCTTCAATATTTTAAATTTAAAACTTTGCAACAACGACTATATCATAAATTATTCAAACTTTTTCTAGATTTTTTTTTAATTAAGTTTAGAAGAAATTTTTTAAATTTTTTACTGACAAAATAATAAACAACAAACTTTGTAACAAAAGACAAATAATGGAAGGAAGAAAATAATATATGACAAAAGTTTTAACTATGCATCTGGACATGAAATTACAAATTAAAATCAAAAGTTAAAAAAAACTGGATACAAACAACAAACTTAATTACAGGGATTTGTGAACAGAACAGTCATAAAAAAAAGCCACAAGAACTTTAATATCATTACAAAAAAAAAACCTACTCACTATTTTGTTGCTGCTGTTTCTTCCAAATTAGAATGGAATGTGTAATTTTAATTAGGTCAACGTAGTTAGAAAAAATTGCAAACTTTAAATAGATAAAAAACAAGACAAAATTAGATTAACATACAAAAAAGAGAAACTATAATTAAACTGGAACCAAAACTAAAAATAGGGAACTTATAAAAACACTTTTTCAGTTTAAGCATTACCCGTAAGAACATAGTTCTAAGTTTATACTAAATCTACCATTACGTTTGTGACGCTGTAAAGTATGTAGGACTCAATGGTATTGATCGGATCGGAATTAAAAAGTAAGTCGATAGATAGACTGGATGTATTTCTACCCGTCCACCCGTCTTTCCTCATAGCTGAGATTCTGAAATTTTCACAAATTCGTTTTTATACATTTTGCTAGTAAAATTCAGCCAGATTGTTCAACGGGTTCGAGGAGCTGTTATACAACTTTCCTTTGTATATGGATAGCTTTATATTTAATGAAGCTGAGAATCTTCAATTTTGCTCAAATTAGTTAAGCCTGCACAAAATACAGTCTGTCTATTGCAAATGGTTCGAATAGCTGCGGTATACAACTTTAAATTTCCTTAATGCATATAATTAAGTGAAATAATTTGTAAATTTGAAATTTTGTGTTACGTTCGTGCGGGTATTTTAGAGTTGACGCATTCTACTATAAGATACGTTCTCTTTTTATTAAATGTTCATTTTTCTAAAACAAACTTTTAACGTATAAGGTGTAGATTGATATTAAATTTCCATAATGAAAAGCTAATACTAACAAAAAATTAAATAACTCAGTTAAATCAGTTAATCCGTAAGCGTTCTCACCTTATTAATCGTTACCAAAGTAGAGGCTTAGTAAACTTTTAGATATTCACATGACCATATGATTAAAAAATTTTTAAGGTTAAATTCTTTTACAACTAATAAGAATATTTTAAAATATTTAATATTTGTATGGCAGCTATACAAGGAAGCCAAGGTTCGATACGGACTGCAGCGCCATAGAACAAATAGAAGAATGGCAGCTACTCGAACCTATTCTAGTGTATCGCTGGGCTCTTGTATTTACCTCATATAATTCTCCAATTGAATTTTTCAGTCTGTATATTTTGAAGCTCCGATTTAAACGAACAAAAAAGAATAAACTTTCTAAAAAACGTTTAAGACTTGTAGAAATCGAATTCCTTTTTAGTTATTTCATATAAAAACTTCACAAATCACTTCACTTCTTCATTACTACACTTAATACAAAAATACATCTTCATTAAACACCTAATCATGAACACCCTTATTTTATTTCCTCCCTCACTGTTAATTTATAAATATTGAAAATAAATTTTTTGAATTCTATAAATGAAAAATTAGTTTTCTCTGATAGAAACATTTTCCTCCCTATTAATTTTCAATAAAAACCACTAATTTTAAATTGGAACTCTAAATGATAGAAAATCTGTTTTCTTAAAAATATAAATGAGATGTATTTGAACGTTAGATGGGTGTTCATTAATAATGACTGAAAGTTTATTACATAAAAAATGATTTTTTGTTTTTGGTTCTTATTTAAATTTAAAGTGTTTCCATGTTTCTGAAATATTTGAAAATTTTAAATATCATTTATTTAAGTGTTTTTGTGGTTTTCTTTTGAGTATCTATTTGGTAAAAAATTAAATAGAAAATTATTTTGAAAAATAAATAAATTAGAGATTTATTTAAAAGAAGGCAATTTTAAGGATCCTTCAGAAACCTTTCAAAATGTTTAATATCAATTCAACTTTGATATTCAATTTACTTCAAAAATTAAAAATAAAGAAAATAAATTTAATGCTATCATTTATAATTGACAAAACTTACTTCCTACTACAAAATGATATTAAGAATTCAGGTGAAATATTTTGAGAAAACAAATTTTTATAAATTAATATCTTCAAGTAATTTCTTATACTGAAGGGAGATCCATTTATTACGAATATCGTTTTAATTCTTATACCTTGTTTCATATTCCTCAGCAAATTAGGGTTTAGTGGAAATATTCAAAAGACACCAGAAAATCCTAAAACTCGTTGTCAGCTTTTGCTCAGTAATCCCATCCAACTGCGTTGCTAGAATAGTGGGATAAATCAGAAATACCCCAGCGCTTGTGTACTCAAAAAATGCCCAAGTATTAATGCGGGAAGGCAATATTTAGAAATATTTAACTTTAAACAGCAATTGAATGAAGAATTAATGAAAAAGATAATTTTTCTGTTGATTTTTTCCTAACTTAACTTCTACTTTGAATTCCTCTTCCCTCTTTCTTCAGAAAGCCCCAGAACTTGGAAACACCCACATACGGTGCTTTAATATATTTATCAATTTGAAGATGCAACCAAAGAAAGCGCTTCGATATTCAAGAGTTCTACAGTAATTGGCTCCACTTTTTATAATTATGACTGAACTGCTTACACGAGGATTACCCTGGGTAGAATTATTTTTTGGAGCAATACCTTTAATTTATTCCGAGAGGATTACCTAATAGATATTGATAGAATAGCAAAAGCTCCTTTTACACTTCGATAGTGATTTACAGGCGTTGATTATTTTGTTGTATTAATTTGATTCATAATTCTAATTTTAATTTTAATTGCCTACATTGAGTCGAAGATCATTTTCTCAATAGATCTAACAGCAGATTCGACGCTTCACTTATTTGGAAAATTAATCGTGGAAGGACTAACTTCCCACAATTTCGGTATTCTATAATTTATTAGGAGCGCATCCTCCCTCCACACTTAATATACCAATTTCTGAATAAAACATAAATTTAAAGTTTATTCACTTGAAAAATTAAATTCGAAGATTTTAACTATATACCTACATTCGTTCAATATTGACTATATTGTCTATATTCGAAGAAGCCACACAAATCACAGACAGTACATTGTCTCCTGCCAGGATATTCCAATAAAAATTAAATTAATTTTAAAGAATCCTTTTTTTTCGTCCTCCAAATTTTTTTTAAAAAAATTAATATTTACTACAGTGAATTCTAACCTTAGAATGAAATAAATTTGAATTCCTGTTGAAAAACAAATAGATATCTATACAATTTCTACTTTTCTTTAATATTTAAATAGTCTTCAGTATTTATTCTTTTGTCTAGGCAAATATTTTCTTTTTTACATTTTCATTTCTCTAAAAATATTTTTAAAAAAAAAGTTTTTATTTATAGAAAAATAACTTTTTCTTGTTTTTTTTCTTTTAACAAAAGTTTTGGCATAAGTATAAAAACTTTTTTGAACAAAGTCAATGTTATTTGAATTGGTGCCCTATTCATTCCTAATTGTTCCTCATTATCTTATAAATACCCCAAAAAAAAAAAATTAAGTCTCATTACGAAATTTTCTTTTCAAAAAAATTTTTTTTTTACAAATGGAGGCGTTTTTTATTTTATTTTTTTTTCAGAATATTTCCCCCTTATTTGAAAATTTAATTAGACTCTTATATTTTTATTCAAGATTGAGGACAAACTGTTTTGAAATTCGCCTATTTATGACAACTTGAATAAAATTACATTATTTAAGTTTAAAAATATTTTTAATGTCAACAAAATAATTAAGGTCTATGCCTTAATTGAATGAAAAGTTTGTTGGTTTTTCTTTTGCTGGGAATAAAAGAAATTTGAATGAGAGGAGCCGCAAGTATATTTAGAGTCATTGTCTTATTGAAAATGAGGAAAGGATAAGAACGAATTATAATTAGAAGGGATAATAAAAATAACTTTAGATAATTTTGTTAATTAATAACTGATTCCAAATTTATAATTTATACAGTCTAGTAAAATGCGAAAGATCAAAAATGTTTCAAAATTGGTTTTACCATTCCTCGAATTTTAAAGGTTACAAAAACAGCTTTCTTCTTCCTAAGGTAGGTGAAAACCTTCAAGAAGCTCCTAAAAACCTAAACACAATAGCAATTTCAGGCTTCTGGTCAATAAAACTCTGGAAGCAGCAAGAGGTTATTTCATCAAACTACAATGGTAACTGAGGTTTAAGGGTCAGAAAGAGACAGGATTACAGGAAGGGACATTATTATCATTCAGGATTGAATGGCAATTGACGAAGAATAAGTTGACTTCTCTTTTGAATATTTGTGAAACGAAAAGAATTAGAAAACACGTTTGGTTGTCATGTATTCCAAAATTTAAAAGTCTGAATCCAATAGAAAATGGGAACATTCCTATGTGACTGAGTTCTATAGCTTTAAATGGTTTAACTGCAAATATATGTGACTCAGCTGCTAAATAGCACTAAGTGCTGCGGCAGAAAGGTGGGTGGAAATTTTTCACTTGATACTATTACTTTTTCCGAAGAAACCCCTAATTATAGAACAGATAAGCTCCTGCAATGACATATTTTGTTTATCAGTATGGACCTGAAGAATTCTGACCTAAGATAGATTTAGGATCTCCTAAAAGAAACTCAAATTCAAGAAATTCTCATCAAATTGGCAACATCCAAAAAAATTAATTTCAATTTCCACGAGCAAACTGTGACTTTCTTCTATTTATTCCTAAGATACCTCATGTGTCCTGAAAAATTCTGAATTATAATTCTAACAAACTTTTAAAAGTCAAAATCATAAAAATTTTTTTTTCAATTCATTCAAAAGTATCGTCTAAGTACATTATATTCAACATTGTCTGACTGAATAGAAGAGGAAACAGATTGTTTAAACTAACTTTTAATTAACCTAAAATTTTTATTTTCAAATCATGACCCTTTTGTTCTTTGGTTTTTTTTTTTAAATCCAAACAAAAACACTACATATTTGTTACTCCAACATCAAGTTGTTTTGACCATCTCATCTCTCAAGTTGTCGAGTTTTGTTTTGTCTTCCATGCCACAAAACTTTTATCATTTTCTCTTACCATTTTCTTTTCTAAAGTCGTTGAATGAACGAAAATGTTGAATGAGTCTTCAAAAAAAAAATGGGGGGCAACATTAAAAAATGAAATGAAAATTTCGAAATTGAAAAAGTTAGTAAATTCATTTTGTCAAATTGCATATTATATGTTATACAGATAGAGAGTGCTATTGAAATAAAAAAAAATAACGGTAAAACCCCATTTGGCTATTTTCCAACAATATAACAAGAAAATTGTCTACTATTGAAAATTTGCAGACTTAAAAAAAAAGAAAAACAAGAAAAACGTAGGGAAGAATACTAAAAATTTTTCGTTAAGAATTCGATTGTTCATGGTCTATACTTGGGTGATTAATTGCAAAATAAGATGATCTTGAAATAAAAAGTTTTTCAAAAGCTAAAAATATATATAAAATAAATAACATTTTTCTGGTTTATTTGATTTTGTTTTAAATGGCTAATGTGTCTGGGTTTGTGTAAAATCAATATTAGTGGTATTAGTTTTGATAAATAGTTTTAAGAAGCTTATCTTGAAATATAAAAGAGATTTGAGAAAATTAGATGGTTTCCGTATCTCCCAGGACAGTTGAAGCAGATCTCACTTGAATGAAGTTCATATTCAAACCCCAAATTACCCCAAATCTCTTGACCCAGTTCAAACAGTCCTCACTTGAATGAAGTTTATATTCAACCCCCAAATTACCCCAAATCTCCTGGGACAGTTCAAACAGTCCTAACTTGTATGAAGTTTATATGTAACCCCAAATTACGCTAAACTAATTCAAGTCCAAAAAATATAGTAGCAATATAACAGAAGGTTTTCTCATTTTTGTAAATTATAACAAAGAAAGTGTTAATATAATCTTCTTAAGACCAGAACACCTTCTTTGAAAAACTCCTATGTCAGAAGTTCGTAATTTAATTAACAACTCTAAAAATAAAAAGAAGCTGCCTTTGAAGAAACTGTTTTTGGATAATATTTAGACGGAAGAACTTGTTTGATAGAGTGAAGGTAGAATTTCTAAGGCAGTGCTCAAACTCAGAATTTATGTCTAAAAACAATCCCTTTTATAAAAAAGCAGCTAGGGCGATTTATCATTTGGGGATTTAATAAACAAATAGAGTGTTTAGTAAATATTTTACACTTGATGTCATCCATAAATTCTAAACGATATCTTGTTATATTTTCGTAATTTAATTTGTCAGAACCCGGTAAGATTACTGATTTTGCAGGATTTAGTATTTTAGTTTGGGAATGGAACGCTCGAAAGGCACCCATTATTGAAACTGTGCGGTATTTCGTTGGGTAGTGTGTAACTTTAACGCACCAAAACTCACACCCTTGAACCAAACTTTAGGAAGGAAGCTGTAATACAAATGTACAGTTTGGTTACAGGGATGGGATATGAAAGGATTTTAGGATTGTCGGAGTTTATTTGGGAATTTTGGATTATGGTGGTTGGGGAAAATTTGGAAGGGATATTTAGGCGAAAGATGTTAATATTCTTCTTAAATGTATTTAAGTCGTACACATACGAATTACCAACTTTAGGAAACACATTGGACGAAATGTGATTCCATAATCTCGACATGCGCATAACAAACGAATTTCCATAAGCCGTGTTTCGCCATCTTAACAATTCGATGCAGTAGGGATGAGCATCTGTTGCACTCCTTGTTTCACGTTGGAAAACTTTGAGTGGAGACATTAATTGTTTTATTTCCTTAGAACAGGTGTTCGTCCATACTAGGTATCTATAAAACAGGGTAAGTGACCAGACTGTGCGCCGATGGCTAAGTGGAGTGAGCGTTGAGGTAACACTGGGATCATTTATAAGACGAATAGTTTTGCACTTTATCAAGATATCCCAGCGCTGATTGGGGTGCACCAGCCTAAATATGTTCATTATACTCCATTTTTGGTCTAATATATGTTTTAAAGATATTGAGGAGATCTAATGGAGAGAAGTAAGTTTTAGATTCACATCTGAAAGAATTTATCTAATTAACAATGTAACTGCCTAAAGGAAATACCACCCATAATTGTCTACCTTAACTTAAATACTCTAATTTAAGGTAATCAACATAAAAGAAATTGAAATTAATTTTCTTTTGTGCATTATACCTAAAAAAATTCTTAAAATTTATCATTTTTGCCACAACGCGTTTATTACTAAACTCAGAAGGTGTCTATTAAAGTCTTATTCACAATAATTTACAAGTCTTTTGTTGTAAAAATAAAAAAATTTATTAAAATATTTTATATTAATTTTTATTTTAACAGTCAAAAAGTTCTAAAATATTTTTCATTAGGTGGTCTTCAGGATTTGACATTATACAATTTTCATTCACAATAGAGCTAATTTAAAAAAATTCACAATAGAACTCATTTTTAATTTTATAATGATTTGTAAAGTAATAAACCATTGTTACACTTTTATTATAATTTTATTTAATAAACACTTTTTCACTGATTTAAAAAATTTCTATTTTAAATTTTATTTTAAGTTTAAAAAATTTTTATTTAAAATTATTGAAAGGGCATAGTTATTATTACACATAGTAGGAATTTAAAGAATGATTTAAAAAAATATTTTAAGCAGTAGATCATTAAAATCTTAGAATGGACGCTCTAAGTGCTGTATGTTCAGATAAATTAGTTTCAACCCTTTCGACGTAATACACACTTAACAGCTCAATCACATGTATATACTGTAGAGCTTTATCGAACTAGAATTCTGAAATATAGGAACTCTTTTATAAATCCCATCTCCAAATTGTGGAACACATTATCATCTTATGTGTTTCCTAATACCTCTGATTTAGATAAATTCAAGAGGAAAGTCAACTAACAAGGGTTCCTATACTTAAAAGTTATAGGGTTTCTTTTATAAATCCCATCTCCAAATTGTGGAACCTATTACCATCTTATGTGTTTTCTAATACCTATGATTTAGATAAATAAAAGAGGGAATTCAACTAACGAGAGTTTCTATACTTAAAAGTTATCAGGTTTCCCATCCAACCCTTATTAGACATTTATGTCTCAGCGCTACTTTTCAGTCACAATACTGCGCAAGCAGGTTGGTTACTTATCGCATTATTTTGGCTATGTAAGGAGGTTGCTTTAGTAAAAACAAATCTCACACTACCAGGGGTATAAGTTTTCAGAAGAAAACTCTTTTGAAGATTTTTTCCTTCCGTAGGAAAAAAGAAAATAAAAACTAAATTGGAAAACCGCAAATGAAGATTTTTCAGCAATAAGATTTCAAGTTTAAACCAGATCAAATCTTAAGTGATATTATTAGTACTGAACCTTTTCTATACTTTAAAAGCAAAAACTTATCGAATATTCAAAAATTTAGAATTTCAAGTTTGAACTACAACAGTTCCTTAAAACCAAGTGGGCGCTAAACAAATACCAATTCGTAATAGTTTATGATCCATAATAAAATCATAATTTTACAATTTTAAGTTTCAATACTATATGACTAACTCCTAAAATTATGCTAAGAATAACTTTGCTTCCTATAAAAGAAACTTTCAAAACCCACCCTCTTCAACTGAATAAAACTTTTACTTTGCATATTGTTTTTTAAAAAGTTATTTTTATATAATTTTCCTGTTGAGTAAACTCATCAGCTTTCCTAACAATGTTACATGACTTTCCATTGTATCACAAATCGTGTAAAAAAATTTCACGTACAGTGTAACAAAAGTTTTACTTTTTTTCATGTACTTTTTCTAAAGTTTTATATTTACTTTTCATTCATATTTTTCCAATATGATGCGTTCGAAACTTTTTTCCTTTTTACTTACTTTTCATAACTGTAAATTACTAACAAAATTTTACTGTTATTATTCTGTTAAAGAAAGTTTCAATTGTAAATTTTTTTTAACTCATATCTAGTTAGTTGTTAGTTTTTTTTGTATTTTTCAATACTGAGACTAACGAATCAAAAAGTTTCTTGTTAGTTTATTCAGTTCTGAGTTTTTTAAATGTGCAATGCAATTGAACTTTAGTCTAACGAACTTTCAGCTTCTGAACGTATTTTAAAAAAAACACGTCACGTCAAAAATGCTGCGTCCACCACAACCATCCACTTATCTTTTAAAGACTTCTTACTAACAAAGATTTTAAT
Source organism: Dolichopus griseipennis (assembly GCA_963082915.1). Classification (NCBI taxonomy): domain Eukaryota; kingdom Metazoa; phylum Arthropoda; class Insecta; order Diptera; family Dolichopodidae; genus Dolichopus; species Dolichopus griseipennis. The sequence goes on from OY720444.1 coordinate 98,869,926, forward strand.
ACATACACACAAAGCTTATTATCTATCAATTATATGTTCATTTTTTGCCAATTTGAATTTTGCAATGAGTCAACAAGATCAGAATCTAAACATTTTCAGGCTTACAATATGTAATGTTGGAACTCTAGAGTAGAAAAACACCAGAATTTTTTTTTTTTTTACTTTAAATTAAGGGAACTCTCAAGTTCATCGGATCAAAAAACATTCTATCGTAAAATTGAAGCTCTTTATTTGTGTAACTACTTTTATTTATTAATTTGTTCGTACTATTTGTTATTTACGGAATTTTCGCAAAAACCTAATTATTACCCCAAAGGACTGCTTATAGTCTTATCCCTTTCCCTAGGATTACCCTATTGTCTTCATAAGCTTATCAATTCAATATATTAACATCAAATCTTATATATTAAATTTTAAAATACTTTATTCAGTCGTTTAGCCTCTACACGTGTTCAGGAACTGACAGAAATACAGACACACACACCAAGCTTAATCACAAAAAAAAAATACGTTTCCGGAAATCGGAGAAATACTTACTATTTGCAAAAATCTCAGATTACAATTATTGGTGGGAAAACAATACCTAGCGCTTATTATGTTTCATATATAGCGGTTCGTAATAATTAAATTTATTAAATATGATCATGCAATTTTTTTTGAGGTTATGTTAAATGATTCGTCGTTTACTACAAAAAGCCATAACACTAGATTCATTTTATATAACCAACATTGTTTGTGTAAATGAAAAAAAAAGTACCGAATTATGTAAAAGATCGCCACAATTTTATGTTCCGGAATTTAGGGGTTGTCATTTAAATGAAATAATTTTGAAATAACAATTGCCACATCTAAAATAGAGATTATAAAATCAAGTAAGTCTGGCTGCGAGAAAAAAATATTTTTTAATATTTACCTTCTGAGTCTTCGGGGCTCTTTTCATATGAAAAAAAAGGTTACCGAAGCTTCATAAAAATTTTAGAGTCAAGACCTCCCAAATTACTGAATTGTTGCAACGAAATTTAAGTAACCATATTTCCAATATGGAAGCGCCAGAGGAAAGCTGTTTTCATAAACTTTATAACTATACCTCAAATAAATGTATAGGGTTGCCATACGATATTTTTATTTACTTTTATGCGAAAGTCAGTTTTTGTAAAATTTTTGACCCTTTTTATTAGCCAGATGATCAAGCTAAATATTTGAACATCTAAATTTTGGTTCCTATTCACAATTATAATCTCGAACCTGAATATTTTGGAAGAATGACTTTGAGAATTAGCATAAGTTTCTCCAAAAAAAATTAGCCTAAGTTTCTGCATCTGCATCTCTCTCTACTTAAGGACTATTCGGAGTTAAAAATTAAAAATTTCCTCGGAAAATATATCTGAACCTCCCTTCCTTAAGCACTAAAAGGACTCACAATTTAAAATTTTCCAATTTTTAATCACCTTTCTTTACCAAAAACTTATTATGTACTAAATTGAATCATATCAAAATTAAAGTTAAACTCTTAAATTTCCAAAATTTAAAAAAAAAAATTTTAATTTTTGGTTTAATTTTTTTATTGCACTTTTTTATACCCTACACCTATAGAATAGGTAAAGGGGTATATTAACTTTGGTATGGTGTTTGTAACCACCTAAAGGAAGCGAGCTAGATATGGAAAAGTATATATATTTGTGATCAGCGTGACCGCCTTAGTCGATATAGCCATGTCCGTCCGTCCGTCCGTCCGTCCGTCCGTCCGTCCGTCCGTCCGTAGGCACGATAACTCAAAAAATAATGGAGCTATCTTGATGAAATTTTAACTGTAGGTTACTAGGACTGAAAGTACGGCGGGGATTGCATATGGGCGAAATCGGCCCATGGGTTCGGATTCTGGACCTTTTAATCGGTTTCAGGGCTAACGAACAAATATAAAAAATCACGATAACTCAACAACTAATGACGCTATCTTCATCAAATTTGTGCTGTAGGTTACTATAAATGAAACTACTTCGGGAATTGCGTAAGGTCGGGATTGGACCATGGGTTCGGAACCTAGAACTTTTTGATCGAATTTAGGCCAAACGAGCATAATTCCGAAACCAATGAAGATAGAACCTCCAAATTTAGTATCAGGGTGTCCCTTCCTATTTCCTAAGTGTCTTGTGAATTTGGGTCCCATTGGAGTAGTGGGTCGGGGACCAGCCGCACATTTCCGAAGACCTTAAAGCATATCTTTAAAATTAATAAAGATAACAACTTGAAAAAATGTACAAGCTTCCAATTTGCCACAAGGGTGTTCTTTACTATCTCTTGCGTGTTCCCCTAATTTGGGATCAATTGGAGTGGTGGTTCTGTACCCCTCTCAGACCTCCCAAGTTTTAAAGGCTTATAATCGAAATTACTAAAAATAGTTACTTAAAATTAGGATAGACCGTTCAAATTGTGTACAATGGTTAACTAGTACTATAAGTACAGCGCGGACTATATAAGGGCGAAATCAGCCCAACGGTTCGGATTCCGGACCTTTTAATCGATGTTAGGGCTAAGGAACATATATAAAAAATCACGATAACTCAACAACTAATGAGGCTATCTTCATGAAATTTGTGCTGTAGGTTATTGGTAATGAAACTACGGCGGTGATTACGTACGGTGAGGATTGGACAATGGGTTCGGAACTTAGAACTTTTTGATCGAATTTAGGCCAAACGAGCATAATTTCGAAACCAATGAAGATAGAACCTTCAAATTTGGTATCAGGGTGTCCCTTCCTATTTCGTAAGTGTCTTTGAAATTTGGGCCCCATTGGAGTAGTGGATCGGGGACCAGCCACTCAGTTCTTAGGCCCTAAAAGCATATTTTCGAAATTAATAAATATAGTAACTTGAAACAAATGAAGAAGCTTCCAATTTGCCACAAGGGTGTTCTTTACTATTTCTTGCGTGGCCCCCTAATTTGGGATCAATTGGAGTGGTGGTTCAGTACCTCTCTTAGACCCCCAATGTGTAAAAGCTTATCATCGAAATTAATAAAACTAGTAACTTAAAATTAAGATAGAGCGTTCCAATTGTGTACAAGGGTTAACTAGTATTGAAAGTATGACGGGACTGCATATGGGCGAAATCGTACCATAATTTCGGGTCCTGGAACCCTTGAAAAGTTCAAGGACTAACAAACATATATCTTACAAACACCATAACTCAAAAAATAATGCCGGTATTTTGATGAAATTTAACAGTAGGTTACTAGTAATGAAAGTACCATGGGAATTGGTTGTGGTCGAGTTTAATTTCGAAGCCAAAGAATAAATTTCCGATGTCCTATGTGTCTCCGAAATCTAGACTTAATTGTAGTGGTTCAGCTATGTTCAAAGGTACTTGCTGCATTTATGTAAAATTTATTTTTATATTTAAATGAATTATATGAAAAGGTGTAAATTTTTAATTGTATTTTAGAAATACATTTATTGCATATTTTGCGTTTATAAGCTTTTCTATTAGGTATATAAACTAACCATTTAAAATAATTGCAATTTTTAAAAATTTGGATTATTAAATATATTATGCTTTGATTATCTTTTTATCACAAAATTTAATAATTAGAATTTTTTCATTTTGTAATTGAATTGGAATAAATATATTTTCATTTATTTCAAGTTTGTTTGTTATTTAATATTTTTAAATAGATAAATTAGTAAGAATTTGTAGTATTTTTTAATAGATAGAGTAATTAGAAAATGTTTTTAGTATTATACAGTTAATTTGGTAAGCTATGTCTTACGATCAAATTAATAACAGCTTCTATGGTGTTAAAATGACTTATGGATATGTCCTTAAATTTGAACCAAATAGGTGTAGGGTATTTCTAAGTCGGTTGCACCGACTGACTGTTTCTTTACTTGTTTTATTTAAAATTATTATTAAAAGTAAATAAAAGAAATTTAAATTTTTCAATGTACAATTGATATTTAAAATGAATAAAAATACAAAAAAAAATTATAAAAATTTTCTAAAAATTCATTTCCGCAATTTCTAATATGATCATTTTAATTTAAATAATTTTGGAGAAAAGTCAGGAAATCCTTTTATATCCGATTTTGAATGGACGTGATTTTTAGTTTCTGTTTTTTTTATGTTGAATAGGAAACACATTTCTATAATATAAAATATTGCATTATATTAAATTATATTTTTTTGTGGAATTTTTGCGGTTTTATTTTCTTTTGTTGTTGAAATTTACTCTTTAATTTTTGTAAAACTTATATTTTAAAAATTTTTAATAGTTTTTAAAGATATTATTAGTTTCTTTTCATTTAAAAGTTTCATTCTGTTGTTCCCAATTTTATTCTGGATCTTGTTTGATAAAGAATTATAATCTTAAAATGTATCATCCTAAAGTTATGCAATTTTTGTTGTAGAATGTAAAATTAAGAAAAAATTAGATTAATGAAGACCTTGATGGACAATCGAGAGTGTAAGTATGCAGATAGGGTTTTTTTCATAATTTTTCCCCTAATATAGTAAGGTATATTGAATATTTTAAATAAAACTAAGATTTTAAGCTGATTGGATCAATAATTTAAAACAAATATGTATTTAGAAGAAAGTTTAAAAAGAATTCTTAAGTTTTAGGAGCATTTACTAGATTATTGTCATTCAAAGTTTTCTTAATTTTGTTTAAATAATAAAATCGATTTTAATTCATCAAAGTTAGTAATTAGTTATAAAGCTCCTTTTGTTACGAAGGCATAGACCTCCAAAGTATTGAATAACCCTATATTTAAGTTGTTTTAATAAAGGCTAATAAGTATCCAATTTGGAAGCGCCACAAAAAAACTGCTTTCATAAGCTTTGTGAACTTATCTTTAATAAATGTAGGGTTGCCAACGAGTATTTAATTTACTGTTATGTGAAACTCATTCTTTGAAAACTTGAAAAGAAATTGATATGGTAATTGTTTTTTAAAAAAAAGGGTGATATTCTTCAAAACACATTCCTAAAGAAATTACTCACAAAAAGCAATTTTCCTCGTATTCGGAACGTTGACATAACCCCCAAACAACTTACGCAGTACAATTGCTAATTGCTGAGGCCTAAAAACAGGAAAAGGATAGGGGCATAATTTAACTTTTTAATACTTTATTACACTTAGAGAAAATATAAATAAGGGTGGGCTATTTCAATAAGACCCTAATCATATTGCAAATAACTCTTTTATATAGTCATGATTTCAGATCTTTTCTCTCTTCTATTTGCACAAAATTAATAACCGTGACTTAAAAAGTATTAAATGAAATAAAATATAACATCCTACTTTAAATATCACACTCAAAAAAAAGAGTATAATTCAAATTTAAACCAAAAAAAAAAATAATTAAATACGAGATATATAAAAGTTTTTTTTAAAGAATTTTTTTAAACAAAAGTTTATAATTTTCTTTTGTCTTCAACAAATTTTGATTTTTTTTGCACACAGAAAAACTTTTTTTATTTTGCTTTTGTTTAACTTTTAAAATTTAAATTCGAAGAATAAATAAAAATCCAAAAAAGCAACCATAACTAGAATAAAAATGGTTTATCATTTTAGTACAAAAAATTAATGCATGCATTTTAACCTTAAATAAAAAAATTGAATACTAAATGACATTGGCTTCAGAGTCCTCGCGATTGGAACTCTTCGGGTAAGATACTTTGGGTACAGGTACTTTGGGACATTTAAATTTGCCTGTTACTTACCATTTCAAACTAATCTTTCCATGAAATATATAGTTTTGATCGACCTGGGCCTCGGTGGAGAGGTAGTTAAGTAATTCGCTTATTAATTCAAGAGGGTGCGAGTTAAATTCCCCTAAAGGTCACAACATATTCAATTTAAACGAAAAAAAATTAAAAAAATTTTTTTTACAACCAAATCCCCATGGCAACCAAATATATAGTATAATATACGATTTAATTAATATTGGTGGAAGTGCGAAACACAACAGCCCGCAAGGTTTCACTGTTAAGATTGACCATGCTCCCTGATATTAAACAACAAAAATATAGATCGATCAGTTTTAGAAGCACAGTTGGACAGTTTCAAAAATAGTTTATATTGTTTTTGATGCAATTTAAAAGTCAATTGCTTAGAAAGTAAAATTTACAAAAAAAAATTAATAATCTAATTCAATGCAATAATACCATCACTTACTATATTTTAAATCTAGCCTTGTGTATCCACATTACCATAAAAACTTCCCATTAAAAATAATATATATTACACAAAATTTATATATTTTGTACTTTTTATATAAAAACTCATTACACATGACAAGCATATAAACTAAAAAGTGTCAAAATTTTTTCAAATTATATTTTTGAACAAATAAAAATTTAACAGCACTATAAATATTTAGAGTTTTATTTAAAATGAAACTTTAAAAAATTTAAAAAAACGAAAAAAATTGCGAAACATACTGGAAAAATTTTAAAAACCCAAATCCATCTTATAGTGTGAAACTTTTACTTACAAAAACAGGCTATCCTCGCAGTGAGAACAGTGGGATAAGAACCCAAACTGCTGGCGCATGTAATTTTTGTAATGAAGATAGTAGATTTTGACTTTGTAAAACAGTTTCTCGAAATTCCTCAAACTATCTTCAACTGTCTTCAAAGTCTTCCTTCGAATTTTGCACTTCTAAGCAACTTAAGCACATATTCTTCTTATCTGTTTAACTTTTAGTTACCGCTGCACCCTGAATAGATTTCGTCCGAAGCAACACTTTTTCTTAGGATGCAAACTGTCTTTAATCTGGACAACTGGAAAAGCTTTGGATGCTTTTCAAAAAGAATCTTTCTTAAATATACCAATTAGCTGCATCAATAAGCAACAAGTTTACTTAGAAAATTGTTTTCATATTTAATTTCAATCCAGTGCAATGACAAAAAAATTCCTCACCGTTTCATTGAAACAATCCTCTTCATTATACATTACTTTCTTTGTAATTGAAACATAACCACCCTTTAGAAGGGATCTTACACCTTCCCTCGTCTTTTAAATAACATTTATATTTTCTTTTCTCATTTGTGACTTTTTGAATAAGTTCAACATTAAAAATTTTTACACATATCTGAAGTATGTTTATATGATATATTTTGTAAATTTGAATAACAATCAAATGAATATATATGCACTTAATATTTAAGTTAAGTACTTAGCATAATTAAAAGTTTGCTGACATCTTCATAACTTTTGTTTAGCATTTTTTTCTTTCTTTATCATGTTTATTTCGTTTTCAATGAACTTTTTGTTTTCACATTCTACTCGTATTTAAGTAATTTTTTAAAAATATCATCATAAATTTTAGTACTTCAGTTATAACTATTAACTGTCTGCTTATTCACTAAAAGTACAAAAATCAACAACATATTTACACCATTTATATGGTACATATTGAAGCTGCACCTGTTCTTTGGCCTTCTTTAATTTCTATATTCTTCTTGTTTCAGTTGTTGTACAATTTAACATCCGTTTAAATTCGTCAGCTGGTAACCCGGGAAGTAATGTAATGACCTTGGGTAAATATTAATATACCCTCTTTAGTTTGATTTTCTTCTTCAAAGAGTTCCTCGCCATTATCTTGATTATCCTGGAAAAATTATTTAAATTCATTGCCAAATGGTGTCGTTTTGTATTCGTAACACCATAACCATAGTTAAATAACATTACATTTTTTCGCATTATAGAGATTCGATTCTGGTATTTAAATAGATTTTATTAGCTAATTCTCTAGAAAAGCGGTGCAATGACCCCTTGATTAAATATTGATATATATTTTCTTAACTCCAATATTCATTTTCTAAAAGATTCCCGCCAAGAACTTTAAATTTTTCTCGGGGAAAGTTATTAAAATGCATTGCTTTCGAATTCTTTTCTATTTATAACGGTATAACCTCGGTTTCCTTCATTAACAATTTTGTATTAAAGGGATTATATTGGGTTCAGATTTTTCAATAGTTTTAAGATGCCCAATGTATAATAGCTTCTATTTACCTTCTCTCTTCATATTTTCTGCATATAAGCTTTAAAGTTATAACGAAGTCTACTGCTATTAAAACAGCGTTGACGACAATGTTATTTTTAATTAGATGTTTACAATGTTTTAAATATTTGTTTAATTTAAATTTTTTTACTGTCTTTTTAACAATTGTTAAACTTTTTTGTAATTCATTTTTCCTTTTTAATTCTTTAAAATTAAAAATTGTTTTTTTCATTTAAGGGTATTTATTAATAAAAAATGTACATATTTATATAATTGTAAAGTTTTCGCATGTACATGTGTAAAAGTTTCTTTAAAAAGTTAAAAATGTAATTTTTTGTTTAAATTTGAGATGTAATTTTACAAGCTATTTTATATATGTATTTTAAGTTTAACATTATTTTGCATTAAAAATTATGAAAAACTTTAATTATTTTTTTTTATTTGATATTCATCAGTGGAAAGTTATATTTGGAGTTGTTTTTTCTGAAGCACTTCGTACTTTGAAGATTGCGATTTTAAAAGTGAAGCTATTTTATAGGAAGATAAGTTGTAGTATCATCCGAATCTAAATGGTCTGGGCACCCTATTCCCGGCTGAGGTGCACAGTAATTAGGCCGGCTGGATGACACAGTGGTTAGAGTGCCGACCTTTCATGAGAAAGGCCCTGGTTCGAATTCCAGAGAAAGTGAAAAAACTTTTCTGGTTTTCAACTCGACTCAGCTACAATTCCATCCATCCATTTCTCCGTTTGTCCGCATGTTAACCATACAAAAACAGAAACAGATGTAGAACACCATATAACTCAAATACAAAATATTATGGTATAGACAAAAATACAATTGTATCTATTGAAAATCTAAGACGTTTCAACATATTATAAGGCTTAGTACTATCTCATGTTTAAATTGTATGTGGAATTCATTAAAACCAATTCTAATAATACGAACATAATATGACACCTGTTCCAAAATGTACCTATGGTATAGACAGCCTTATTGGCCTATTAGCTGAACAGTGAGGGTTAAAAAAAAAAAAATCCAATTTTAATGAAATATTATTTTTAGAAATAATTTATTAGGAATGGATGAAAAATATTTTTAACTACTCTTACTTTTTCTCCCAAAAAATTTTGTACAGTGCTCCAGAATCATTAAAAAAATTGTCTGATATTAAAGGGTTTAGAAATAATTGAATTTTAAGAATTATTACAGCTTAATATTGAGTTCTTAAACCTCCATCAAAAAATGTCATCAAGGCTGGAGGATCTTTAAATCCGGGAAAAAAAACTGCGTTATATTGCGCTCTACGAAGAAAAGTAAAAAAATATAGCTTCCTTCATTCATTAAAAATTAAATAGCAATTTCAAGATGGACGTTGAACAAATTCGGAAAGAGCTCCTCTTACACAACTTCTTTCTCTAAAACATAAGTTCCTTTAATTCTTATCCCAATTTCTTCAAATCCAAAAAAAAACATTAAACTTAAAAACGATTCCCCCTTCCAATATTGGTGCCTTCCATAAAATAAAAAATCTAGATCCTTTGATCCTTTTACAAAAAGGCTAATAAATCAAACCATATGTATATTACTCTAAGTTAACTTTTCATCATAATACTTATATCAGATGTATACATTTATATATTAAAAATGCAATATAATATCAGATATATAGAAATTTATTTGAATTTAAAAAATAACTTTTACTAAAACTATTAAACTAAAGAACATACTAAGTTTAATAATTAAAACTTTTTTAAATATTAAAAATAAATTTTCTTGAATAAAACTTGAAAACAATTGTTTTCTTTAAAATAGTTTAAATATTTGTTAGTAAAAAACTTTTTTAATAAGTTTTATAACTTTTTTACTTTGAATATTATTTGACTTAAAAACAATGTCCTGTAAAGAAAGGGTAGGAAGGCATAAGTGAAATGAAGTAAGATTAACTATAATCAATAATGAAATGATTCACCACAAATAATAAAATAATATTAAGTCCTTCTTTTGTAAATTCTTGATTCTTTGTGTTTGTTTTAAGTAATCCTGTATAATGAAATTTAAAATATTGTTCTATCATATAGAAACTGTTCCGAAGATCTAGTTCACTAGTTCAATAAGGATTTAACAAATTTTGATTTTTATTTAAGAACTTTCACCAGCCTTATGATAAGTTATTTTAATGAAAAAAAAATAGATTCTTCCACAAGTTTGTTAAATACTCTCATAAATTTCGTTAATTTATACAAGTATATCCAAATTATCACATTTCATCCGAAACAGATACAACCTTTTAAACTAGCCGCAGTTAAATATTGAAATAATTTTATTAATTTTTTTTTTACAACAGAAATTGAGATATTGGAATTAAATTATTCAATAAAACTTATGAGAAACTTTAAAATTTATTATTAAAAAGTCATATTATCTAAGAAATACTTGTAATATTATTCCTTTATTATTAACCCTGAATATCCTTCTGTTATATAATTCATCCGATTATCAGAATTCAATTTAAAATCATAAGTAGCTCTGAGTAATTATTTTTTAAAATTTACTTAAAGTTAAATTTAATCTGAATATAAAAAAGTTGAATAATTTAAAAAAAAAACAGTAAAAAACCAAATAGTCTCAGTTAATTTATATATATTAGGTATATTTATATTTAGTTTTATTAAAAAATGTTCTAAAATCACCATAGTTACTACTAAAAAACAGTATTTTAAATAGGTATCAAAGTTTTCTAGTATAGTATGTAAATTACATATATTATGATTTAATTACCACTATTCGTAATTCCAAGTAGTATTCCTGAATTCAATTTCCGATATTGCATACTTAACTGTAAAATTTACATATTGTGTTTTAAATAACCTCCAGTACAATTACCAGTACAATTACCATTACTATTACCTAATACTCATTACTTTGTCAAGTACTTTGTTAAGTAGATTTCAATACTTACAAAGTGTTATAAGTAAAAGAATCTAGTAGAAATACTTGTGTAACAAATATTTAACCAAAAATCCAAATAAAATTACAAAACAAAGGTACTTCTTCAGCGTCTCCAATTAGAATGAATTTTTTCTTTATTGCGTTATAATTATATTAGTATATTCATATTGGATATTTCATATGTTATATGTATATCTAAATTCTAAAACACAAACACAAAAATGAATACATAAAAACAAAGTACAGTAAATTAGTAAACAAAAATACATTTGACAATTCTGTTTAAATAAAATATAAAGTGATACCCATAATTGACTATTGACAGTTTAGTTTAAATAAAATATAAAGTGGTACCCATAATTGATTGACAGTTTAGTTTAATGTTTTATGTTTTTACTACACTTGTAATTCCGAGAAAGTAATTAAATTTTGGCTTTAATTAATTTCGTAATTATTTTTTGATACTTAATTATTTTCAAGTAATTAAGTACAAAAAAATATCCAAGTGTCAAAAATTTAATTTTTTTCAAGTTTTCAAGTATTTTTCAAATATTTTAATTCATTTCGACGTTTCGCAGATGATAGTTTTTAGAGTAGGTAATTTAATCTCGAGGATTAACTTAATTTTTAAAACAGAATTAAAAGTTAAAACATCAGAGCAAGTTAACTTATTACCAAAACATATTCAAATTACCAAAATGTAAATGTCAATTAAAACACATTATTTTTAATACTTATTTTTTAATTGGATTTATTAATTTAATAATTAAATTGTCAAAATAAAATAAAGTACTCAAAATAAAATTCTTTTAATTTGAAAAAAGTATCCTAATATTGACTGCTTCAAATTATACTCTTAAAATTTTTATTCCATTTTTGACTTTTTTATATTATCATTGTATATTGTACCTTTTCTTTAAAAGGACACAAATAACTGTAAATAAAAACAAAAACAAAAGTCCTTGATAACTTTTTTCATAATTCATAAGTTTATTTTGAAAGTAACTTTTAAAAAGTTACTTTGTTTTTTTTTTGTAGATACCGTATAGAGTACAATAAATTCGTTTTTACAATACGAGTACTATATACAAATGAGTATTTTGTGTTACTTTAAAGTAATGAACAATAAGAATGATGAGACTTTAGTTCAAATGTTCTCTTCCTTACTTTTACTTTGATAATAAAAAAAAAAAGGAAAATTTTAAGGAATAAAAAATAAAGATTAAAGAAAAGCGAATGTATGTATGAATTGTTTATGAATACTGGTAGGTACTCATTTAATGTAGTATATATCCTTTGAGACACAGGTACTTACTTTCTTTGTGTTATAGGTTGTATAGAATATAAAGAATAAATATATGTTAAGAAAAATTTTAAATATATTTTGTGAAATATTTTACAATAACAAAAAAGAACAAAAAGACGGACAAATAGAACTCATTTGTTATTAAATTTAATTAGTACCATTGATTAAATAGAGCTTTAACCTTCATTGAATTGCATTTGTATGATATATGTTAAATAAAATAATTCGATTTTGAATACTAAAATTAAATGGTAAAATTTTTCATAAGTCCTCTGGGGACTTTTGATTCCAGGACTTTACTTCGCCGATTACCTGAACAGAATTCTTTTCAAATCTTAGCATTCAAGATTCATCCAACTAAAATCACCTTACTAATAACCGGCTAAAATTTGGAATTTGTCCATTTCAAATTCCCAAAAAAAGAAATTTTATGGCAGGTACCCGAACCGGTGGACCAAAATAGCTGGAATATAATAGCGATGGCGGCTATTGCATAAAAACTTTTTTTTGAAAATTTCAAATTCTAGCTCCTTTCATTTTGGAGTTATCGTGGGAACGGACGGATAGACGGACAGACATAGCAACATTTTTCGATTCTGATCCAATCCATACCCTTGATTCTATATCCACCCTTCTTCCTTCTCTGCGTCACAAACGTAATGGTAAATTTAGTACACCCTTTGGACTTATAATCATACTGGTATAATAAAATAGTTTGAAAGACCCTTGAAGGACTTTGGTATATAGGTTCAAGAGAAAAGATATTTGAAAAAGAGATCCATTGAATTTAAAAAATTGCATATTTATAGGGACGAAAGTTATTTTTTTTATTATAAATATAATCACATAAAATATAAAACGAGCGTTAGTACAAACTACTGTAATAACCACCATTAAATTGGTTATACATATTTGAATAACTTTTTTACACAGTATTTCAGGAATTATGAAAACTGTTAGGAAAATTAAATGTTTCAAGTTTTGATATAGAATATCAATTCAACACGTGTATTAAATTTAAACATAAGACTTTAAGGAACATACGATTCCCAAATGAATATAAAATAATAAATAATGTAAGTTTGTTTTTGTATTCGTTTTTCTCAAAAAAAATTCCAAAATTGTAGAAGTTTTCAAATATAAAAATTTATTTTATGTTTAAAATTTCCACGAAAGTTTTTCTCTTAAAGTTAAATATATAACACGGTGTTTGCAAATATTTGGATTAGTTATTTTAATAAAGTTTTTTTTCAAGATAATTTCAAATGTATCACATATGTTAAAGTCTTGTTACTTATATAGAATCTATATTGTTTTATTTTCTTAAAAGATATTTTGAAGTTTTACTAAATAAACAAACAGATGAATTTTAAATTAATTTCTAGTAGTTTACAAGAACTTTAAGATAAAATTTGTCTAGATTGAAAGAAAAATCTGCACCATTACCTAATTCTATCATTTTAATCAGTTTTAAGAACCCGGTTGTTCTCACAATTTTTAAAATTCTAAGACTTTTCACATTTAACAGTACTAGTGTTAAAAGTCATGAAGTTTATTTTTAAAACGGCACTTTAATTCAAAAGAAGTCCCTAGTCTCTAACCTATTTGATGTGTAATAAATCAACAGAGTAACAATTTAAAAATAAAAGTCATGGCCTGATAAATTTAAGAGGTAATGCAGATAAATACTCTTGTATTTTGATTTATAAATGTGGTTCTTAAGAATATTCAACATCCATATAGAATTAATGCAAATCCTTTATACAAATTTCCCGGTCCATGCCAAATATCCAAATATTCCCTTAGTAAATCCGTTTTGTTAATAAAACAAATCTGAATTAACACGAAAGCTTAACAAATTAATAAAAGGTATAAAAAAAATTCCAAGAAATATTAGAATCGGAAAATTAAATTTTTAACAAATTCTTAATTAGGTATAAAGTTAAACATTGGGTTTGAAAAACAAATATTTTGGGTAAATATTAAAGGTCTGACACTTTTTAATTAGGGAAAAATATTTTTATAGAAAATTAATCCAAAAGTTTTTATTTAAAATTCTTATATCGGACCTAACACTTTTAATTAGAATTAATATTAAAAAACAAACATTTCTAGAGAATTTCGAAATTCAGTTTAAATATGTTAAAAATTATAACTTTTTCGAAATATATTTCTATTTTGATATGTAAGGATGCAATATGAGGCAGAAAAGAATAAGGCATCATTCCCCTATAGGCTATTTCTCTTTAAAAATATTATATTATTAAATTATTCAAATTCCAAATTTGTAGCCTACTCCAAAATTTAAATATTTTCAACAGGATTAAACAATTTCCTATTTTCAGGTCGGGTCCGTGGACTTTGTACCTTCCTCGTGTTTTTTACAGCTCCCTTCAAGCTTCCATTGAGATGGAAGCTGCTGCCTTTGCTTCAACAACCGGGAAATTTCAACCAATGAATTATGAAAAGATCCTCACAATCAGATCCTATTACTCTTTTTTCTGATAGAAAATAGAAACCTACATCTTGCGACTGATAATGCACTAATTTAAATTCATAGGTAATGTTATTTTTTATATTAATATTTATATTTTACACTACGACTACATATTTGTTAGAATAAAATATAAATATTAACAAAAGAACCATTTACATTAAATTTCATACCATGTGACCTCTTCGAGAGTTGAACTTGCACTAAAAATACAAAGTTATAAATTAAAAGTCATCTAGAACCAAAAAATTCTTAAGTAAAGTGTTAAACAAAATTACTATTGTAATCATATTATATGCACAATTATATGCATTTAACTTTAATTTCATCACTGCATCAATCGAATTAGTTATAACTCTAAGTAATTTTATAAAATTTTTCCAGTTTTAACTTACAATTAATTTTCAAAAAAAATGTTTTATCTTTTTTATGGTAGTTAATAATAGTAAATAAAATCAAATATAAATAATAACTAAAGTTAATCACTTGTAAACTATAATAGTTTTAACAAGTTTCAAAAGAAATGCATCTAAATTTAACATTATATTTATAAATAATTGATTAGGAAATGAAAAACCACGTAAATTCTTTGTATGCACATACAAATTAAATATTGATAAAATGTTTACGGGTATTATTTACGAACACCTAAATGTTACGAATGGTTTCACTTCAATTTTAATTTAATGGAAAATTGTTAAAATTTTTCAAATATTTAAAAAAAAAAAAATTTTTTATAAACAGGAAGTCAATTTTACACTTAAATATTTTCGTATGGGAAGAAATTTTTACATTTTACCTGAGCTTATATTGGAAATAGGACATAATTGTTAAAGAAATATGAGGGATTGATTTTAGAACTTAGATATATGAAAATTAGTAATATTTCAAAATTAATAAGTGGTCTATGGTGAATCAAGCTATGATTAGGTATATATTGATATATGTAGATCGTGATCATTTTTATTTTGAAAGGAGGGCTCTTTCACACATAAGAGCACTCCGAGAGTGCTCTTAGTATCAGAGGATATTTTCAGGGGTCTGTAAAGAAATCGTTTTTGTATTTTCGTATGATCGTATGACTATAGATGATCGAAGTGGTGAAGTAGATACTCTCTGTTTCTTTCTCATTTAGACAGGGGCATATTTTGTCATCTTCAGCTTTTTACATTTGTTTACAGGGGGTTTAAGTTTACAGGGCAACAACTTAGTAAAAATTTAGTGAAAAATTAATGAAATTTATTTATTTATTTATGTACAGTCCCCTACCACATACAATGTCCCCTACCCTTTTCAGGTGTGGCAGTTCAATTCATTTTATATTATGATATAAACTATTACTATATCAATTATAAATTATATTTTTTATATTAGATATGATCTGACCAGGATTTAATAAAATTTATTTATTAAATACAAATTTTAATGAAAGTATGATAAATTAAAAAAAAATGAAATCTTTGTTAACTTTAAAAACCAATTTTATTTTTTATACTTTAAATATTTACCGAATAATATTTAATTATATGACTAATAATATAAAATACTGCTTATATTATAGTAATTAGTAAAGGTAAAATTCACTAAAATTCTATATATGCGGTTTGAACTCAATTTGAGCATTTCCCGTTAATAATCCTAAATGATTTTCTATGTCATTGTTCTGAAATTTCAAAAATTAAATAAAGTAAATATTTTCAAAATCAAAAATTTTTTTTTTAATTACGGATATATACTCTAAATGAATACATTAAAAAAAAATTATGATTTATTTATTACAACATTATTTTCTACTCTTCATTAACTGTAAAATCGTAATAAAAAATCCATTAGATAATAAATATTAAATAAACAAAAAATAAAAATTAATTAAAATCAATATGACAATTGACAACTGTCAAAATCATTTTTGAATTCCAAAGCATATCAGAAGGTTCGTTTATATAGTGTAATAATTAAATCAATTTTAAGATTTATCACTTCTTTTATATGTCATTTTTTATTTATTCATAATAATTCTATTAAATTTTTTTTCTAATATATTTTTTTTTTAAAAATTCAATAAAAATTGCAATTCGAATATTAATTTTAAAAGTAAATAAATTGAAGTACAAAAATAAAATGACATTTAAACACTGTCTATACAATGCAAGAAATGGTTAATGCGTTATTACTTCGACAGTTATTTTTAATAAACATTGTATGCTGTTTATTTATTAATTTGCCTTTGCAGTTAAATCACGTTTCCAAAAAACATATTAGACAAAATTAAAGTTTTGAATATAAATCGCGAAAACTAAAAAATAAAATTAGAATTTATTTAATAAAAAATAGATATAATTGAATAATAAAATGTTGCATTGTCTAACAAAATTCTCACTTCAAATGATAAAATTATTGAATTATTTTTTAAAAATGGATTTTAAAAAATAACCACAAAGAAATTAGATTTTAAAAAATTAATTTTAATCTAAAAAAAGGTTTAAAATATTTTAAAATTAATAAAAAATTTAAAAACGCCCGACATTATTTAATTGACATATTATATAACAACAGAATCTGTGATACAATTGCTAATTCTGAATAAAAACATAAGACCTTAACTAAAATACAAGAACGTAACTTAAAATTTTAAGTTTAAAAGACATGGTTGACAAAATTTTAGAAAGAAAATTTACTACTTTTGTGGCAGATTTTTGGCAAAACAGCAGTATAACCAAATATATTAAATTTTGACAGTTATAAATTTTTGACAAAATGCTAATAAGAGTTTGAACTAAAAGTGACAATTGTACACACTCATATTATATTAAGAGTTAAATTAGTTTGTATACAATTTATCATTCTATTTAAATGTAGCACTATTTTAGAAATAAATTTTTTAAAATTATTTAAATTTTTTAATCTCAAGTAATCAAATGTTACCTATATTTGTAAAATGTCCTTGTTAATTTATTCTATTCAACTTTTTTACTTTACCAAATTAACAGTAAAACCTTTGCAAAATTGTGAATTTTACATTGTGAATTTTATATCATTTACCATTAGAATACGAACTATTTGTTTTCATTAATTTTTATCATTCAAGTCACGTTTACAATTTCTTTATCTATACCCTTCATAAATTTCTCCTATAAATTTTATATGAAATCACATATTTCTTGTTGTTTTTTTCTTTATCCATATATGTAAGCAAATTAAGTTTAACATTTTGTATATGTCACTTTGACTTTTTGGTTTACAAAAATAAAAAATGTTCCAAAAAATGGTTTAATAAATAATTAAGTGTATACATTTTGAATCCCTGTATTGCTACCGCAATCAACAAATATACAAAAGACAAAAACTCAAGGACAAAAATAGAATTAGATACTGTTTTTCTAATTTTGGTAACATTCATTTGCAGTGAAAAACTTGAAGAAAAATTAAGAAAATTTATTTTAAGGACATATTGCAGTCTTTTTAATTATGCTTGCTAGCTTCTATTTAAAGAATTTTGTGCCTATTCTGTTTTATTTGAAAGATTTCGATTTTCCAACACAACTGAATTCAACAAACAAACAAATATTTTTAAATATATATTATACATATTTATTTCAATATATACTTTTGTTAAAGTAGTACTAGCCCCCAAAAATGTAGAAAATAAAAAATTGAAGGTAGATCTTGGGAATTTGTTACTGTTTTAATATGAAAGAAAATTGCTGGTATAAGAAACAGTTCTTTTAATGCTTGTAAACTTTTAAGCTTAAAATATTGAAAATTTTCATTAACCAAAAATTGATGCTAGATCTTTTGCATTTAAAAGTGTTTTAATATAAAAGTAAACTGCTGGACTAAGGTTAATGCGAAGAAGAATATTTAAGAATGTCAAAAAAAAAGCAAATTCAATTTTTTGACAACTAAAAAGTAAAATGTGATGAAAGTAAAAAATAAAATCATAAAATATTAATTTTCAAAAACAAAAGTTCAACAATGTCACACTAAAACTCGGGACACTTTTAAAGACCGTATGAACGTTGAACACAAAAAATAACTATTTTTCAATTCAACTTTTTTAGTTTAATATTTGCAACAATATTAAATTGTAACTGTAAATATTTTGTTATTTTCGTATTCACTAATAAAAAATTTAGACTTTTTTTTATTCAATTCCTAACATTTATCACCAATCCTTGTCATTTAACCTCCTTTTTTTGTGTGTGTATGTGTGTTTTAGGTTTACCGTAAAACAATCACATATTTTCATTTAATGTTAAATTAATAGAATTTTAAAAATTGTTTAGATTTTATTTTCACTGTTTCCGGTTTTTTATTTAACCCGAAGCAATCAACTATGAACTATATTTATGGAATTTGCAAGCGTTTACCCTTCTTTAGTGTTTTTAGAACACATTGGACTAAATTTATTGTACATTTACTAAATGCATATAAATTTTTCATTTGCAACATGGTTGTTTTCACCTTGGCAAGAAAAACAAGAAAAAAATTAGGTATTAAATTGAAATGAATTTAGCACGTTTCTACAGTTAAATGTGGTTACGTGTAACGTGTTACAATAAATTTGATTTAGCTTAAAAAAAAATGCATTTTTAATATAATAATATTTAGAATAATAAAAAACAAAATATTTAGAAGCGAAAAGCATACTTAATTCTTAATTAATATTCTAATATTCACCGTTTTGATTCGTAATTTGGCTGGTGATTAATAAAACAAATTTCTTTTTTAGAACAGGGCTTATTTTCTTAGAAATAGCCTTTTGTTAATATATTTTTAAAACTGTTAGAATTTAGGCCATTGTAAAATTAGACTCAGAAGCTCCAGAGAATTGTTTGAAATGCGAGTGCTATTAGGCTTGGAAATCTCGCGTAAATTCCCCCGATTCCCGAAATTTCCCCGAAATTCCCCCATAATTTAGAATCTCACACATCGATATATATAAATATTCTGGAAAAAGCGTATAATCCTGCCTATGAATTCAACTTAAAATCCCTCTTTAGATCAAAAATCCCTTGTTAGAAATCTCGTAAATACGTATATACACTATTCTGTAAAAAGCGTTCAATCCTGATTTTTTAACTAGTACAAAATCCCTTCTAATTATGCTTTTGAATACATATTTCAATACTAAGGCATTAAAAATCATTTTAAAAGTGTGGGGGATGCCGCTTCTTCACTCTGAATTATGTTTTTGCACACATATTTCAATATCAAAACATTAAAAAACATTTTAAGACAGTTGCGGCTGTCGCCTTCAAACCCCACTAAAATAATTATATTGAAACCCTTATTTTAAAACTAACTTTAAAATCGCTTCTAATTATATAGTATTTAAACTACAAAATTATAAAAAGTGCGAAATTTTGAAAAGCGAGATTATGAAACGCGAGATTTTTAAAAGCACGAGGTTTTGATACGCGAGATTTATAAAAACACGAGGTTTTAATTCACGAGATTTTTATACACTCCCGTACTATTATCATTTTTTTCACCAGCCACTTTATACCCATTAGACCCAATGTCGAGAGGGCTTTACATTTCACTGAACGCTTTTTCTTAAGTTAAGTGAGAGTGTAAGTCTTTCTTCAAAGTCTTTTTTAGGTGTCTGATCTTTTAACTACCCGCCTGAACTTATCTGATTGCTTTACTCTACTCACTTCGGGCACTTTTTAAAAATTTGATTTTATAAAAGAGCTATTTGATTGACCTCCATTATAATACTGATGCTACAATAATAAGTTAATTCAAATCCGTTAAATATTTTTTTAGATCCAGGTGACACAGATGCAGTTTTTTCAAATATGTTGCTTTTATAATTGAAATTAAACATGTATTATTCCACAAATCTTAACTCAGACAAACTTTCTTTTAATCCCAGATTTAAAAAAAATTGTATTTTTTAATAATAAATTTTTTACAGTTATTTAATGTACGTATATTTTAATTTTTTTAAACTTATGTAATTCGTATATAATAACAACAATATGATTCATTACACATCATAAATTTTATTTTGATAACTATATTTACAATATTAATTACTTTCAGTTTTCCTTAATTAATAATTTTATTATTCATGAAATGACTAAAGCTTAATTGATCGTTATAATCAACCAGTTTTACTCATATTAAAAACAAAATTTATTATATTTACACAATTATACTGTAAATTAAAAAGATAAAAATATTAATAATCCCAAAAGATACTTATCATTATCATAAAATATATTGATTTTAATTTCTTTACATGACATTCTTGGAACATATTCAATTAAAGATATTAAACATTTTTTAATTCAATTTTTATTACCTTGAACCATTAAAAAAACCCAAATAAGTAGAGATAAGAATATCTTAAGTAAAATTAGTTCAAATGTTTTTGTTCCTGTTGTTGTACAGGGTATCCAACTGTAAACAATAGCTAAGGAATTAAGGATAAGATATAAGCCAGTTCCAATAAAACAAATGTTATAGATGGATCCAGTTAACTCCAAAATGTTCCATATAAAGATCTTTATTTTTATATTTTGTAGATTTAAAATCCATTGACTAGGCTATGTCTATATTTTGTTAAATGAGGTGTTGTTATAGAGACAAGTTTTTTGTTCAGGATCAGAGTGCTGTTATAGAGACCAGTTTTTTATTCAGGATCAGAGTGTTGTTATAGAGGCGTTTTTTTTATCAATGTTAGTAGTGGCCTCAATTGTGTAATGGTATTGTTATTAAATGCCTCAGTGGTGGAATTGATTAGCACAAGGCTTATGAACCGAGTAGGTGTGGGTTCCATCCCCGCACAAGTAACTTTTCTTGAACCAAAATCTTCGTTGTGACTAAATGTACAACGTGACATATAAATTATATTTGCCTGCAAAACATACCTTATCACACGGTATATATATATATATATAAATTAACAATATTACTTACAAATTAAAAAAAGTAACCATGGAAACGGAACTAGAAATTCATGCAATACCCAATCAAAAGGAACAGCGCCATGCTTACAACTTCATGAAATTTTCAAGCACGACTATGACATAAAGGCACATTAAATCATAAACTCTGTACAAACTATTGGATCATTCTTCATGCTATCGCAGGTAATGGTTTAAATCAAACTATATATTCCACCGATCCTTCCATCGCAGGTAATGGGTTAATCCAAACTAAACTGTCAAACAAAATCTGAAAATAAAAAGTAATAATGATTTCTATGGTTCTAACTTCAGATTTTCTGTTCTAAGAGCTTCAGCTTCTTTTCGACAAACTTTTCAAAAAGAAAAGTTGCCAACATGTAATAAAAAAATTAAAAACTCCACGTCAGATTTCACTAATTGTTACGTTAAAATTAAAAATGGAAAAAAAGCCCATATGATAATATAGAGTCGAAGAGAATTTAAGGAATCCAATGATATAAATCATTCAGGATAATGATAATTTAAGTGCTTACTTTAATTATTTTGTTTTTATTTTATTTTTTTTTTCTACATAGTTTTTAATAATGAAATTATTTTTGTATCCCACGTAATGCATAATACAAAAAATTTTTGTTATATATTTTTTATTTTTGCATATTTTATCAGTAATTAATTTGCATAACAAATTAGCACAGAATAATAAATTACAATTTCATATATTTTTTTTACAAGTTTAAATGCAATATACAAAATAAATACAATATACAAAACTTATACACTAGTAAGTTTTGAAAATTTATACACTTTAAAACATTTTGATCTTACACACATCTTACCTTAACACTTTTTTTTATAATAAATATAAAGCAGTCATAAAAGCCTAGTTGCCTGTTGAAGTGTTAAAAATATGATTAGTATCGGTATATAATTAAGAATGAAACGTTAGCGTACAAGTTATTTACTGTAAATGTTTAAAACAAAATCTCTTGGCAACATTTACAACACAATAAATAAACAAGTAAAGAAACAGTCAGTCGGTGCAACCGACTTAGAAATACCCTACACCTATTTGGTTCAAATTTAAGGACATATTCATAAGTCATTTTAACACTATAAAAGCTGTTATTAATTTGATCGTAAGACATAGCTAACCAAATTAACTTTATAATACTAAAAACATTTTCTAATTACACTATCTATTAAAAAATATTACAAAATCTTACTAATTTATCTATTAAAAAATATGAAAAAACAAACAAACTTGAAATAAATGAAAATAAATTTATTCCAATTCAATTACAAAATGAAAAAATTCTAATTATTAAATTTTGTGATAAAAAGATAATCAAAGCATAATATATTTAATAATCCAAATTTTTAAAAATTGCAATTATTTTAAATGGTTAGTTTATATACCTAATAGAAAAGCTTATAAACGCAAAATATGCAATAAATGTATTTCTAAAATACAATTAAAAATTTACACCTTTTCATATAATTCATTTAAATATAAAAATAAATTTTACATAAATGCAGCAAGTACCTTTGAACATAGCTGAACCACTACAATTAAGTCTAGATTTCGGAGGCACATAGGACATAGGAAATATTTTCTTTGGCTTCAACTCGACCACAACCAATTCCCATGGTACTTTCATTACTAGTAACCTACTGTTAAATTTCATCAAAATACCGGCATTATTTTTTGAGTTATGGTGTTTGTAAGATATATGTTTATTAGTCCTTGAACTTTTCAAGGGTTCCAGGACCCGAAATTATGGTACGATTTCGCCCATATGCAGTCCCGTCATACTTTCAATACTAGTTAACCCTTGTACACAATTGGAACGCTCTATCTCAATTTTAAGTTACTAGTTTTATTAATTTCGATGATAAGCTTTTACACATTGGGGGGTCTAAGAGAGGTTCTGAACCACCACTCCAATTGATCCCAAATTAGGGGGGCACGCAAGAAATAGTAAAGAACACCCTTGTGGCAAATTGGAAGCTTCTACATTTGTTTCAAGTTACTATCTTTATTAATTTCGAAAATATGCTTTAAGGTCCTCGGAACTGAGTGACTGGTTCCCGATCCACTACTCCAATGGGGCCCAAATTTCAAAGACACTTACAAAATAGGAAGGGACACCCTGATACCAAATTTGGAGGTTCTATCTTCATTGGTTTCGGAATAATGCTCGTTTGGCCTAAATTCGATCAAAAAGTTCTAAGTTCCGAACCCATTGTCCAATCCTCACCGTACGTAATCACCGCCGTAGTTTCGCTGCCAATAACCTACTGCACAAATTTCATGAAGATAGCCTCATTAGTTGTTGAGTTATCGTGATTTTTTATATATGTTCCTTAGCCCTGACATCGATTAAAAGGTCCGGAATCCGAACCGTTGGGCTGATTTCGCCCTTATATAGTCCGCGCTGTACTTATAGTACTAGTTAACCCTTGTACACAATTTGAACGGTCTATCCTAATTTTAAGTAACTATTTTTAGTAATTTCGATTATAAGCCTTTAAAACTTGGGAGGTCTGAGAGGGGTACAGAACCACCATTCCAATTGATCCCAAATTAGGGGAACACGCAAGATATAGTAAAGAACACCCTTGTGGCAAATTGGAAGCTTCTACATTTTTTCAAGTTGTTATCTTTATTAATTTTAAAGATATGCTTTAAGGTCTTCGGAAATGTGTGGCTGGTCCCCGACCCACTACTCCAATGGGACCCAAATTCACAAGACACTTAGGAAATAGGAAGGGACACCCTGATACTAAATTTGGAGGTTCTATCTTCATTGGTTTCGGAATTATGCTCGTTTGGCCTAAATTCGATCAAAAAGTTCTAGGTTCCGAACCCATGGTCCAATCCCGACCTTACGCAATTCCCGAAGTAGTTTCATTACTAGTAACCTACAGCACAAATTTGATGAAGATAGCGTCATTAGTTGTTGAGTTATCGTGATTTTTTATATTTGTTCGTTAGCCCTGAAACCGATTAAAAGGTCCAGAATCCAAACCCATGGGCCGATTTCGCCCATATGCAATCCCCGCCGTACTTTCAGTCCTAGTAACCTACAGTTAAAATTTCATCAAGATAGCTCCATTATTTTTTGAGTTATCGTGCCTACGGACGGACGGACGGACGGACGGACGGACGGACGGACGGACGGACGGACGGACATGGCTATATCGACTAAGGCGGTCACGCTGATCACAAATATATATACTTTTCCATATCTAGCTCGCTTCCTTTAGGTGGTTACAAACACCATACCAAAGTTAATATACCCCTTTACCTATTCTATAGGTGTAGGGTATAATAAAAAAAAAATATTAAAGGAAGCATGTGAAAATTTCAAGAAATTAGTACAGGCCTCACCGACTGATAGAAGGTATGTTTTGTTTGGTAATTGATTAAATTGTATTATTTTGAAATTAACAAATTTTAACCCTATTAAGCCAATGTACCATACTATCATGTACAGAAGTCATTGATTTAAATCGCTCAACCAATAAAGGCAATGGAAAAGTAAGCATATTCCCAGAATGTGACAGGAGAAATTGATTAACAAGATCACATTTTATTGATATTTTTTTAGCACAATTCCGACACACCACTAATGCGACTTCGAGTGCTACTATTGGAGCTCCCTTGATAATATTCTACTGAATGCTAAATCTACGACCATCTTAAATTTTTTTCAGAGGTTTCTGTAACATTCCACTTTACAACGTGTATAAAATACGTAAAAATCCAAGATAATCTTAGTATTTATTAATCCTCACCTTCCACCCTATTATTATTTCTTTCAACGCTATGCCTTCCCATAGAAAAACTGCTACCTGGGACAAAGAAGCAAATTCCTAGTTACTTTTACAATTTATAATTCCATTCCATTTAGTTGATGACCACCTCCAGCTTCATTTAAAATATTATTGATTCGCTACAAATCTTTCAACTTTGAGCAACAAATCTCTGCTCAGTAGCGTTAAAATATGTAGTTAAATTGTTGCTTTGGATTAAAAAATATCAAAAGAAAGAATGTTGTTGTTTATGTATTGTTTTCTCTTTCTAATTTCTTTTCCTTCTTTTTTTCTGGTTCATTTTTAACATGACGTTAAAAATTGAAATTGAAGGTGTGAAATAGTTTAGTAGAAAAAAATCGTTGTGGTTTATATAATTAGTAAAAGACTTAATACAGTTTACCTTTCATATACATTTAAATTGGAATACGGACAATGTAGGAAGATTACATTATTATGTTTTGTATAATTTCAATATTTACCGTTAAGTATAAAAATTTTTTAAATAAGGAAATTTGATTTATAGCTGGTTTCTAAATATTATGACAAGAAGTGACAATTTTTTTGTTATATAATTTATCATTATTTTCATTTAAAAAAAAATCTTTGAAGTAATTAAGTTGACACTTGTTGAAGGAAATGTCAAATTTTCAAATAAATAAAAATTTTTTTAATAAGTTGTTGTGATTGTTTCATTTTATTCGGAAACGCAATCCGTCATATTTTCTTTCTAAATCCAATAAAGAAACAAATAACCTTTGTACTCATGATGCCAGACATGCTTTGATCCGTGATTGCGAGGTCACCAAAAAATTTTTTGAATAAGATTGGGTTTGAAAATTTATCGCCCACTCTTCTCTTCAAGGACTCTTGAGGAGCTCTTTGTCAAGGTCTTATATACTCATATCTCCATTTTTTTAATTTACAATAGTAGTCCAAGGTTCGGTCCGTCAAAAAAAAGAAACGTAAACTTCCAAAACAGTTCTATTTACATTGAAACCATTCAAAAACGATATTGCATACTTCAAATTGGATCTTCAAATTATCATTTTTCGAGGTTGCCTAGCTACTAGATCACTTAGATTGATAGCTGGTTTCAAGACTACTAAGATTTATTTTTCAGTACCTTCCTGTCGATGAACATTTCCAAGTAAAATATATAAAAGCTACTTTTTAATTCTGTTTAATTGGTTACCCAGTTTCGATTAAGATGATTCTTTAGCAATTCTTGGTTCTTCGGCAAGAAACTAAGTTTTACCATGTTCAATCCGCTAATGACAAAAAATGGCTGGAAATATCTCTTTGAACCATGTTTAACTACAAGTTCTTCAAGCAAGCTAATCAGCATGTTCATTTTTTGAGTACTTATGACCCTATGACTCGGAAACAACACTATCAACACTATCATCGTATTTGGAGTATCATACTTGCCAAAATAAAAGACTCATTAGATACTTTAAACCAGTCCTTAAAATTTCGATGCACTTAGTTATTTTAGACTTTTAATAAATAAAAAATATAAATTTAAAGAAAAATAAAATAAATTTTTTTATTTTTTTATAAATTTACGTTTTTATAAATTTAAAGAAAATTTAGAATTTGTTTAAAATACCCAATCGTTGAAGAGAAATCGCTTTTAAATTTATAAAAACACCAAATTTACCTTTTACACCGAACAACTCTCCCACATTTTCATTATATGTCTTTGGATTCTTTCCATTCAATGCAACAGACACCATGTAGAAAATATTATTTAACTTAATTATTTTTAAAATAATTTTAAAATAAACACAATTATTTCAAAATCAAATATTGCCATCGGCGTTACATTAATTAACATTATCATATAGTTTATGTTATATAATATGTTGTATATTTTTACATTTAGATTTTATTTTGTAATATTAATTATAATAACAATTATTTTAAAGAAAATAAATATGATAAATATTATTATTAACAATTTATATTCAAAATTGATATTCTTTAATAATTGCATTATTCATAAATAATTATAATGCTATTGATATAATATTAATTATAAATACAATGACTTAAATTAAATCTATGTAATAAAACTAATAACATGTTTTAATTTTAATTATTATATTTAGAAATGCTGTGATTAATATAATTTAATTACGTGTTTGTTATTAATAATATAATTATTTTAACAAAACATATATACAAATTATTAAACATGATTAAATTAAAAGTAGATTAAATTAACTTAAATAAAGGTAAAATATGTTAAATTTTGTAATATCTAAAATTTTCATTAAAAATTTTAATTTATTCAAAATTTTTAATCAAATTTAATTCAAACTTTCATTCAAAAAAATATAATTACAGGGTGGCGCAAAATATATTTTTTTTTATTTCAGAAATTTGTGAAGAAAACTTGGGGAGTTGGAAATGGAACAGTACACAACAGAAAAGCGATCAAAAATTACGAAAAGTTATGAAAAATATAAAAAATCTAAGACGTTTCTACATGTTATTCAGGATGGCGTCAATATGGTCGTTTTGCGCCACCCAATACAGATTCATTGAAATGATTTATCTGTGAAAACCTGTCCTTTTTATAAACCTGGCGTTGAGCTTTAACCGTACGAAATCTGACACGATAATATAATTATTATATAATTAATTCCTAAAATTACTTTTAAACGCTTAGCCCGAATGGGTTAATAAATTTAAAATATGTCATTACAGAAGATAGAAAAAACGCGTTTACAGAACAGATACAGCAATTGTTTTCTCATCGCGAATTCCGAAAAATAATACAGTAGTAGAGATTTTAAAGTCGAGTTAAAAACGAGCACTTCACTGAAGTTTGATATCAATTTGCAAATCGTCATTCGAAAGGATATTTCATACTTTGACAGATATTATCTGAAATGATAATGCACATAAATATTTTAAAAAAATCTCAATAATTAGACATAAATGCAACTCAAAAGCTCAGAAGCTAGGTATTCCATATATTGCCTTTAGAATTATAAATCGAGCAGAAAACAACAGCATTCGATTCAGTGTATCAATACCAACCAAGTAAAAAAATGCTGATTTAAATATGACTACAAGAGAACTAATTAGTTATACATACATATATACAAAAACTACATTAATTTAAACGCAGAGCTCGTCTAATAAGAACAATATTTTAATTATTTCCTATCTAACTATATCCAGTCAAACTATTATGACAACTGTCAATTATTATAAAATTTTTATGTCTAAAATGTCAAAATTAAATGTCACACTGCAAAAGCGACAATATACGAATTTTAATTAAACTTGTTTTGACAACTTTGTTGTTCTTCTGAAAGAAACTATACCCTTAAAATATACAATTAATACCAGAGCCCTATTACACCAACAACTAATCATTGATTATTATTTATAAATAATTAAGTAATAACTTATTTGATAAATTTCTTCACCTATTTGACACAATCACCCTATTTGACAGCAAATATATGAAGTTTAATTAGTAAAAACCATTCATTTATCAAATAATGACTAATTAGTTATAAGTGGTTGGTGCAATAGGGCCTAGTTCCTGATCTTTTTCTAAAAAAATGTATGTTATCATGATATTAACAAACATTCTCTAATAGTTAACAAAAACATAATCCTCCACGTATTGATTATAACATCAAACGAATTTTTAAAAAAAATCTTATTTCTCGATCCATTAGACATGATGTCCGTTTTTAATTTTCTCAACTCTATATTTATATACTCGTATATATTATATATTGACATAAACTATTGACTTTTAGTTAAAAATTTTTATCTAACTGAACATAAAAGTCATATAGTAATAATCACGTTCTAGGTCATGGATATTTTTAAGACCCTTTCATCCTTAAATAAAAATTTTTTTTTTTTATATTTTAGAATCCTATTATTTCAAAATGGACACTAAAGCGAATCAATACCATCGAGAACTATATACAAACCTATAAACATTAAATTATTATATTTATGTATATTTACAGTATATTTACACTCTTCTTATATCAATTCGGGTGTACACAACCGTTCTTTAATAAGTTTTTATATATATATATAGCATTAATAAATGACAAATAGACTACGGCTACCTACTACCTACAACCACCTACTAGAATATCACGTACTTGGCTTCAAAATCATTTATTGGATCATAGCCTGTGTTCAACTACTGTGTTTGGAATGTTTCATTGTTCAAATTGTCGTATTGAAAACTTAAATCTCACATAACAGTAATAAAAATGAAATATTTGTATTCTATATTAAGGTTCTTTTATATTTATTTAACAAAGAACAATGAAATTTTACCAAATATTTATTGCAATTGTAAAATATATATGTATACATATTTTTAATAGTAAAAAATTAAATGTTGGAATCGATATTTTAAAAAATAACTTTCTTATAAAAAAAAAAAAAATTTACAAAATCCCTTAAAAAAATGTACCATTTTTTTTTTTATTCCTTTTTCCACTCCTTTAAGGAGTATAGGGCATTCACCAAGTTTATTTTAAACTTGGCTTCAGTTTCTTTTCAATCATAATATTCACTAAGCCGTTGATTACTCGGCTGTAGCTATTGTATAAGATTATGTAATATGAATACGCAAATGTTAACTTTGTGCGCCATCTATTATCTTACACAAGAATTATTTATATATTTTTATTAAATCTTATTTACGATATAAACTATTACGATATAATTATATAATTTTACGATATTTTTTTTTTTTTATTAGATATGATCTGACCGGGGTTTGAACCCGAGACCTTCCGCATGAAGGGTGGCGTCTTTACCACTACGCCATTGGTCAGATAAAAAAAAAAAATGTACCATGATACTGGGATTTTCTTATTTGCTCTGTTGTATTTTATAGTTAAATAAAAAACTGGAAAATAGTCATGAAAAAAATTTATTTTGTATCTTTTAATTAAAAAAAAAAAAAATTGAATTTAAATTAACAAATATCATCAAAGAATAAAATTGAATCATACAAAATTATTCTTAAATATCCCAATCAACTATTTTATATTTAACTGTTAGAGTTGCCCGCGTTATTCGAATTTTTTCACATATTTGACTTTCTTTTTTTATATTAATAATAAACTAGCTAAAACGCGGTGCACGTTGCTGCGTCCCTCGATTGAATTTTAATTGAATTTTATTGTTTTGAAAAAATTATTACAAAAATTACGCATGAAAAATGGTGCAGCAATGGGTTAACGGAACTAGAAAAACCAAACTTTTGCAACTTTCATTTGGGTCAAAGTGTCAACAAGGGTTAACAAATTCTGATCCCATTAATAGAGTCATTT
This sequence comes from Dolichopus griseipennis, assembly GCA_963082915.1. Taxonomy (NCBI): domain Eukaryota; kingdom Metazoa; phylum Arthropoda; class Insecta; order Diptera; family Dolichopodidae; genus Dolichopus; species Dolichopus griseipennis. The sequence goes on from OY720444.1 coordinate 98,900,757, forward strand.
CCATTGTCAAACAGCAAAATGTATAAAAAATTTGAAGTCAAACGCTTAAAATTCCAATTTAGAGCGTAGAAATAAATGATAAAATCTGTAAAAAGTTGTTGTGACACTATTGGTTAGCAGATTGGTTACAAATTTTCTTTGAAAACAACATAAATCTTAAGAATATGTACGAATACCCCAAGACGTTTTACTGCAAAAGGTTGAAGAAAAACATTACCAAGTCTGTTAAACATTTACGTAAATCACCAATAAAAATGATTTCTCCCAATCCACAGATTTAAATGGGTTAACAAATTTGCTATCTATTAAAAATAATTTCACTGACAAGGAGAAAAGTAAAATTCATCACAAAATTCTTGTACCGCATTAAGTATTGTCTGCACATAACAAAAATTAATTTTTAGACCATCAGAATTCAACTAAGCCGTCTATTGGTCATAAATCGCTTGAAAGTTTTTTTTCTGCAAACTTTGTGTCCAACGCTGTTAGAAAATTTTAAATGGACAGAGGAACTTTATAATCAAAAAGTTTCCATGCCGAAACGGGTTAATAAAACGTTAGAATAAACATTTTAGACTTTCTTTATTTAGAATTCTAAAATAAAGGATGGTTAGATGACCATTGAACACTGAAAGTTTGAGTCAGTTCTGATAATTGATAGTGGATCTCTTCTTAAACAAAATATTCATTAGAAATCTGGAAAAAGAAGCTAATTCCGAAAATTGAAAATCTCTGCAACTTATTGTTTAAGTTTTGTATCTTTACAACGTTCATGAAACAACTAGATCTAAAGAAGTAATCATGAAGCACAATTTAAAGCGAATTGTAAGAAAGCATCATTTAAATATGTCTGATTTTCTTTAACTTGTGCTGTTTTAAGAAATGACTGCAGATTCATTCAAACTGTTCACAACTGTTAAATAGTTACTAGGGATCAGACTTAATTATTCCAAAATAAATACCAACATAAAAACCAATAAAAACTTTTATTTTTATATTACAAACTTTATATTTTACTTGTATTTATTTTAACACTAAAAGAACAGAAAACAAAAAAACTCAATTTGCCTTAATTTTAGTTCTCTGTTGGTTTTTGTTACAATTTGCTTTCATTTTTTTTTCTTATTTACTCTTCCTTTCCTTCTTTATTGTAATTTGTTGCTGTTGTTGCTATTGTTGTTCTTGTTATTTAATCCAAAAAGGTCAATCGGATTTTATATTTTAGTATGGGGTTATTATTAGCCTTATTGTTTGTTATGATCATGACTACGTGGTTTACATGGTACCCTGAAAATGGTCATTTCGATTATTGGTTTTTCCGTATTTATGAGTTTCGGTTCCTATTATTTTTTTTTTTATTTGTTGCCTTTTATTCCTTAAATTTTTTTTAACACTACTTAACTCATCTTTAACTCCGGTCCAAATTTTTTTTCCTTTTTTAAAGCAAGAACTAAAAATGCTGGGGATATAGATGTTCATGTAATAATAATTATTAGATGTACGAGTAATACACATACATATTCCATGTATTCAAAATTGAAATATGAGGAAAAAATTGGTGAACTTCTGTAGAATGGACAGAGGTACACAACCTGTTGCTCATAAATTTGATATTGTTTTTTTCCGAGAATTATAGATTTTAAGTTTCCTTGAAGTCTATACCATATACTGGTATTTTTATACCCAAAGGTATGGATTAGATCAGAATCGAAAAGGAAATCGATCTAGCTATGTTTATCCGTCCGTCTGTACGATCAAAACTAAAGGAGGCCAAAGTTTGCGCACAATTTGGTTAGTCTAATGCAGTAGGTTTGAAGAGGACTTTCATGACGTCAATCGTTTGCTGATTATAAGAATTATCCAACTGAACTAGAGTTGTACCTAACAAGTACACTTTTCCTTATTAGAGTCTATCTATTTAGGAGTCTATCTACATAGGTTGTTCACCACTGGTATTCAAAATAGTTCTAATAAATTTTATATAAATTTTTATCCGAAATAAATTTGACTATATGGACAAACTTTGCTGGTTACTCCTTGCATCCTACCAATTTTATTTTCTCTTCCGTGTATATTGAACACTAGACCAGCTTAGCACAAAAATTAATAATCATACAAGCATATAGAATTGGAAATAAATGTTGATTTCTAATACGATTTATACGAATAAGAAAATAAAGTACAAAATATTATTTAATTGGAAGCTCGTCCCTATATATTTTTGCAAATCATGACTAATATATCGGATTATCAAACCCAAGGTCTTTAACTTATTTTTATGTTTTTATTATTTGATTTAAGAGCATTTGTTACAATATTTGAATGGATCATTTATTACATCATGGAAATCGGATCATGGAAGTAGGAAAAAGTAATGACCAGTAATAGTAGAAAAATATTTTTGTTCAATACAACTAAATTCGTTACTTGTATTTGTTGGAGGCTCTAGATGTTGGTTTGATTTGAATCTTACCAAATACCAAAGTTTTTAATTCAAACAAGGAAATACTATAGATTAAAATTTCTGTACAGTTAATTCAGTGAGTTATATATTATATATTATTAAAGGCAAAAAACTAAATTTTTATTATGTTTATATAATATTTTTCATTTTTGTTGTAAGCTATATAAAAGTTTTTTAACTCGGCTATTCAAATATAAGATCAGTACTCTAACTATTGTGCTGCTCAGTCGACATTCAAGGTAAATCACATGTCAAGGTATTCCTGTCGAATTGAAACTTAGATCTACCATCCGAAATTGACATGTGAAACATAATCACTTTCATATAAGATAATATACCCAAGGTCCAATACATTCATACCCAAGAAAAACAACTGAAGAGAAGATCTATCCAGATGGCGGAACACTGCTCATATGGAACAATATCCCATTAAATGTGTTCCTTAAAGCTGGTAATGCATATGTATACAATTTAGGAAAGTTTGAGAAGACCATTTACAGCTTTCTTCTAAATGTCCCATCCAATTTATTACGCTCCATAATTCCAGAAACCTCAATTTCTCAAACCCTCAGCTGTACATTTGTACGTAAATTTTGTTTCAAAAAGGATTGAAATTTTGTGCGTTAAAGCTGTATACTACCTATAGAAACTAAGCACAGCTCCAATAGGTGGCTTCCGAAGTATTCCACGGTCCTCGTAAAACCAAACTGGATAAAAATACAGAAGCCCACATGAATGAATTGCGTGCCTTAATGAATTTTAAATTATTTTACGACTGACAGCATTAGTAGGTTCTGGTAAAAATATTATTAAAGGCAAAAAAAAATTTTTTAAGAAGATTTAAAATGATGGTGTCTGCTTTTTTTTCATTGATAATTTATGTTTAATAAAAGCAACTTCATCATCACCATATTACCAAACAATGGGAATTATTCAATACACCAAAAAAAGGTCAGAAATCCAATAATTCTCTTTTTTATATATATAATAAAATTTTGATCATTAATCAAATGAGATATTGTTGAAGGGCTTTAAATTTAATTCATTACGAAGGGATATTCTTAAAGATATTAAATATATTTTATTGGCAGATTACAGATAAATTCTCTCTCTTTCTCTCTCTCTTGTTCTGTCAACTTTTTTATGAAAGAATGATAAGAATAACCTTAAATTAAAAAAAAAACAATAAAAAGAGCACTGATAAGAATAACGTCCGTTTTTTAGAGTTCTCTTGGATAATTTCATTGATTTTCAATATATAACAATTGGGTCATTTTAAATCACTTTAAAACCGAAAAAGAGGAAGCGTACAGAATTTTGTGATAAAAATAAAAGTGAATTTGACTTTATCACAGTTAAATGACCATAAATTAAAAAAGAAATGGTGTCAAATCAAATCAATTGAATTAATATTAAAATCTAACCCTTTTAACAAATTTTTTTAAACCCTTCATAACCACAGTTTATTATCTTGTATTATTAATATTTTTATATATAGTACACCTACAGTATACCGGTATATTAACTGTAGAATGGTGTTTGTTACAACGAAAAGGAAAAAAAGTGGACATGCACTTGTGTTCTTAAACTGCGTCACACTTCAAGTAAAATTAAAAATGTCAATTCGTCCGTTCATAGCTCAATAACAAATCAAACTATAAAAACAGCTAGGCGGGGATTGCAAATGGAATTCGGATTCTTGATTCTTCCGGACGTATTCGAGGGCAAACAGGCATATCTCCAGAACCAATAAAAATAGAAACTTGAAATTTGGTACAAGTGTATACGAATTTTTCTTTTTTATGTACCTGAAAATTGAATTAAATGGGGATTGAAGCCATAGTTCATAAACATACTGTTTGCTTATATCTAGTCAAATATGATTCAGACTGCCTTGTATTTAACTGTGGTGTACAACACTTCTAAGTGTGCTAACATAAGGCTCTTTTAATTTCAAGGATAAAAATTTATAAGCTTCAGAAAAAAAAAGCTGCAAATGTATGCTAACAATTGATTGGCCTTAAACAGTTGAATGGTTCTTGGCTTATTAAGGTAGCCACAAAGAAAAAAATCGGGCGAAGGAAATCCGTAAAACGCTGAAAGTATTATTCATTCGCAAAAAATTTCGCGTGAGAGGGTCATAGTTACACTAACTCTGGCTTCATATTGTTGGAACCACAATTCTGTATAATTCCCTACCTCTAGCCTTAAAAAACTTTCAATCATTTCCGAATACAAAATGCAATTCACGGTAACCGCAGCTTGTTCGTCGTTCCAGAAAATAAAATATAGTCGAATGATTCTTTCTGAGGTTATTCCACACAACGTGTGCATCTAAAAGAGCAAAGATGGCCTTTGATGCCGAACCAATCGTTAAATTGTTGGAACGCTAGGTGCATTTCGAACATGAAAGAAATTTCGATATAATCTTTGTGTCTGAATAATCGAATGCTGGCTTTCAATAAAAAATTTTACAACTTTGGTTCTTTATTCTGTGCTGAGTCTTTCCATAATAAACTTCCCAAGTTTTGCAAAGCAAAATCTAAAAAAAAAGCGAAAAAAAAAAATTTATTCATTGATTAAATCATAACATTACTTATGTACCACCCTATAATTTGCCACTTAAGAAGCAAAATACTTAATAGATATTTTAGCATAATAATAAATGCTCATTTAAAATACCTTCAACTTTTATTGATTTTCCATAGTTAGTGCACAGCAAATAAATCAACTTCAGAATTTACTAATAATTTAAATATTACTCTCTTTATTCAAAGTGTACACTCTGGAAGATTATATCACTTTACATATTTTAATTGCTACCTTATTCCATATGTTTACTTTGACACATATATAAACGTTATAAGAGTGTTTTTTTTCAATTAATGAACACACTTCTATGAATACAAAAACTTGATCTTGAATGTGTCTTGAATTATTGTTCTTTCTTTTCGCATTTTGTGTCTGGAAGCATCAGCATAACAAACTCTCATCTTGAATTAAAAATTAACGAATCATCATTATTATTTTATTTTTAAAATGTAAATGAAAGTTTCAAGTTCAGGGATTTTTTTTATTGGCAATCGCTGTGAAATATTGACAAAAGCAAAGCACCAGACATTGTTTTGTCTTTTGTTATTTTATAGAGTTAATGTTTGTAATAAATTTTTTTTTATTATAAAAATCGTAGACACATTAACCTAAATTCGAAAATGCATCAATGTTGTTATTGTCTGCAAATTCTTAAAATATTTTTTTATAATTTATTGAAAGAAAATGTTTGTCATTGGATCGGATACATCAAATATGTTTTAATTAAAGAGCTAAGTTAAAAATTTAATGACCTTGTAGTTTTTTGAAATTCTTTTAAAGTCAGTATAAATGTTAAAGGATCAAAAAGTTTTCTAACTTTGGAATAAAATTTGATTGGAAGTTTGAACATCCGAAAAATTTGATCTTCTATTGTCCCATAGAGTTCTCTCAATATCTGTTATATAAATGCAAATATGGAGGAAAATACATTCACCACTACAGTATAATGACCATTGGTTCGAAATCGGGAAGCTATAATCGAACCAAGGGTAAAGGAGCATATCTCCGAAGCCCGTAAAGACATAATCTTCAAATTTAGTGCAAAACTGTTATTATTGTTTTCCATGTGTTTCTAAAGGTTGTTACACACTCCATAAGACTTGAAAGCATATTTTCGATATTAATAAAGATATTAGTTTGATATTTGGTACATAGATGTTCTGCCATGCTCGTATTAAGTGATAAAGATTGGGGATGAATTGCAGAAGTGGTTCCCGTACATCCAATATTTACCGAGCATTTTTTCGAAATTAATCAAGATAAAATTTGCTTTCATCATACACCGAAATTTTGAATTAATTGAGGTGGTGGTTCGGGTACCTCCTACATACCTCTCTAGACTTAACAAATGTAACTTTTAAATTGATAGTAACTTAAAATTTAGTACAGGAGTATTTTGTTCTTTTTCCATTATGTCCATAGAATTGGAATGGATTGGTGTGATAGTTCGGGTTCGTCCAACACACCTCTCATGAAATAACAAACAAATCTTCGAAATTAATAAACACAGAAACTTGAATTTAGTGCAAACTTATAATTATGTCATATTTGCATAATGTTTCTAAAATTTGAAAGGTGTTAAGGTTGTGGTTCGGATAGATACCACACGCCTTCCTTAATTTATCCAGCCTATCTTTGGAATTAAGGGTATTGTAAGGTGTAGGATATTACTAATAAGTCGGTTCTAAATTATTTGTTCTAAATTACATTTTGTCCTCAAATAACTAACTGTTAACGAACTGTTTCGGAAATATATCAACAAGTTCAGGCCGCTAGAAAATTTACAATTTTTAAACATTTTCTTAATTAACGTCAGTGCAATAAACTCTTATTTTTTTTCTTAAAAAAAGATTTTTTATTAATTATTCAATTTATAATTAATCATTTTTAACAAATATTTTTAAATCAATTTTTATTCATTTTAAAAAAAAATCTGATATTTTCTATTAAATAATTAAAGGAAGTGTGAAAAAATTTTAAAAAATTACTTTTACCTTGACATTAACTAATTAAAAAAATTTTAATTTTTCCCTTTCATTTGAATAAAAAAAATATTTGTCTCTTCCGAAATGTTAGAATATTAATTGAAAGGTACGTAAATTTACATTAACTTTTTTTTTTCTAAATTTATCATTAAAAAGTGAAAACATGAAAAATTTTATAAAACAATATAGAAAAAAAAAATTTTTTAATTTAAATTTTTTTTCAAAGAAAAAAAAAGCAGAAAAATCCAATAAATACTAAAAAAAATTTCCGTCATTGATTTAATGCGCTCAATTAATCTTATAAATTTGTTTATAAACAAAATATGAAACAAACCACGCAACAAATAAAATTACCTTAAGGCAAAAAAATTTCTTCACTTTTCACTTTTTATTAATACATAATAAGCGTATATGTTATAATCTTGGTAAAGTAGCAAAATTAATATTAATTAAATTAAATAATATTGAATATTGACCTGTTATCTCCTCAGGTAGTCTATGCAATTTTTTTCTAAACTATTTTACTTATTACTTGTTATAATTTTCATCTTGAACCAATGCAAATAAATTGGAATCTCTTAAAATTTGTTATTTGATTTTGTAAACTTAATATAATTGATTAAAAAGTAGAAGTGTACGGTGATCAAGTGTGCAGATTTAATATATCGTATAAGCTTATATTACTCTAAAGTTTTCATTCAACTGATTGAATATGTTGCTATTTAATTAATCTGAAATAATAAAAAAAATCCAAAATAACTCCTGTGCCCAGTTACAAACTTAATTTTTAGCACAATTTCAAAAATGGTTTATTAAATTCATCAAAATGGCATCCTCGTGAGGTCCTATGCGTTTTGTTTTAAGAATATAACAGACCTTAACATTCTGGGTACCGGTTTAAACCATCATGATCCTATCCATATTCATGATATCCCTCAAAATTTTTCCCTTTATTCAACTTAATCCATAACTCCCAAATCTAATCACCAATTTTCTTTCCATATCCAAATGCTAAAATCCGAATGATGCATATGCATTTAAGGGCCATTCCAAGTTTGATATTAATAAGAGGGGTGGTTTTCATCTTTATTATTTTATTGTCTTAATTAATTTATTCATATCGGAAGTTCTTTTTATACCATTATAGCGACGATATGCTCTTTACGTTAAAATAATTGATCACTGATTTAAATAATAAAATTCTATTATTCGGGTTCTTTGTTCAGTTGTGAATCTCTCCATTATTTATTCTCTAGGTGTTTTTTTTATAATCTGAAAAAAAAATAAGAAAATATATATAATTATATTTTTAAACCCCATGGTGACTTTTGCCCCACCCATCATTAGTACTAATCAATCATTAAGCTTATATCACTGCGTTTTCAAAAGTCCAAGAAATTTTGACAACTTTAAAAAAATGTTTAACAGCTGCTCTAACTGTAATTACCTGTCAAAATAAAAAAAGAAAATAAATTAAAAAAAACTAATTCCAATTCTGGCGTTAGCTATGTAGGTTTTTTTTAAGAACCATGGTTCTGATTCCATCGGGACTGGCTGATTGTTTGTATCAAAACTCTTTAAGATTTTCATAACTGCTCGTGTCCTAAAGCAAAATCAACCAAAGGAGCAACCAACTTCTGGAATATATGGTGGTCACTTATTTAAGAAAAATTTATTAGGGCCACAACACCTATTTTGGGATATTATATATGTACTTATATAATGTACATACTTACAAGTTTTTAGAATTTTCAACGCAAAGTTCATAAACGCTGGAAGAAAAAGTTCCAAAAAAAACGTTCGTTTTTAGGGAGTCCCATATAAAACATTTTTAGTGTCTTCTCAGCGTCTACGAATTTATCTAGAAATTTATCAAAATAATAAAAAAAAAAATTTGTAAATATTTCTTTTATTAATTTAACTTGCAATGATATATTACTCGCTAATACTTACCGTATTTTGTTTTTTATTTTTATATTCCACTCTTTATAACTGTAATTTTTCATTCATACAAAGTTAAAAAAGAAAAAAAAACTTTTAACTAACTGTTTATTTTTTTTTTTAATTTACCTTTTGTATTCGCAATTGTATAACATAAAAAATAAAAAAAATTACAATGTTAAAATTTACTTTACATATTGCACTCAACTTCACCTATTTGTCTGCAACAATTTTTTTTTTACTTAACATATTATATACAAATTATTTCATTGTTTATATTGTTTATACACATAAGTATATTAAATAATATGTTGAAGAAACATACAGTAAAGGCAATTTGATTATGATATCGACATTGTAATTAAGTTTGTTAGTTTTGAAAGATAGTGTTCAAAATAAACAGTTAAGCGGAGATATTCGATTTAAATAATGAATGTTAACATTTTTGAACTTTATTGAGAGGTTATGTCTATTTTTGAATAGAAGTTCTATAAATATCTAATAAGGTGTAGCTTATATAAGGTGTACATAAGATGTAACTAAAAAATGAGGCGTGTTTGAAAATTTTGAGTTTTTAAATATGTATATGTATACCTAAATAAATATTTTCAATTTTGCTAATTAATTGTCCTCAACTGTAGTTTTGTTAATTTTAACAAAATATATTTTACGAATTTAAATTGCGAATCTATTATTTATTTTTTAATGCAATATTTTTTATGTTGTTGTTTGAATCGGACGTCACTTAAATGAATTCATTAAATATTTCACTATAAGAGGGCGTTAAAAAATGTGTACAGTTATAATTTGATTTTTATCACGTTTATTATAAAAAAAAAAATGATAAAAAAATGGAAAAAGTAATAAATTATAGAATTGAATTTATTTTCATTTCTTTCCTTTTCCTATTGTAATGCTGCTTTCTTTTATCTTATTTATTAAAATTAATTTTTGTGATTTATTTTTTTTTTAATTTAAAAAAGGATGGGAAAATTTGATTTTTGAACAATATTGAAAGGTTGATATTATAATAAAGTATTTGCATAATTTAATTTAAGATCATTGAACTATTACAAAAATAATTAGTTAACTTATACTATACCTTATTTCAAGTCATACAAAGTGCTGCAAATGACTGGTAACACTTTATAGGAAAATACTTGGTGCGTCGCAAATGTCATCTGGATTAGTATTTTGGGTATTAGTCAGAGCTGGACTGGCCCACCAATGTACCGGGAGTTTCCCGGTGGCCGTGCCGAATATTAAATCAAAAATGATTCCCATAAATATTTTTTTTATATCTATATATATAAAAGGGAAAGTTTGTTTATTTGTTTGTTTGTTTGTTTGTTTGTATGTAACGAGTTGGCTCCTAAACTGCCCAGCCGATTTTCATGAAAATTTGTATATAGAGGTTTTTGGGTACGGAAAGAAATCGTGGCCCAAAAATTTTGCTCTAACGGACCGCCAAGTTGGGGCTGTGGTGCAAGTAATTAAACTTCTTTGTTCTAAAATGAAAACGGTTTGACCGATTGACTTCAAATTTTGTATACGTGATGCTCTTTGAGAATTGAGTTGACACTATTAACAGTTTTGAAATTTGTTAACCCATGTCGGGCCGACGGGTGGTCAAAAAAAATGTTGGGTCCAAATTTTGTCCGATTTTACGAAATTCTGCTTTAGCTAAAAAGAAAGCCCCAAAAAAAATTTTGTTGAGTTCCATTAACCCATTGCGGCCCATTGCGGCCCAACAGCTTTTTATATGTTTTTTCAATACTTTACTCTTAATTTGAAACGGTTTGACCAATTGACTTCAAATTTTGTACACTTGACGCTCCTTGAGAATTGAGTTGACACTATTGACAGTTTTGGAATTTGTTAACCCATGTCGGGCCGACGGGTGGTCAAAAAAATTTTGAGTCCAAATTTTGTCCGATTTTACGAAATTCTGCTTTAGCTAAAAAGAAAGCCCCAAAAAAAATTTTGTTGAGTACCATTAACCCATTGGGGCCCAACAGCTTTTTATAAAGTTTTTGGTTACTTTACTCTAAATTAAAAACGGTTTAATCGATTTTCTTCAAATTTAGTATACGTGGCTTTTTATAGATTTTGGCGTTACTTAACTCTAAATTAGAAACGATTTGACCGGTTGACCTCAAATTTTATATGTGTGAAGCAACTTGAAAATTAAGTTAAGTCTGTTAACAGTCGGTACTACGATTGGTAAAAAAAATTTTTTGGAAGTAAATTACTTTAGGAAAGTAGTTTGTACTGCTTTGAATTACAGAAAGTTTCAAAAATTACTAGAATAATCCTAGAAAAATTGTTTTAAAAAGATTGCTTTCATACATTTTAAAATTTACATGTGTAAACCGTGTGTAATTTTTGTGTTAACTTTTTGCAGTAACATCAACTTCAATTAAACCTCCATTGACAGGCGCAGCAACGCGCACCGGGTATTAGCTAGTGAAATATAAAAAAAAACCCACAGAAACAATTTTTTTTTTTAATTTTTCCCATATAAATTTGTCATAACATTATCTTCAAGCCAAGTTTCGTGTGAAAGAAGTTTTTCAAAATTAAAATACATCTTAAATAGATTGAGAAATTGCTTAAGTCAAACACATTTAGAAGATTTTATGTTAATGTCATGCGAAAGAGATATTCTAAATGTTATTAAGAACGAGAAAATTATTGACATTTTGAAAGAAAAAAGTAGTCTGTTGAAAAAATTATTAACATAAAAAAGAAAGTAAATTACATTTGAAACTTATTATTAAAAATAAGAAAATTATTATTAAAAATTGGTTATTTTATGAAAAAAAAATTTTGTTTTCTAAATGTTATTTTTTGTTAATTCTAATTATTTTATATTTCATTGTGAATTTCATTTCTGTTCATTTTCTATTTAATCATATATTAAACAATAAATAAAAAAGAATTAATATTATATTATAAAAATATGTGGTAATTTTTATTGACTTTAATTTTCCTCATATATTCATCAATCATCAAAAGGCATAGCTATTCTTAACTTTACTTGATTGTTAAAACAAAATGTATTGAAAAGGGCCGAAATTTTTAAGTTTCCCGGTCCTAAATTCATTCTCAGTCCAGCCCTGGTATTAGTAACTAATGGGGTACTAACTAATTAGTAACTTTTAATATAACATTACTGATCGTATTTTATAACTTTAAATAACTAGGGAGATAATTTGAGTCTGAATAATTTTCCTCCGTGTTTCTAGGATCAATGTTCTGCTAGGGTCTAAGAAATTGAAATTAAATAGTATCTAGTAAGAAGAACGAAAGAGTTTTATTTATACAAAACTTAGAAATTTTAATACATTTCAATTTTATAAAACTTGCCCTGTAAATGAACCATATTAATGACAAAAGCAGATTAGAAAGATACAAATAACGGCATTTCCTTAAATACAATTTCAATCAAACTTTTGTTTCATATTTCTGCAATTCGATATATCTAAATGCACAGGTAGCACAGATATTCACTAATCGTTGTGCAGCACTTCCGATTTTCAACCAAATTAGTTCTAACGTACCTAATTTCCGTTGCCTCAAGAATCTTCTGGTTTTAATTTTCATAGCTGTTTTTTGCATTAAATATGATCTTTAGATGTAATCTTCTAAAACTGCTTAATAAACCATTAAAGAACTCCTACATCTAATAATATTGCACAATATTACTACAAAATTTAAATAAAAACCATTTTTATTAACTCTTTTAATATAAAACTTTTCTTTAAACACATTAATTTTAAATTATCTTTTAGTTTCACTATAAAGACTTATTTCTAAAGATATTATAATTCATCTACTAACTATTATGGACTATTTTATTTTAAGTACTGAGTAAACTATGACGATATATTATTCTAAAAAAAGACTTTTATTCTTATTTGCATATAAAATCACAAATAAAAATAGCATATAACAAAAGCAAATTTTATTTTTCCAACAACCTAAAAACATATATTAATATTCTTTATGACTTGTTTGCAGCAGAATTAAATCATTTAAACTAAGGATAAGAAATAACAGTAAGTACACGATTAAGTAGTACAATCTACATTTAAATATTGATTTTTCAATTTATTTATTTTTTTAATTTTTATTTCATTTTTAGTTATTTTCATAACATAATTACCAGAAATTTTAATGAAGGGAGCTAACAGAAGCAGCACCAGAGAGTTTATCTATTGTGATGAGACTGTTGGATGAATGGAACATGTTATTGTATTTGAATACATCGGATTACGTCTCACAAGATGGCAAAAAATTGACATCACTAAATCCCGATGAACTGCTTAGCTTCGGCAAAAAGAAGATTAGAACTTCTGTAGATCTTATGACAGACTACAGCCCTGTTAAGTACCACTTAAATAAAACGGAAATCACTAAAAACAAAAGACGTTGTCTTTGTCTAAACAAACGAGCATCTACTAACTCTACTCTCCAAGAAAAAACTTATGAACTTTAAAAAGCATTTCACTGCACACATGAGTAGATCCGAAGACACCTTGAATTTAAATAAATCTCCTAACCTGTCGTAAAGAAACGTGCAGTAAAAGTAAAATAGATCTGGATGTCGTGATGTCTTAATGTGTTTTCTTACAAAAAAAAAAATGTTCTACTTAGTCTTAGTATTTGAACACATATGATTGCAATGGAATCAAAATGTCACAATCTAGTGATAATTCAGGCCTTCACACAGGGTCGTGATGATCACTGCCTTACCTACCTAAATTGAAGGAGAATTATCAGCTACGCACGTTCATTCTAATTTCTGTCTTCAAAAATTTGATCTACCCAAAATGTACTTCCGCACACTATTACTTTTTTAAACTTTTATACTCAAGTAATCTTCTTTATTTTATAATATACACTTATACTTAATAAAAATAATTTAAAGTTTACATGTACATTTTAATGCAAGAAAATTTATTCAGAAAGAGACAAAATAAATGTACAAAATTTTGAAAAAATATTTTTTTTCATTGGTATGCAGGGAAAAAATAATTCTATAAAAGTACAAAAGCATTAGCATGGTAATGGAATATAAAAAAAAAAGTAGCAAGATGCTCCTGGAAAATTACAATCATTAAATATACAATATTTTTTAATAATAGCGTGTATTCAATTTTCTTTTATATAATGCACAAAAATAAATTTCATCTCATTTAAAAAAATAAAAAATAAAAATTTTCACATAATATTAAAAATTTAATTTATTCAACTGCATTACATTACAAAAACCTAAGGTTAATTTACAGTTATTTTTGCATATAAAATACTTTCATACAAATAAAAAACAACCGGCCATTCAAATTAAAAATATAAAATATTAAGAAAACTATTATGCAAAATAATAACAAAGAATAACTGTAAGTAGGTGAAAGAAAAAGGCATTCAAAGAAAAATTCCAAAGCTTTTTAATTTGTTAAAGGAGAACCTTGCAGTATTTGGTTGGATTTATGATTTCCTCAATAATTTTAACTGAACTTAATTTGGATAGAAATCAAAATATAAACAGAAATGTCTCTCCTTTTAATCTAATCTGCACATTTCTCCTAAGAATTAACCTCTAATTATCCAAATCGATCTATCTCTATCGATCTATCTCTTTCATTGAAGAATATATAATGCATGATATTAAGAATAAATAAATTTCATACTGTTAGAACTGACATCTGTTTTGTGACGTCTTGTGTCATTTATTTTCTTCTTTGGGTTATTCTGATTACTAGTCTGATTACAAACCCATAGAAATCTCTTCCATTGTCTTTGAATCTACTCTCCAGATATCGTGAGAAAACAAATTCCTGGTATTCGAAGAATTGAAGCTTGTGATCAGTCTAATTGAAATTTTTTATCGGCTGGGTGACACAGTGATTAGTGTGCCTACCTTTCATGCGAGAGGCCTCGGGTTCGAACGCCTGGAAGTGAAAAAATTTTTATCTGGTTTTCAACTCGACTCAGCTACCATTCGCCATTGGGTTCAAATTAATGGCTTAATTAACACTTAAAATAAAAAATACATGAATTTAAAAATTTAAACAAATATTTTAATTAAATAATATAACCCACAGATATAGAATACCATGCAATTCAAATACATAATACAGAGTGGCGCAAAACAACCGATATGGTTTAATACCTTGTTTAATACCTTTTTTAATTTGTTTATATGTTTTACTTTTATCACAGAATTTTGTGAAGAAAACTTGGGGAATTGGAAATGGAATAGTACACAACAGAACAGCGATCAAAAATTACGAAAAGTTATGAAAAATATAAAAAATCATGTTATTCAGGGTGGCGCAAAACGACCGATATGGTTTGAATGTTTAATAACTTTTTAAATTTATTTATATTTTTTATTTTTATTACAGAATTTTGTGAAGAAAACTTGGAGAATTGGAAATGGAATAGTACACAACAGAACCGCGATCAAAATTTACGAAAAGTTATGGAAAGTGTACTTGAAAGAGCACGAATATGCGAAGCCGAAAATGGACACCACTTGAGGAGTATAATTTTTCTACTTAAGTCAAAAATATTCCCCATTAGTACTGTATAACAAAAAACTATTAATAATAATTAACCATTAAATAAAAAAGTTATTAAAAACTCAAACCATGTCGGTCGTTTTGCGCCACCCTGTTCAAACAAAAATCGAATTGTATCTATTGAGTATCTAAGACATTTCTACATGTAATAAGGCGTAGCACTATCACATGCTTAAGTTGTATGTGGAATTCATTTGAACAGTTCTAATTTATAAATATATCCCCCTCTGTTCCGACATGCACATGTATAGTCCAGCTGTTTAGTCTATCACAGTGAACAGTTAGTAAGCACGGAAAAAAAAAAATTATCTTTAGATCTTAACTGGGTTAGTCCAGATGTTCTCTAGCAATATTCTTGCCTAGAATCCATTGAGAAGGAACTTTACACAATTCTTATTCGAAATGTTTAGTTCTACTGAGCTTTTATGTTAATTTCGCCCTTTAGACATTACCTCACAAAACTAGTATTTAAAAATTATTCTCTTTTTAATTGATCCATTCAAATAATATTTTCATTTGTATTCAATGTACAAAGTCCATTTAACACCAATAAATTTGATATTGTTTTTACACTTTATTGTGAATAAAATCGTGTTAAGAAATTAAAAAAAAAATACTTATAATTAACTACGCTATGATTTTTTTAAAATATCCAAAAATTATAATTTCTTTCTATAAAACTACAAAATTTAGGCACGCTATATATTAATAGCTTTTTTTCCACTTCATTGTTTTTAAATGTCGTTTTTTTTTTTTATTTTTTTTTTTTTTTGAAGAACAATGGACAATAAAAGATGCACTTGACCACACAAATTAAAAAAAAACCCAAATTTTTGTAAAAATGCATTTTAAAACGCACATTAAATTTGTGTTACCTCCCAAAAAAAAAAGAACAAATCTAAAACTCTACACTAAACTCATCAATTATATTTTAGTCTGAGTCATTCAACTAACCCATTCATCTTTTTATTCATTCTTTCATCAATCCATTCATCTATTCCATTCATCCATCAATTTAGTCACTTCTGTACTATAATGACGTTTTAAATAAAACAGGTAATGCACAGGTTATACACAGGTCATTCATTCAATTTAGAATTCAAGAGGTGTTCCATATGCCACATTAACCAAAAATTAGAAAAAAAAAATTTAAATAGCTTGCGGTTGCGTCCACCTGATTGATCGATAAACCGCAGAAAAATTTTAAACGCACAAGTAAATAATAAATCAGGGCCTTACAACATTTTTGTTAATTTGTTTGAGAAGAACTATTTGTCATTCAAATCAAGAGTGAATATAATTTTAAATAACTTTAAATAAAAGATACAGTTTTGAAAAGTAAATGCTTTCACAACATTTTATTTTTCTATATCTGAAGCAAGAAATCTTATTCTGGAAGGAGATTCCGTAATTCTATTCTTTACGAAAAGAAACGTTTCGTACCTCATGAGTATTTTAAAGCTTCGATTCTTATTTTCAATTCAACTCTTTGCAGTGACAGATACTCATAAATTTTACAACTTGATTAAATAATGATGATTCAAAACCTTATTCATTCAACAGAAAATGACACACCTTATGGGTTGTTCACCACTGCAAATGAATAGTGCACGATTTAAATTTTTTTTTTTTTTGTTTTTATAATATTATAATGGATTCTTTAATGATTAATGAGACATGTTTTGAAAATTTTAAGATTATCTTTGAATTTTATTTGATTTTTTAAAAGACTCTTCAATTATTACTAAACGAGATAGAAATACATAATAACTATATAACAAAAAAAAAAAAACAGAGTAGCCAGACTAATTGCATAATACTCAACCAAATAACACAACAACAAATTTAATTTTACAAGTAAGGAAATGAGAATGCAAATCATCATAATAGAATAAAACTAGCAATTAGAAATAATGCTTTAAGCAAAAGTAAATAAGGAAACACCAACAAGAACATCAAATGGAATAATAATATAAATACATGTGTATAAACTTTTCGTTCAGGTCCATTAAATAGGCATTGTACACCTGTCATTAAAAATGAATACATATATGTACCAGGTTTCATTATGTTTTTTTTTTCTTTGAATCAACTTAGAAGAGATTTTTATAGGTTCTAAAAAAAAATTTTAATGTGATAAAAAAAATAGGAGTAGGTGCTTGAACTTGAAAATCTAATTACAACACAATTCTGAATAATTTTTGATATATTTCCATTTACTTCTATGGATATTATTTTTCTTATTTAGTCCCACTCCTACATAATGTAATTCTAGCTGTAGGAAAGAAAAATTTTTAATCTAATTCAAAAGAAATTACTCTAGACGGTTTATCATATAACAAAAATACTAAAACTTGCAACACACACCTGAATTTCTTGAAATAATTCTTTTGCAATTGAAGAAAAAAATCGTTTTTTATTTAATTTTAGATTTATTGGAAATAAGAACTTGGTCCTTATTGGTATTAGCTTTTATTTCAATTTCTTTGCTGGAATCATCATCATGCAATCGATTGAATGGCGGTCTTTCTATTCGTGGTCTTTAAGGAAGTTTTCGACACTCAAAAAAGGGTTTGCCATATGAAGATCACTTAAAGATAAAGATGTCTCATGCTAAATCCTCCAGATAAAAAAAGAACTTGCTTTGATGGCGAAACCCGTCTAAGCAAACACTGAACACTGGGTAAGCGATATTCAGTCTAAATTAGAACATCCAGTTTACATACCTTAATAGTATAATGATCACTGATAGAGATGCGTAGACAGATATCAATAACAGGACACAACTAAACCAGGGCAGTTTTCAGACAATTGCATTCAGTATGGAGAAATACCCATTTTTCCCAGAAATCCAAGCTAAGGATCTCCAATGCTTTTGTAAAAACTTTGCTAATATGTGGCAGCAAAACATGGCTGATATCTGCTAATATCAACATCATTAGATACAAACTGCAAGTATTCATTTAAAAATGTACCGAATTGGCTATGCGCTTAGAAACATAAAAACAGAGGTTGAATGGCCTTGACATGCCTTGAATGGAGCACAAAACCAGATAAAAAAATTCTATATACTTCCAATCTGGACCACCCAAAGTGAGAATTTGAAATTCTAAGTACTGTGTCACCTTGCTTTAACTAATCCATCTTTAACATCCCATATCAGCAGTACAGCATTTCAATTTATTTTTAATTATTGAACACTTATTAGACTCACTGTGCATTTTAATAAGCAGAAGACATTGAACTAAAAAATGCATTTCCATAAGAAAATAATATGTCAATGTCGCAATTTTATTGTTTCCAACAAAAAAAAAAAGTTCTTTCACTTAAAAACATAATAAATTAATGAAAATATTAAATACATAAAAAATTAGTTTACTCCGTGACCTTCTTTCATATCAACAATTTCTTATTTTTAATTCTTTTTATTCTCTCTTTTAAATGGAAATTAATTTCAACAAATTTTAAAGAACAAATATGAAAAATTCAATATGATATCGTATTTACGCATACATAATGCAAAGACTAATAAATTCATTAAATCAGTAGTATATTAGCAGTACAGTAACAATAGCAACAGACGCCTACAGTCACCATGAACTTAATAGAATAACAAAATAAAGATTAAATTTCCCCATTGTTATAGCAGTTTAAAGGGCTTACCATAATACAATGGGATAGAAGAAACGAAGTGATCACCACAGAATTATTGGGATTTATTTGAAAATTATTAACCAATAAATTTTTTTTTTTTTTTTATTCGAAAAATTTTAAACGAAGATTGAATTTCATTTAAAAATATTAGAATATTTAAAATTTTTTTGAGTACAATATGAAAAACTGAACTGAAATTACCTAAAATTATTGAAATCAACCAATTTTAAAAAAATCTTTAGTTTAATGTTGTGAATTGGAAAATATTTGACATAATTTTTGCAATACTAATTGACCTTTCTTTGACGACATCTTTTCAAGAACCTAAGAGCAGATGTTTTTCTTCAATTTAGAATTTAATCAGGTTTTAATTCATTCCTTCGTATTTCAAATCTAAAAACCAGGAATTTGACCTTTAGAAACGAAGAGTTTAGTATTAATCTTTAATAAGTTCAATTCTTTTATTTATAACTTCTACTACATCTATTGATATTGACTAAAACTGGTACTTCAAATTTAAAAACCAAGAATTTGACCTTGTAAACGACCTTGGAAACGAATAGCTTATTATTAATTTTTAATAAGTTCAATTCTCTTATCTATTTTTCTACGACGACAATTGCTTTTGACTAAAACTGGTACTTCAAATCTAAAAATCAAGAATTTGACCTTGTAAACGACCTTGGAATCGAATAGCTTATTATCAATTTTTAATAAGTACGATTCTCCTATCTATAACTTCTACTACGACTTTTGATATTTACTAAAACTGACCCTAAGCAGTTGCATTTTCCATAAATCTTAGATTAATATCTCGCTTGTGTAATGTTATTACTAAAGAACCTAACTGACAGCTTGTTAATCACATATCAAGGCAAAATTTGAAAAGTAAAGAGTAAAAGAAATAGTATAATAATACAGCAGCCGCAATTTTATTTGGTTTTCTGTATGAAAAGCATGTCAAACAATGGACAATACCTTAATCCAAAATGCAATATGTTATATATTTTATTTAATGATGCATAACGAAACCCAATACTTTTTTTCTTCAATTCTCTTCTGTTATTCATTTGCTTTTTGTATCATATTTTTTTTTTAATTTATTTATTCCTTATAAAAACTTCCAACCTATCATTTTGCGCCAGTGAGAAAAAGGGTGGCATTTAAAACAATAACAACTTAAGAGGAGAACATAACATAACAACTTAAGAGGAGAAAGAAAGAAGAACAGCTCACTAACTACACACTTATGATGATGAATTTGTTATAAGAAGACAATTGGCACCGGAAAGTTCAATGTTACTATTTGTACAGTTAATAGATGGAATTATTTATGTATGTATTTAATATATGTCAATATAATACGCATTATACAAATATGTATCTAGAGAATATTTATGGGCAAACCATATGCCTTTAATTGAATCTTAGATACATTAACGAATTTTCAAACTTCCTAATATTCATATTATTGAGATCTCAAAAATGGCATGTAAGGGGCCTAAAAAATAACCTGATTATATAACCTATTTTAGAGTTGAGCTCCATCAATTTTTCATTTTTTTTCATTAGTCTCCTTTCCGTCTCCGTCCTTAGAATAAGAATAACCCTCAATTTATAAAAGCTTAAAGTTGAATAAATAAATGTTGCACGAAAAATGCAAAACTCGGATTATATTTTTCGTAGTTATATCTAAATATATTACTGTTTAAATACTTTAACAGTTCTAAAACCACGCTATCATTAACTTCCACTTCCACTTCTACCAAGATAAAGATCTCCAGATTTAAAATTCATAAGATGTAAAAAACTATAAGAAAATATAAAATCAAAAAGCGCTCCAGCTTTACAAAAAAAAAATACATTCTATTTTATAATTAATCTCAATAAAAATTATAATTTCCTATCAACAGCAACAAACGCAACAAAAATCAACAAATTATTGTAATCAATAATCAACATTCATGCTTGCAATTCGTCTAAGATCACGTAATATTTCATCGCATCATTATCAAAAGATCCAAAAATGTATAGAAACAAATTGAAAAAAAATCTTGAAACATTTTGATATGTATCTCAACAAAATAAACTGCCAACAAATTCATTAAGAAAAATAATTTATTTTTATTATTATTAATACATTTAATTTAACAAAATAATAATAATAAATGTTGTTACTGTCACCGCCACCGCAACTATCAACACCATAATTGCAAGCAACAGCAACATTTGCTATCAACATCACCAACATATCAATAACCACTAGGTATTAAAATTCTCCTCCACACAAAAAAAAAAATAAAACAACAAAAACATCAGAACAAAATATTAAACATGAACATGAGTAATTTTAACATCAACACCAACACTTACAACATTAGCAACAACTACAACAAAATCATCAGCATCATCAATATCATTTACATACAAGAAAGCATCTCAGACACATTGGGATCGTTAATATTCAACTGATCAACTGATATTCAGTTGGAATTCAGCCTCTTAATATGAAAGGCTTTATAAAAAAATTAATTTTTATTCCATAGCGTGTGTTGTTCTAAAAAAAAAAAAAAAACATTTTTAAAACGGTAAAAAATAAATTTTATAATATTTGTTGTTGTTTTTTTTTGTTTTTCCGCGCCGCGTTGTTTCTTTAAGGATTAATTTAAGAAAATAATATAATAAAAAAAAACAAGATTTTAAAAAAAAATATTTTTATAAATAATTGGATTTTTTTTTAAAAATGCAAAAAAAAAATAGAAAATAAAAAGAAATAGAAATAGAAAAAGAGATGGAAAGAGATAGAAAACAGCACCTACTCGATTAAAATAGTTTTTATAGATGATAATAAATATATTATAAAGAAAATATTCGCGTGTTACATATTAATTCGCATAGATTTACACAGTGTTTTGTTTTATGATATCTAAAAAATAATGAACCTGTAATACATACATACATACATAATATGGTATGTGTATATTGGTACATGTGATTGAAGAAAAAAAAAAACTATGTGAATAAGATACAAAAAGTGTGCCAAAATAATGATTAAAATAAAAAACAAAAAAAAATAAATAAAAAAAAAAAAATATAAATTGTGTTATTCGCGTTTTCCACGCGACCGGTGTCATTTTTTGTTTACGAATTTTTTTTTTTTTTTTAATTTAAAGATTTCATTAATTTTTTGTTATTTTGTTTTTGTTTTTCTTTAGTATTAAGGAATTTATAAATTGTTGTTGCGGCTGTTGTTGCCTATAAAATTTATAGCATGCGATTTAATTTTTTTTTTGGTTGCGTTGCAATATTAAATGAATTTGAAAGCGAAGGTTCAATATGAAAGAGTGTAATACGATATATGCTTTACTTTAAAGTTATAGAATAGACACATATAAATTTTACCTTTAGATTAAAATGTACAAAATTACAAATAACTTAAAGATTACTTGTCATACCATGGTAAACAAAGGGCTTAATCCATTATAAAATTGCCGATCGCGTCTCTATCATTTGTTTACAAATATAAATAATAATTTGAGTGCGAAAATCACTCGAATCTTGTGTGCTTATTGACACTAGTTATATTTCAATTTAACGCATTATCTGTGTTCAATAGTGATTTTATCTATGATACATTAGTATTATACATTTTTTGATGTATTATAGATTTTTGTTAAAGCTTTTTAATTAATTTTATAAAAATCCAATATGAAAATTCCTTTATGAATATCACAGATCTATAGTCAAATAAATATTAAAATTTTTCTAAAAGTTTCGCAATTTTTTTTACAATAAATCATGTTTCAAATAATGCATAATATTACTGAAAAAAAAAAACCTTCAATATTAAATTAATTATATAGTTACTTAAAATTTATGTATTTAAAAATATTTGGGTCTTGTTATGCAACTAGAAATATTAAACACAACAGTGTATAAGAATATAAAAATTAATTAACCTATAATAAAAAATTTAATTTAATATGTAATATTATTTTATTTACGCGTACTTTATTACGCATGCATTTACGCATACTTTGCAATATTGCTTGCAGGCAAGTTCTTAATAATATTACACTATTCATGTATTACACAACGTTATTATGAAATATTTTGACATCTAAATTAATTTGTTTTCAAAAAACTCAACTGTTTGCAAAATTGAAGGACTACCAGTGTATTAAATAATATTATTGAATATATTATATGCACTTAACATTTAATGTTATTAGGTATATTTTTATACTCTAAGTTGTTCTTAATTAGGAGAGCTTAGTTTACAAATAACAAATTTCAATATTAGCTATTAAATATTTAAATATTTAATCTTTTGATAAATAAAATAAAAAAATTGTATTTCTTATCATTTTTAAGTGTCACAAATGTCAATGATTCTTAAATGTATTACAAATAGGTATTAGTGTCATTGCGGTATTTAAATTTTAAATAAGATTTTTTAATAGATTTGATTAAATTAAAAAGTTAAATAAAAATAATATTTATTTATGTGCTAACTGTTCAACTGTCAAGCTAATAAGCCAATTTATACCATAGGTATATGTTGGAAAAGGAGTGACATATTATATTCTTATTATTAAAATTGATCTTAATGAATGCAAAATGTCAATACAATAACATGTAGAAACGTTTTAGATTTTCATTATAGATATAATTCTATTTGTAATATATTGTAATAATTTTATATTAGATTATAAGGTATTTCTATATCTGTGAGCTATATTATGCAATATTTAATAGTTTCCTGGAAACTATTTTTCTAATAAAGTTTTTTTAATGCAGCGCAATTATTCACTAGTGATACGACTCCATTTGTGAATATATGATAATGAATGAATATATTTTAAATTAAATCATTTGAAGTTCCAAAGTAGGGAAATTCCCAATAAAATATTTTTTAATTGCAAATTATTGCGAAATGTGATAAGCAATGATGACCTTATTATTTTGTTTATATTTTTTTTTGCAATATTCTTTCGGTTAATCTTTTTTATTTTGTTATCAATTTTAAATGGAATTCATTCATTAGTGGTGACCAGTTGGCCAATCTATTCACAAAATAGATCTTTCGGTTTTGTTAGTTTGAAAAAGTGTAATTTCCATTATATTGTACCCTAATCACTTCCGACCATCTATTGAAGCAAGAAACTTAAATTTATGATATAACTGTGCGGTGTTCTCTGAGTAATGTAAAAGTTTACCCACGAAAAGCTCGCGTTTTTTAAACCAACCAAAAGAGTGAGACCTGTGATACAAGTTTACTGTAAAGATTACTTATATGTATTGTTTGGAGTCGCGGATAAGGATATGGAAGGATTTGGGGACATGAGTTAAGGAAATTTAGAATTATTGGATTACAAGAACCGGCAAAATTGGATGAGATTACAATTGACGGATTTCTTTAAACGAATAAATTTTCATTATCAATTTATGTAATTTTCCAATTTAATGATCACTGCCGATGATCACTGGATTACCTCATAGAACTTCCTTGAAAATTATTTCATTCTATATTATTCATATTAAATTATTATTTTATATATTAAATATTATGCATATTTGGATCGGATGTACATATCGGATCGGTTTTATACAAAGACCAGTAGTCACTTTTAATTAAAAACAAAAAAAAAAGTTTTTCATAATTTATGGTTTTTTTTTTTGTTGGCTCCATTTTATATAAATATTTAAAAAACAAAAAACCGAGAAATCTATTTTCCAAATGAATTAAATTGATCATCAAGCTATAAATATTCAATTACAAAGAACAATAACCAAAATTTTCTAGTCTTTTATTTTTTTGAATGCATTTGGGGCATTGATTAAACTACAATGTAATATTAAAGAAAACATACACAAATGCATTATATAAGAAAAATAAAAGGAAACCGCATCTAGATCTGACTCGATCGTAATTCTTTTGGGGTTTTCTTTTTATATAAATAATAGCCGGTAAAATAATTGACAGATGAGATAACAATATATTCTAGATAAATAAACAAATATTCTAAAAAAAAAATTTTTAATTCAATTTTCTTTTAGGAAATTAATTTTATAAATTTTAAGAAATTAAAAGCAATAAATTACTATTGAGCTCATTGAACTTATTTAATTTAAAAAAATTTTCCTATATGTACATGTTAGAAAGCACATCAATAATCATCGCAAGGCATTAAAACTTGATCAATGATTTTTGGGGAGTGACATATTTTTGTAATTATAAAATTGTACATAAAACCAAATAATGTAAATTAGTATTATTTTAATATCGAATTTCGCTTTCAGTCGAACAATCCTCGGAACGGTTAATTTTAACGAGGAAAGTACTGTAATAACTCATTAAAAACTAAGTCTTAAAAGGGCGGGATGGCGCCTTTAACCTCAAACATATAAAGAGGATCGTGTGATTTGTATTAAATCTGATAAGTACTTTTCCGACTTTTGTGATTTGTATTAAATCTGATAAGTAAATAAGTTATGAATAGAAATACCTATTTTACCCTATTTGCTACCGTATTTACAGGACCGTATTTCATATAAATGCCACTACCTAAGATTTCTCTCTTCTATGCCTGGAACTAAATTTTTATTCCATAGTCTTGCATATTTGTAAAAACATGTTTCCAAAAACTTATATTTCATTTTTAACTAAAAGAAACTTTATATTAAGAAGCAATATGAAACAATCGACTATCTTTTTTTTCTTTAAGTCTTTAAAATAAATGAAAGGAACTTATACAACATACAATCAAATTAGAAAGATGATAATCATAAATTAAAATATAAAAATTATATCGTCAGTGTCATCTTAAAAAATAAAATTGAAAGTTAAGCTTCTTTTAAGAAATTTTGATTTTCAAATCTTCCTTTTGAATGGTATTGAATGAAATTTAGACTTAAAAACTAATAAAAAATTAATACAACCTTTTTAAAATATAATTTTTGGTTTTAAAACATTGTTGCTTTCTTATAACCTTATTCTAATCTTATAATTAGTTTCAAATCTGTTGAACTTGTTTTTTTATATAGCATTTTGCATATTTTAAAATAATCATTTTCAAAAATTGTCGTTTTGTTTTATTTTATGACATATTGCGCATTCGGCAATTTTGAAATATCTTATTGAATTTTCCAATTCTTCTCCAAAAAAATTTTAAAATCGGTTTTGTTTACAGAGTGATTTAAATTTTTTTTCCGTACCAACTGTTAAACTATGTTAGGCTACGAAGCCAGTCTATACCATAGGTGCACGTACATTTTGTTAGAAGTGAACTTGTTATGTTATATTCTTACTAGCTGTTGGCCCAACGCAGAATGACGGAAGGTCAATTGAAAGAAAAACTTTTTCTAATTCTAATACATCACTACCTTTTAGATTATGATTCGATTCTACTTATAGATACACAAAAAATGAAGAAGGGGTTTGAACTAACGATCCCAGCATTTTATCAAATTCAAAACATACAAAAGGTAGATAGACTACATAACTATTCATCTTAAAATTTTTAAGATACAACAGATGTATTTTGTTTGATTTCGATAATGCATTTCATTTGGCTTTATTCCAGGGATGAAGGAAACTTTGAAATTGCTTTGATAACATTGCTTGGTTTATTTGCTTTTCGAATAAAATATTTTTTGGCCTGTCTGCTTATGATAATTTATGATATTTTATTTTCTAAATATTTGAATATTTTATTTTTTTATAATTGAACACATCTTACAAAACACATTTAATTGAATGCGTTTGTTACACCTCATTTGCTGGACAAATATATTAATAATAGTTAAAAAGGTTTTAATTACTTTCATTAATATAACCCACTGAAAAATGAAAGCTGAATCTAATCAAAAACCAAATAAAAGCGAATCCAGGTCTCTGAAATGTAAAGTTATGGATCTAAACACAGTGTGACTCCGATATTTCGTCACAAAACCTTTTCAATTCTAACATCTATGTTCAAATCATTTAAGTCAGAGGCTAAATTTATTGTTAATATTATTCCAAAAATTTTTATTATTTTAAAAGCACTCTGTATTAAAAATTTGTATAATTAATACTTTTATTTTTTATTTAATTAAAATTTAATTAACGACTGGAGCATAAATGGAGTCGTTTTATGATTACATAAAAAATTTGCAATATTAGTTACTTAGTAGGTAATCTTCTTAAATTTTGGAATCATATTAAAAACTTTTCTTTCTTTAATTTCATCCATAAAATTCTCAGAAACCTGCATTTTTCAACAAATATTAAGACGATTTTCTTTAGTATAAGGTAAAGTCATCTTTAATATTAATTTTTTAACATATGGCCGTTTATATAAGCATATTATATATATAATTTAGCCTATAAATTTAAATTCAATAAAAATAAAAATGTTTATAATCGAATTGCCACCAATTCCCCAAAAAAATAAATCGTTTTATTTTTTTTTTAATAGATTTAATTTTTTGTTTATTTTTCGACTTATTTTTTAATTCTTATATTTTTCTTATTAATTTTTATATTCATAAATTTAATTATTATAAGATACATTCATAATTCTTAATTCAAAAAAAAAAAAATAATATTTATAAGATAAAAATTTTTATTGTATAAAAAATATTGTATTATAATTTATATTATTTTCGAATCTAATGGAAATCGGTTTATAAAAATTTATTCGAATCGTTTTTAGAATTGCCGTTTTGTTATTTCAAAAAAAAAAACATTAGAAACGGTAAATCTAGACTTAACGAATAGGTCCGAATAAATTTATTAGAAGTAAATTGAAAGACAACACAAAAGTACAAATTTTTAAAATTTTATTTTTGACATTTGCGGATAACTGTATATAATACTTGTATTGAACTTTGGACATTAAAACGTTTGACATTTAACTGACAATCAGCATTTTATAATGTTTGATCGACTTTTTAAAAACGCATACTAAAAGTAAATTTAATTAAGTCAAAAAAAATATACTCTCGATTTTTCTCAAATTAGTATTTTTAATTAAACTTTATTCTAAATATATTTTAAATCATATATTCAGAATTGAATAATTTAGGGTCAAGCCGTTAGAAAAAGGCCTAATAAAAATGATTATCAAATGTCATAATCTATGACTGTACATAGTTGAAAGTAAAACTTTACAATATCAAAACTTAATAAAGGCAAACTAAAGAATGTAATATAGGTATAGCATCTTATGCTAATAATCAGTTTGACAACAGAAAGCAAAATTCCAAAATTCAGTCATATAGTTGTAGTTGATATATTTTAATTTTTATAAAGCGTCAACCACAAAATTCAAGAATTTGTTCATAACTTTACTTCTAAATGTAAAAAGTAAAACAGCTGATTTCACAACGCTTGCATTAATTTCATTCAATTCAATTGCGTGTTTCATTCATTAGTTTTCAATTCGTTTCTATATATGATATTATGTATTGTCAAGTTTTCATTTATATTTTTAATTTAGGGCTCTATTTTTTTTAATTTCTTACACATATTATATGATCAGTACTACAGAATATAATCGTGTTTTTTTTTTTTAGTCTATTTTAGTTCCGAAATTTTTTAATTGGAAATTCTTAACAGACGACATAACATAAACACGCAATCCGATCACTCTAATGATCTAAACAAATGAGAAAATCAATAAAAGCAATTTGCCGCTAAAAAAATGATCCTAAATATTAAAAAATAAATAAAAATAAGAAATAAAAACAAAAAAAAACAAAAATTAAAAAAATTCGGTTAGCGTGTATTAAAAAAAAAAACGAACAAGAGGAAAAAAAAAACCAAAAGAATTTTGCTGCCCTACTGTCTAGATAAATTTAGCGCGTCCATATGTTTTCACATGGTAATTAGTTAAAATTAAAAAAAATATATAAAACGTATTTATATCTATTTATGAAGAAAAAATCTAAAGATTCTTTTGGTTTAGTTTTTTTTTTTTTTAATTTCGCTTGACTTGTCTGCATTTAATCGATCTTGAGTTTTTATTTTTATAATTTTGTTTTTTTTTTTTTTTGTTCCTTTTTGGCGGTCATTTTTGACATTTGAATAAACTAAGCGTCAGCCACGAAAAAAAGAAGCAATAATTTTTTTTATTTTCAATTTTTTTTTATTTTTTTCTGTGAAATTACTTGAAAAATATTCGAAAAGTAAAATTTTATTCATTGAATTTAATATGAAAATTTATTACTATGTTTTTTTTTTAGTCTTAGCACATCTGTTAATCGTTTTTAGTTTATATATTATAACATTTATTTATCTTTTATATCTAGACATAATAAATGTATTAATAAACATTATATATAATACAATAGATAAGCAGATATGTAGAATGATTTTAAGGAAAATCTCTTGTACTAAGACTAATTAGTGTCTTGAAAGACCAAAATTGAAAACAAATTTTTGATTTGTGTATACAAATTATGTCAACTGACTTGTGAATTGAATTGATATACAAAGGTACGTTTATGTTAGAGCTGCGATAAGTGATAAAAGCGTCGATAAGAGCATAGCGTACAAAATTTATATTGTTCTTCGATCGCACCGTAAAATTGATCAAATTTTTAATTTTTTGTACAAAACAAATACAAAATATAAACAAATAATATAATATGACACCCTATTTCAACATGTATCCATTGTATAGACAGGCTTATTAGCCTAACAGTTGAACAATTAGAGCTTAAAAAAAAGGAAAACAAAGTTTTAAGGCTAGCTTACAGTCCGATTTGATATCAGTAATTGGCTATTACCTTCAAGAATTTAATAACAATTATTTTGCATCTAAAATCATTTTTTATCTGAGTTAAGTTACATCAATACCAGTTATTTTTAAAATTATAAGAATACGTCTTACACCTTTCCTCTTGTTCGAAAATGTTTCTACAGAAATCCCTATTACCCTAACAATTGAAAAAAGAAACAAAACAACAAGAATATATATATATATATTCTAAAAAAATTTACAAAAAATTAATTGCAAAGCAACAAACGTTATTTTTGTACATTAATAACGGTTTTTACATAAATGTCAATTTTGTAAAATAATTTTCCTTATTTGTTTTTTCAAATTGAAATATTGCTTACTAACACACAATTTATTTCTAATAAATTTATGTGTATATTTAAATTTTAAAATAAATTATATAATTGCCTAATACTAATTGAGCATTTTACAATAAATTTAAATTTGTAATGTAATTAGATAAAAATAAATAAATAAAATTAAAATATCGGCCATTAAGTATCACTTTTATTACATTTTTAAGATTGTCTCGTATGTAAAGCTTAATTTAATATTCCCATAAACTTTTTTATTATATCATACTGCTTTCACACAATTATGGAATTGCAAAAAATTTTAAATCAAATTTTAAATAAATTTAATTATTACAAAATATTACGAATGTCATAAAAATAATCAATTTATTAAAAATTTTGTCATTAATCCTTGCTGTTTCCGGTACAATTAATTATTTCTATGTAAACATTTGTAAATATTTAATAAAAGCTTAAGCTACCTATCCAACTTTAGTCCATTTAAATTTAAATTTTTTTACCAATAAACAAAGATTGCCCCTCTTTAATTGAATCAGATTTTCTGTATTATTTTAACAAAAAAAAAAATAATCCAATAATTTTTATTTAAAAAATTCTTCTTTCCTTCTCAATTATAAGCATTGTCGGAAATTCACTTAGTAATGTTTAAATTGCTGTCGTGGTGGTCGGTATATTTTCCAATTTTTTTTTTTTTTTTGTATAACGGTAAAAGAAGAAAATTCAATCACATTATAATATTAAAAATTTTCCAAACATAAAAAAAAGCATTAAAATAAAAAAAATTTAAATAATTTTTCTTTAAACATTTTCTATCTCTTTCTGTTTTAATGAAATTTAAAAAAAGAAACAAAAAAAACTGAATTATAATACAATAAATCGAATAAAATTTAATATATTATAAAATTATAATAAAAAAAAATTAATAATAAATTAAGTTAAATTGAAAAAATAAATTATATTTTAATAGAATTCAATGAAAAATCAATAAATCATTTGTTTTATATTCGCGCCATATTATAAAATTAAATACCGTTATTTAATGCATTATTTAATTTATAATATAATTAAGTGTTTGATTCAGAGTGCATTGCTTTTTTTCCAAAATTTAATTTAAAAATTATAAAATCAAAAATAATTTATAAAAATTTAATATTTTATAAATATAAAATAAATTAAATTAATTTATTAAAATAAAATAAAATACAAGCAAATTAAATAAATAAATAAAAAAATTTTATTATTGAAAGTGATTAAGTGTTGCATTATTTTTTTATTTTGAAAAAGTTATAAATAAGAAATAAAAGTTTAAATATAAAAAAAAACAATTTAAATTATTTATTTAAATATTATTGCAAAATCTCTGACATAAATGATTTCAATGAATTGACATAAAAATAGCGGTTCTTTTTATTTATTTATTGTGCATTTTTAAGAGTGTGTCAAAATTCAAATTTTAAAGTGTCTTTTCAATAAGATGTACCCAAAAAAAGCAAATATGACACATTATATTTAATTTTTTTTTTTTTTTTTAATTTCTATATTTTCTCATTTTATTTTTGTTTTTTTTATTAAAGATTTATTATGCTTTTTATCTGTCAGTATGACTTTGTGTCTGACATTTTAATTTTTAAATGTCTGGAATTTGTTTTTTTAAGGAAAATCAAAAAAAAAAAGAAAATTTAATTAAAAAAATAATAAATAAAAATTAAAAAAATGTTTATTCCTGTTAATATTAAGATCTATTATACATAAATTTTATTTGATATAAAAATTACAAAATAAGGTTGAATAACAACTTAATAAGGTTAAGTTTTCTTTAAGAAATTTAATTCGAATTTAATTGAAAGTTAAAATTCGACATCAGTCATATTATAATGAAGGAATAATCACAACAATTACCAAAGAAACCGTTAGAGTTTAATGTTTAGATTACAATATATATATATTTATAATTAGAATAATATATATGTATTGGTAAATAGAATTTATTATATATATTGAAAATCTAATACTGGGGTCTCAGTGAGTTAGTGGGCAAGTATTTGGCTTGCTTATCGAGGGGTGTGGGTTCGATTGCCGTACAAGTCATGAACTTTTTTAATTGAAAAAAAAATTTTCATTACAAATCCCCATGGCGACCAGATATAATTTAAATATACAAACCTATAATATAAACAAAATAATTAATATTCTAATTATAAATACAGAGAAAGTATTTAATTTAAGAAGCCCAAATGCCAATAGGCAAAGGACTAAATAATATCAGGCAATATTTACTATTATCCTAGTACTAATTTTAAATAAATTTATGAATAAATAAATAAATATCTAACATTTTTCTACATGTTATAAGTTCTAGTTCTATCTAATTTTTTAAATTTTATATTAAATTTATTTAGATCAATTATAGACAGGCTTACTATTCTAACAGTTTAGATCAACAGTTTCTTTTGGAAACAACT
Organism: Dolichopus griseipennis; assembly: GCA_963082915.1. NCBI lineage: Eukaryota > Metazoa > Arthropoda > Insecta > Diptera > Dolichopodidae > Dolichopus > Dolichopus griseipennis. The sequence goes on from OY720444.1 coordinate 98,933,528, forward strand.
TTTGTCTTGCCTTTTTCTTCAATTGTCCAAAATTTAAATTAATAAACTGTTTTATGATTTTTTTGACAATTCAGAATACAATTTGAAAATTTTTTTTCAATTGCTCGGAGATTTTTAAAGATTTTTTCTTTTATTTATCTTATGGCTTCATTTTGTATGTCAAAGTTAAAATCCAGATCCAGTAAATATTTTAATAATATGCATTAGTGTTTAATAATCTCTACATAAAAATTTAACACTGTCCAACGTACAACTTACTATACTATTTACTATAACTACATTTTTCAGCATTATAAGCATATTATGAACTTCATAATACAATTCAATATAATGTTAAATATATTTATTCTATTTTTAATTAAATTTAAAAATTAAAACCGCTTGAATACAAAATTAAAATATCAATTTATATACAGTAAACTTATACGTATGTTCACTTATGTTCATACATGCCTGTTCCACTTTTATTTATTAATTTTTTTTCATTATTAAAAGAAAAAATAACGTTAACAAATTATGCAAATCAATTAATTTTCTTTTCCGATTTTTCTATTTAAGTATTCCAATTTTTTTTTCCCCCATGATTTATGACTTTTAAACTATTTTATTGATATGTAGATTTTTTTCAAAGTGGGTTAATAAAAAAATTTAAGGCAGGAGTAAATTCAAAACATAAAAAATATTGCAAATTTTTTTTTTACTTTATTCCTAACTTAAATAATAATTTTTTTTTTAATGATATGATTTTACACTATAAATTAAATGTATAAAAACATTTTTATTTAAAAAATTTTTATATATACATTATATTGATGTTATATTCAATTTTCAGTGAAAAGACCACACAATAAAAATTCAAAAGAAAACGCTGTGAATCATTAAGATTTTATAGCCTTCATAAATTACTTAAAGAATTTACACAAAAAACAAAAACATAAAAATTTTATGTGATCGACACAATAATTTTACAATAAAAAAATTTAAAATTAAATTGTAATATTACCCCAATTATCAAAAACAATTGAACATTCTTAGTTTTCGGTTTTGGGGTGGGTGTTTTAGAAAACCTGCCTGAAAATTTTGTTTAAAGAAATTACACTTTCTTTTCTTGTTACCCCACTTGGGAGAATAGGGATTCAAATTTTAAATTTCATTGCACATCTTTTTCTACTATTTCATTCTAGGATATTTCGTGTCAAAGTAATTCATCCAGCACCATTATTCTCTAAGTTGTTCTGGATCTAGCTTTAGACCTGAATCTGCCTAGAGAGCGAGCTAACCTCATTTTTATTATGCATTCCTTATTTTTTCTTAGTATATGGCGAATCCACCTCCATTTCCTTTCGTTGATTTACTTCTCTATTGGTTCTTCGTTTGTTAGCGCTCATAAGTCTGCATTTGGTATATTATTCTGAGATGTTTATTTATGAAAACTTGTAATTTATTCTTAATAGAATTAGTAAGGAACTACGATTCACAGTCAAAATTTAAAAGTTTGGTTCGTCTTGATATTTGAAAACTGTTCCATATGGGCGAGATGATACTTACTTGATAGAGCAAATAGTTGTTCATTTAATGGCTTGATCATCTAATTTAGTTGGGTTGGTATTTTGCAAGATGAACATACAACATCATTTTCGTTTTACTTAATCTCTAGGCCAATTTCATATGGTATTGAAGAAGACTTCAATATGTGGCAAGCAATATGATGATCGAATATCTAAAATAAAAATCATATAATTACAAAAACTCAAAACATTTTAACGATCATTTTACGATCATCTAATATTTTTATACGAAAAATAAACTATAATCTAAAACTTTGACTAAAATGAACTTAATTTCATTCATCTATAAATAAATAAGTCATGACTATTGTATACAAATTATTTTAAGACATATGGTTTTTTTAAATTTCACCCAAAATCCTACCAAATAGATCTTAAAACAATTTTCAAGTTTACAATGAAACATTGTGGTTTCTTATGCAATATTTACCATATAGGCGAATATTTAAATAATATGAGTACTTAAGGTATCTTATTTTCATTATTCATTAATTTTCAAAAAAAAAAAAACAAACTGTCATACACCTTTGATGAAATGTTTTAGCGCCAACCATTAAAGAAAAGAAACACTGTTTTTTTTTTAAATTTTACGAGCGGAAAAATTTCAATTCAATTTTATTTTTTGCAAACAAAAGAAAAAACTCATTTAAATCATTTATGTCACTTTTAAACTACAAATTTATGTCTCGAAGTGAAAATCAATATTTCACTTATTTTTTTTTTCCTTTCTGCAAATTTTTTAAAATGTTAATTGAAAAAATGTTTTTATTTTTTTTAAATTTATTTTAGATGCAACACATTTACATACTTTAAAATAAAAATAAAAAATAAAAATTAAAAAAAATAAATAATAAAAAATATTAAATATTTAAAAAAATGCTTCAATACAAAATAACTTTAACAAATTTTTATACATTAGCTGTGACAATAACTATTCTAAGTAATTTAAATAATAATAAAATATTAGTGAAATCATATCAACTAAATAGTCATCATCACCCGCATAAAACAGATGATTTAAGTAGAGCAACACCATCAGAATCATCAACATCATTATCAGCGTCATCAAGATTACCGTCAACATCAACGGTATTTCATGAAAATAAATTAAATCATCATTTAAATTTAGACAATACAAATTATAATGCACAACAGCAACAGTTACAGCATAAGCATAATAAATTTCAACAACAACAATCACAAAATTCATATGAAACGTCAAATCGAAGGCATAATTTAGGATTTAATAAAAAATATTTACATCATATACCTTCAACTTCAATATCATCACAACAATCCATATCATCGTCAGAGAAATCTTCAAATCAACAAAAATTCGAGAACAAAGAATATTACAATAATTTTAAGCATAATGAATACCCAAGAGAAATATATAATCCATCATTAAAATCAACATCTTTAAAATCCATATCATCATCTTCAATAGCATCAAATGATAAGTCACATCATCATCATCATCATAAGATACTGGATGAAGCAACACATCCATTTAGTTATTCGTTACCTACACATATTGCAATTTCAAATCAAAAACACATTTCAACTTCAACCAACAACTTTAATCATAATCATCAAAATCAAAATGTAAATTTACATCAGAGAAACCCACAATCATTACATAATTCTCATGAACATCAATTAAATTCTGCGGCAATAAATTTAAGAACAAAATCGTATTCAACACCAACAGTATCAACAACTACAACAACAACTAATCGTGAATTAAATCAACATAAAATTTCAGATCAAAATCATCATCAACATCATCATCTATCTCATCATTCTCAATCTCAATCTCATCCCCAACAACATCATCGACATTATGTCAATCCATCTGTAAACATTGAAACAATAAAAGATTTAAATGAGAGACAAGAGAAATTGCACAGCATAACATTATCATCAAAATCGCATAATAAAACAATGACACCATCGGCGACAAATGTCAAGGGAGCGCCATTACCATTGACATTTAATAGAAAAAATTCTTTACAACAACAACAACAACAGCAACATCATGAAAAAAAACAACATCAACATAGGCATTCAACGACAATGGATATAAATGAATCTAAGTCAAAATATCATCATACTACAGATAAGAAAGAAACAACACCAAAACATTCCACAGAATCTTCTATACGGCAACATCATCATTACAATCAACACAATATCAATCAATATCATCAAGATATTGTAAATAAAAATGTAGATAAAATCAACAAAGCTCATAAAACCAATAGTGATCATAATGATCATGATAGTTATAATAATCATGATAGTAAAACTAATAATTCTGATAATGATGATAGAGATGATGATGACGGTGATGACGATGATGAAGAAGATGAAGAAGATTATTATTATGATAATGAAGATCGCAAAAATGATAATCATATGGATTATGACAATGATAATGATGATAATAATTTAGAATTAGCGGTTAAAGGTGATGATGGTGGTAATAGTGGTAAAGATCAACAGAAAAATTCATATAATCCGAATAAAAGGATTACATTAAATCGTGATTACCATGAGCAAAATCAGTATCATAATAAAAATACAAATAACAATGATGATGATGATGAAGATGATGATATTGATGAACAATATGAAGATGATAATGATGATATTGATTTAATAAAAAAGCATTTAATTAATCGTGAAGTTCTTGATAATTTTGAAAGAGATATTGATTTGGTAAGTAAAAATTTATTTACTTTTATTTATTTTCAATTTATTAATAATTTATTTTATATTAACCGCAGTTCAATTATTTCTAAGGTTGATAAATTATTATTTGAATATATTTACACCGTGTCTCAAATTAATCCAAATGATGTTCAATATTTTTTTTTTTTTTTTGATTGAATATCAGAATCGGAATCCTTCGAGTCGATTTTACCCAATATATTGATTTTGGAATTTGAGTATACGCGCGTAATAAAATATTAGTGTGTTTAGACGTAATAACATACTAGATTCAACGGAGCACGCTAGTTAATAATATCCATATCTAACTTTTTTCCCTTTAGTGATTACAGACCCTGTTCCGAAGCTACTGTAAACAGCTACTGTTCCGAAGCTACTGCACTTTCTACACAGGGTTGTAAAATAAATAATTTTTAATTAGTTGGCGAACTAAAAAAATTATTATGACTTTCTAACTGAAGATTTGTTATCCCAATTTTTCAGGAGTGCAGTTTATATATTCACAATTAGTTCCAATAATTAAGGTTTCGATGGATTTTATGGGTAATAATAATCTCTTAATGAATCTACTGCTTGCTCACACATTCCAAATTCGGTTTTAACTCAACCAAACCTTTAATTGATATTTGACTATCACCAACTTTAATTTTAATCTGAACAAAAGAAATTTTTTTCCTTATTTTAAAAATATTAGATTTTCCTCTCACGAAAATCATTTCCATACAGAGAAAGTTAATAAATTATTAAAATGTCACCCTTTTTAAAATAAAATATACAAACTCTGACAACTTTCTAAATAGATGTTTTAATTTATTAATTTTGTAATATTTTAATAGGATTTTGTTTTGCCACCTTTAGATTACACCCATAAAATTTCATTAAATAACTAAACAAAAAGAATATAACGGATTTTTTGACTAATATTTGACATTAGAGTCATTAAACTATTAGTAATTTAATTACTGCAAAACAAAAATAGTCCCATGTAAATACAATTACTGTTGATATTTAATATTTTTACAAGTTATATTTTTACGATCGTTTTCTCTTTTTTGATTTAAAAATAAAACAAAAAATATATAAAATCACACGCTGCGTCTTGGCGCTTTCCTTAAAATCTTAAAATCTCCATTTCAATAAAATCTGATCATTAAATTTTTAGGTTTTTTTTAGACAAAAAAAAAGTTAAATATTTATTTTTTACATGTAATTTGATTTTACAATTAAAATATTTTCAATTAAATAATTTATTTTAAGATTTAAGGAAATCAAAGGTTAATTAAAAAAAAATATATATATCTATAAAATATTACAATTTGAGCATTCTAAAAACAGCAATTTATACTTTGCCTCTTATTCAAAAATGAAATAATTTTAATTTACTGCAATATTTACTGAAAAAAATACTTTTTTTACTGGAAAAAAAATTGTCTCAAAGTAAAAAATTTTAGATTTATAACTTATAATAAAATCAAACCAATAATTTATGACATTTAGTACTTTTATTTAAATTTTACAGTATGATTATATTGATGATGAGCCCCATAATGATGATGATATAACAAACACAGAAAAATCATCAAATTTGACTCAGGAAAAATGGAAAGAACTTGGAACGCCACAAGCAGTTGCTAGAACCAGAAACAGATATTATAGTCAAGGTAAATTTGATCATTTTGTTTTATTTAAATTTGATTATAGCTTGGTTCCCATTACAATATTGGACTCATTTTGATCTTGAATCTTAATACTATCTTGAAATTCTCGAAAGAATCAAAAAACTGGGCTAAATAGAGTTAAAGGTTTTCCGTATAATTTTGCAATACTCTAACATTTCTTTTAAAATAGAAATCGTTTCATAACAATTTTACTGTTTCAAACGAAGACAATTAACTGAGTGTATGAACACATGTTTTTAATAAAACATAAAGCCGGCTACATATTTTTATTAACTTTTATACAAGTTATAATCTATATACAATTTAAGACCAGGAGCAATGCTAGACAAATGGGACATATAATCAGGTGGGAGCAAATCTGTGAAACTTCAAAACTTCTAAAATTCAATTGAATTACCACGACCAATAAAATAACTGTAATTCCTCTCAATAATAACTGTAATTCCTCTTATTATCTTTTGTTATACTTTCCTATAACTATACATACAATTTACTTAATTGAAATAATTTCGAACCTTCTAATAAACAATCTAAACGAAATACCCATAAAATGTAATTTTAATAAAGTTTATATTATAAGATGAATGATTAGTTCGATATCCAGAAACGAAAGTCTATTTGTAGTTTTTTTGATGACACTTATTGTGCTGTCTTATACAGTGTTTTTATAACCTTCTAAAAAAAATGTTCCTTTGTCAACTATATTACCTTAAGATCTATCTCTCGTTTATTTTATACTGCTCCTCTTGCCATCTGAAAACACTTTCCATACATCTAACACAATAATTTTTAACTAAACCCAAAACATAAACGATTCTTTTCCTAATTTCGATTGATCGCATTTTTAGTTCGACTGAAACATTTACTGGGAATCTGAAAATCTTTTTATTCTTACTAATAGATATAACAAAATTAACAAAACTCGTCATTAAAATAATCATCAAATATTAACAGAAACATATAATCACAGCAGGTACATATTTTCTTACCTAAAAATATAGGTTAACAAGCAAACAACAACAGTTTTTAACATAATCTTCAACCTTTAAGTTAGAATCTAACCTCAACTTTTTCAAAAAAATTATAATAACAAAATTCCGATTAAAATAACTTACTTCCTAATATCTCAATAAAATTACAAAAAAAAACCAAATTGTTAAAGAACATAATAGTTTATAAGATATAAAAGATTAATAAAGCTCACATTCTATTTACCCATCCTTTAGAAAGAGATAGCAAAACAAATTGGGAATGTTTATTTCATGTTATTTAAAAAAAAAAAAATTTATTTTAATACTAAAAAAATCAACTTAGAACATGAAACCAAGAAGAACAAGAATAGGTCAATTGGCCAAGCAAATACCCAAGAGGTACAAAACGAATAAGAAAAAAAATAACAAAAACAACATGATAACGATACAAATCAATTAAAGAATTTTGCGATATTTTTCCCTAAAAAAAAAAAAAAAAAAAAAAACCTTATGGACGGCGACTCGTTAACAATAACAAAAAATATCATATTTCATTAGATTCTCAACTCTATTTAAACAATATAAGAACCCATTTTATCATCATATCAATTTATCATAATCATTATCATTATTGCCACCAATGAATCTAATAAAACTGAAAAAAAATCTAAAAAGAATTTATGGAATTGTTTTGATAATGCACCATCGACATGGAAAATGAATTTTACTGTTTCCCTTGTTTATTGATTGTGTGGGTTCACATTTTAAATTATTTAAAATTCATTTTAAAATTCAATTTTTAAGAGGTTATAAAGAAAACTATAGGTTCAAACTACAGTATTATTAAAATAAAAACATTATTTAATTACAATTCTTAATAATCAAAACAAATCCCGTTGATTTCACATATAAATGCATAATTGATTTCAATAAATATTTTTATTACTTATACTTCGCTTATTAATTACATTCTTTAATTAAAATTTGTTTCAGGCACTTAAAAGTGTTCGTCTTATACTATAAAAAAGTTTAAATTAAAAATTTTAATTACTCTCTAGATTTTTGAAGTCAAACAAGAGAACACCAAGAAAGTTTTTCTGAATTAGTCTCAGAATTTAAGTTCAATTATCAGAAACGTCATGAGAGGTTTTACAGTTAGACAGGAAACCTTTTTTTTTTAGATGTGATTTTTAAACGGATATCATCTCTATATTTTAAAAGTGTCATTGTTGAAATATTCAAGTAAAAATAGGTTTTACAGTTAGATAGAAAATCAGGGCTTTCATAATTTGTTAAAATGGATTTTGGGGGATTTAATAATTTGTTTAGTTGGGGCTCTTAATATCTTCTCTATTTTAAAAGTGTCATTGTTGAAATACTGAAGTAAAAAGAGGTTTTACAGTTAGATAGAAAATCGGAGATTCCATAATTTATTTAGGTTTGGAAACGAATGTTGTCCTCTCTAATATACAGGGTGGCGCCAAACGACTGGTATGGTTTGAATGCATAAAAACTTTTTTATTTAATGGTTAATTATTATTATTATTCGGCTTCGCACAATCGTGCTCTTTCGAGTACATTTTCCATAACTTTTCGTAATTTTTGATCGCTGTTCTGTTGAGTACTGCTCCATTTCTAATTCCCCAAGTTTTCTTCACAAAATTCTGAAATAAAAATAAAAAATATAAATAAATTTAGAAGACAATTAAATATTCAAACCATATCGGTTGTTTTGCGCCACCCTCAATAAAATGTTGAAACATCTTAGATTTTTTATATTTTTCATAACTTTTCGTAATTTTTTATCGTTGTTCTGTTGTGTACTGTTCCATTTCCAATTCCCCAAGTTTTCTTCACAAAATTCTGAAATAAAAATAAAAATAAAAATTTAAAAAGTTATTAAACATTTAAACCATATCGGTCGTTTTGCCCCACCCTATACATGAATATATAAAACCAAAATGTTGGTCTTAATTACCGAATAAAAATTTAATGCAAAATAAGTTTTACACCTTTATCTAGAAACAATGTATTCGTGTAAAGGACATGTATCATTAAGATCAAATGATTTTAACATGAGTTTTTTCGATTAACTGCTGTTTAACTACTTCTTACACTTGAATTATTTTAAGACCTATCAAAGAAACTACTTTAAAACCTTGAATTAAAAAAAATAAACAATTCATTAGAATGATAATTACCAGAAAAAAAAATCTAAAATAAAATCGCACACATTATAAACTTAAGAAAAATTTTATAAAGCTGCGCTTCAAATTTCATTTGAGTCTGTATTAATATTATTAAAAACATATCTTAAGAACATGTATTAAGATTTTTTTAAATATCTTGTTAAAAACTTTTGTAACTTAGAAAAACGTATAATACTGTAATACTTTTTTCTTTTAGTTTAAGTTACCATTTGTTTGGATTATAGCAGATTATGTTGTTTGTTAAATATTTGTTGCTTCTGCCCTCCAGTTGCATCTTTTTCTTTCTCAAAATGAAAAATGCATTTTTGTGTTGAATAATGAAGCGCGACAATACCATAAATTTTGTTTTTTCTTCATTTCACTCAAAAAAAAAACAAAAAAAAAATGTTCTTTGTTAGAAATTTTCTATTTTATTTTTTTTTTTTTTTGTGTAAAAATATTGTCTGAGCGTGAATCTTCCGTGTTCTTTCTTTAAGATAGAGAAGAAATGGAAAAAAGAATTCGTGAAAAAATCCAAGGGTTTTTAAAAAAGCTAATTTTCAAAATCAAACAATATTCCATACAGTTTCCCAATATAAAATATATTGGAAAATATCATAATATAAAATATATACCAGCCAAATCTAAAAGGAAAGACTGAATCACTCCCTTAATATATGGGTCACATAAGCCACATTAGCATGGACCACATGGAGCGCTTTAGCTTTTAAACAGTGGGCGTCAAAAAATAATCTTTCTTTAAGGTACTCATACTAATTTCTTAGTACCTAACTTTTTCCAAAATTTCAAGTTTCTAACTGAAGCCGTTTAGATGATATGAGTGGATTTCGCATAACAGTAAATTAAAGGACCGTATGGCAATCCTATTTATTTTACGTATATTTATAAAGCTTTTGAAAGTAGCTGCCTGTTGTCGTTTCCAGATTGAAAATACATCCTTTAGAATACTTGTTATAAAAATTTAAATATAGGGCTTTTACGGAATTTGGGTGGTTGTAGCTTCATACCGGATGGGATTATGGAAAAAAGTTCTTCCGAAAAGTAGAAATTAATATTTTTGAACTTGTTGTTAAAATTTAGTTTTTTTATTTCAAACAGTGTAAAAGTTTTGTAAACATACGGACAGACAGGGTGAAATATAGGCACATTTTTAAAAAATTTGTTTTTTGAAAATGTGCTATAAAAAAGTGCTTAGAATAAATATTAAGATCTCATGATGAAAATCATCATCATGAAAAGTGTTTTGTTTTTTTTTTTTTAACAATTATACAACAACAACAAATAAAAAAAAAATATTTTTTATTAAAAACTATAGTTATAAGTACAAATAGTACTCATTTAAATATTTGTACATATATATATATACATATATGGATATAATTAATCTATATATATAATCTTAAGAAAGTAGTTTTATATAATAAGGTGATGGTTATCGGAACATTTTCTCTAATGAGATCGAGTCAAGCAATAAAGATGTATACACAGACTGAGTGCAATTTATCATGGGGTGTCATAAAAGGAAAAAAAAAAAAAAAAACAAAAAATTTTAATTGAAAGCAAATTTATTTTTGTTATTTTTTTTTTTTTTAATTTCAATAAGGAAATTATTAACGAAACTTTTCAAATGAAAATATTTATTTTCTAATTTCAAACATTGAAAAAAAAACAATATTTAATATTTTTTTGTACAGATTTATGATTTTACATTCATGAAATTCACTTACGCAATTTTTTTTTTTTTTTTTTATTTCTGTTGGACCTTAGAAAATGCAAATACAATCTCGGACAAAAATGAGTAGGTTTTTTTTAAGTTCTAATTTTTGTTCAACTCTATTTCTGCTTGCTACCGTCTGAAAGTACAAGTTTAAACAACTGAGAAGGCAATTGACATATGAATTAGAATTGATCCTTTTGATTATACAATTCCTTAGTGAGACAGTACTTAGTCTTATCATTTATAAAATGTCTAAGATAAAAGATTTTTTCACTTTTACTGAGATTTGAAACTTGGCATCTCGAATAAGAGGCCAGAACCCTAACCACAATATAGCAAAGTCTATACAATAACCAAAGCCGAATAGTCAACAGCTTAGTAAAAATAATGATTTGATTGAAGCTTAGTTAAAATGATTTGGTGAATGCTCTGTGAAACATAGCTTCCGACACAAATGGATTTTAGCTTATTCTTAGGGTGCGTTCAGGTTGGAGCTGCGATAAATGATAAGAGCGACGATAAAAGCATAGCGTAAAAAATTTATATTGTTTATCGAGGATTAAAGCGATGCTCCAATATAAATACCCCTATTTAAATCATGTATATAGTTTTCATATGCTATGTTCTTATTGACGCTCTTATCATGTATCCCAGATCCATAATAAACGCACACTAAGAATAATTCCCATCATCGAATTGAAGTCAACTTTTATCTTTATATAACTGAAATACTGTATTTCAATTCTAGAAATTTAATGGCTTCTACTAATAATCAAATTCGAAAGATATATAAGATATTCTAATTTAAGCATCGCCTACACTTTATTTCTAATCCTAATACAATATTAATTGATTTAAAACACAATTTTTTGTCCATGACTGTAAAAATATGAATGGAATGTAAATTGAATAAAAATATAAGATAAAACATTAAATTATTTGTATATAGGGATTATAGAGATTTTATAGATAATCATTTTGCATAATTAATTGAAAAATTTGTGTTTTTTTTTTTTCTTTTTGTAATAAATTGGCAAAGAAATATTTTTTTTTAAAATTCTTTTTTAAAAATTAATTTTTCTCTAAAGGCACCTTATGTGTTCATAAGATATAATCAACTTCAATAAATTTTTCTAATTAAATTAATGATATTGCCTTTGAATGGACAGAAAACTTATTAAAGAAAGAATTTCATTTAGAAATTAAAAGAATTGAATTTTTTTGTATAATTTTACAAATATTTTTCTAAACAGGGTGACCTAAGGGGTAATCAAGTAATGCATTGAAAATTTCAAAAATATTTAAAAAAAAACTTAAATTTCTTAAATTTAGTGGAGATTCCATTGATAAAATCAGAGTCTACAGTAATTTCGACAGTGTGACATATCTAAACTAACTTAATTTGACATTTAATAATTTAAATTAATAATTTAAATGTCAAATAATTAAAATTTTGGTGCTTCCGTAGTTTTAGGAATAACAGAGAGTTAAAACGATATTAGGATTGAAATAAAGAAAGTTAATAATTCAAAAAATTGGTTCAGTAGATCTAATTTAGAACATCTTCATCCATATTGAATGTCTGTATATAATTAAGGTATCCAATATGGAGTACCCTCTAATTTAAAAATAAAATCTTATGACTTATAAATATTGTTTGGCCCTGTTTTTTATTTTTATTAATAAATTTTTAAGTAACTAATTCTGAAAACCTTAAAGAAAAATTGTAGAAAGTTTTAATACCTGAAAAGTTATTAAAATTTAAATGTTATAGGTTTTGGTACAGATACAGGTTTCTAGTAAAATATTAATAATAAAAATTTAATTAAAAATTTGTATAATTAAATTATATATTATAATAAATAATAATTATATAAATTATTAATTTTAATAACACATAGGATCCCCAAGGGCTATACATATATATAACAAACTAAAATTAAATTATGTTATGAAAATTTAATTAATAATATTTTGTTTAATAGTAATAAATTAGAATTATGGTTAATCTCTATTATTTGCTAGGTGAACTAATTGATAATTATTAAATTAGACCAATTTTATAATAAACAAATTATCAAGTCCTATAAAACTATAGAATTCAACTAGCAATTGATTTACTTACTTATTATATTTCTTTTTAATAAAGTGTAATTGAATAAAAAACTTTGACTAGATACTTTAATTAATTAAAAGCAATTAAGTCTAACTTTAATAAATAATTAAAAGTGAAAACAAAATTAGTAATTTATTCAAGTCTAGTAAGTCTAGAATCACCTAAAGAAATTGTGGGAATTTTGAAGCTTCAAATTCACTATTTATTTGAACATGGATCCAAACTTTTGAAATCTTCGTATATTGATTTCAAAAGTTTGGATCCGCATGCTTACCGCATACAGATGCGGGTTTCTATTACAGAATAATCAGATCTGGATCTGCCCGAGTTGTATAGATCAAAAACAAATATAGAATATTGCAAACCTGAATAATGAGCTAGGGGGGGTTATAGATACCAAAAATTTTTTAGAATGAAATAAGAGAGAAAGGCATTGTTAAATATTGACATAAAATGGGTTCGTCCTCACATATTTTCGGCCTTGTGGGTATTTTGCAATAATTCATGTATAGACTACTCCGAAAGTTAAGATTGCTTTGATTAAATTTTTTTCAAAATTATCAAAAGAGTATTTAATAATATTTTTAATGTAAAACAGAAATGAAAACAGAAATCAAACACGTGTAAAAAAATTTTCCTAATAGAATAGACAGTACACAAATCCCAAATATACTCTATTTATCAGACCTGATGCATCTATCACTTAAATTATTTCAATTTAAATAAATTTTTAATTAAATTTTGTCAATTGAAATGATTTTCATAGTGAAATATGAAGCAAAATAATAAGCGCCAATTAAAATACATCAGTAGATTATCAAAGATCAGATATCATCATCCAAATCATTAAAAACAACTAACTAGTGATTCAGCAAACTAATTAAAACATCGTCTATATATTTTTTTTTAACTCTATATAATTATTTTATCTGAAAATAAAATAAATTAAAAAAATTAAATTCAAATTAATTCAAATTAAATTGAAATCTATAGAGTCATAACTCAAGGGCGCCAAGCTTTTTTTTTTTATTTATACACTTTGATACTATTTTTGTTTTTATTGTGGCTATTGCAAAACAAATTAGCGCCAAAACTTTTTTTAAATAGTTTGCGGCGGCGCTTTATATTATAATTTATTACAAATTAATAATTTTTGTATTTTAAATTAAAAAAAAAAAAAAATTTAAACTGAAAAAGTGTCGCATTATAATCTCGGGCATCTGTCTACATCAGTTCACTATTAAAATAAATAAACATTATATTAATCATCTTGTCCGCCTTCTAACTAACACATACAGATAAAAATTGTATCCGTTTAAAAATGAATTTCAATTAAAAAAAAAAAAAAGAAGAAATCCATTAATTTTATTCCAATTTTTTCCATAGAATATACATTGTAAGTAAAATTTTTTCAAATATATTTCAAACTTTAAAATATAACACATTAAAAAATTATCTTGGAATATATTCAAAATTTATGTTTTATGTCAATTTGTTTTAATTATTTCATTAGACTTATATATATATATATTTAATTTCGACTGTCTACGAATATATGTTTTGTCTTTGTCTTTCCAAGAAACTGGTGGTAGAATTTTCACCTTAACTTTCTCTCATAAAAATAAAAGTAAAAAATTAATTAAATTATTTAACGTTATTGAATTATTATCCCTGGCATAGTATTGTAAATTTGATTTGATTGGGGTTTTTTTCTTTTATTTTTCTGGAAGGAGTCGCAAAATCGCGGGATGCTAGCAATTCCACAATCTCATTTCTTGAGCAGCCTTGGTTCAAATTTGAAACTTCTATCTTTATTGATTTCACAGATATTCTCGTTTACCCTTTGCTAGATCGGAATCTTCTAGAATTCGAACGAATGGTACAGTTAGTCTTAGATTTACTTATTAGCTCTTCAATTTGTTCGGAAGTTTGAAGGAATTGGTCGGAAACGGATACATGGGATTAATAAGATATATATTTATGTATTAGAAAGCGAACAAGTTTCGGAAACTTCCAAACTCTGAACGAAGTAGTTTTATGTAATCTCCTGTATTTTATATTCCACCCCTTTAAGGAGTAAAGAGCATTCCCCAAGTCTATTTAGACTTGGCTTTAGTTTTTTTATTCGTTATATTCACTAAGCCGTCGATTACCCGGCTGTAACTATTGTATAAGATTATGAATACACAAATGTTATTTTCGTGCGCCATCTATCCTACAGGATCTAATTATATATTTATATTAAATCTTATTTTATATTACGATGTAATTATACAATTTTACAATATTTTTTATTAGAAATTATCTGACCGGGGTTTTCAACCCAAACTTTTCACACGAGAAGCGACCACTACGCCATTGGTCAGATAATCTCCTATACAGATTCCATCAAAATGGTTAATGAGGAGTTGTTGACTGAAAAAAAACGCACAGGCGGACATGTGTCGTCAAATCGTCCCAGAAGTATCGTATGCTTATAATAACATGACTTTAAATCAGTGTTATTAAATCATACCCAAATGTTAATTTATATCTCCTCAAGTAATAATTAACTTTTCATAAACACTTTGATATTTTTAGGTTAAAGATTTAACCTTCTGCTATCTTTGCCAATTCGACTACGAACATGGTGGTAAATTTTTCCGAACCCCTTTTTAGATACATTTAGTCAAAATCTCGTCCCAACCCTCAATTCCGTTTCCTACATTCACCCTTGGAAAATTCCAGAATAAATACATGTGATGCCTCGTGATGTTCATCCTAACAAACTATCAATTCGTTTATAATCCGAAATTCGTTTATAATCAACATATTTTTAAATGGTTACAATACTTTCCTATTACTTTTTCTAAACAATTTGTACAAGAAAATTTAAAAAATGTTTCCATTTTATAAATTACAAATTCTTGTTAATTTGTTACTACTTAATTAATATATTTTGTATATAGTCAGTCTACTGAATGATTCTATTTTAATCAGTATGACGAAGTTAAATTTTAAATTTTTTTTTTTTATTTTTTAAATAATAAATTTTAAAAATAGAATTTTTTTTTTGTATTTTATACAATATGTTAAATTTCATAATATTTTTATTTTATTTTTATTCCCGCCTGACTGCCTGGTATAAATTAAATGCAGTTTTGCAAAAGTGATGAAATTACTTAAAAATTTTTCTCAGATTTTTACTCAGAAAAATAAAAAATGAAAAAGAAAATAAAAATTATGTAGAATACTATGTCAAAATGAAATTAATTAGTAATTAAGAGTGTTAATACAAATTTATTGTTGGATATTTTTCAAATAGTTTTTTATTAGAAATGTTTTTTTTTTGACAGTTAAAGAAGAAGAATAACATCTGCGCTGTTTCGAATTTTTAAGTGACATAATCTTTACTACGTATTGTTTTAATCTAATTCAAATAGTTTTTTAATAGGAAGTATTGTGCAAATATTTCTTTATCCGCCCCCAAAATCAATGGTCTTTGCTTTTTTTAAGTAAAATTTAAGTAAAATTCTAAATTGCATTTAGATAGTGAAAGTATCTTGTAAAACTTTAATTGCGGATCCATTGAATATGACAACAACCGTTCAATTCATTAACCTTTTATCAGAGAATTAACTGTAACATCATAGGTAGAATTACATGACATTAGTGCAACATTATTCAAAATCAACGACTACTTTTTTCTTCCAAGCGCAGCCGTATTAAACACAACGTCTCATACTTATCCTAATCTCAACGAATTAAATTAACCCAACATTTTTAAATAAAGAGACTCTTGGTATCCTTTATAATTTCCTATATATGTATATATATATATATTTATATATATATATATATATATTGAACATATAATAGATGCTAGAAAACAAAATGAAATGTTTGCTAATTATCGACGCTCAACGCAGAAGAAAAACACGAACCTTCTAAATTTCTTCAAATTAAAATAACTTATTCCTAATCAATTTTTGTCTAAGGAAATATCGTTATTATATTTCAATTTCATTTCAAATATTAATATCTTTGTATTTTTGATAAAATGGGCTCTTTTGAATATTATAATGTCTCCTATTCAAAAATTTAAATAATATAATAAATTTTTTAATAACTTATTTTTGTTTTTTTTTTTCAAATTACAGTCCAAAGGGTTAATAAACATATAATGAGGGTAGGTTATGAAGCTGAATGTCGTGTACCAAAACCAAAAATAATACAAATAAGTGAACCATCAAAACGTTATGTACCACACTGCACTGTATTACATAGATGTAGTGATGACACCGGATGTTGTCAATCAGATTTTAGGACATGTGTTATGAATAAATCAGAAACTGTTGATTTATATTTTTATGTAAGTACATATATACAATGTATTAACTTTAAAGTAAAATTAAATTTTATCTATTTATTTGATTTATGTTCTTGAAAGAAATTTTAAAAACTTTGTGCTTGTTTGTATGTAAAATGTAATTAATTTCGCATTTATTTTAATTTACAGGTAGTACCGTTAGGTATGAAAGAACCAATTATTGAAGTATTATCATTTGAAAATCATACAGAATGTCATTGTGTTGAACGTGAACGTAATAGACCACAAATTAATAGAAATGATACAATCAATTCAATGCAAAATGAACAACAAATAACAACAACAACGACAACAAATTCAACAACAGATATTTTAAATTCATGTCAATGTGCCAAACATTTTACGGTATTTGAAGAAAATAATCGTTACGAGGATTCAGATTATCATGACACGGATAATTATGACAACAATAAATTAAAGAAAAAATGTCGTTGTGATTGTGTTAGTAATGATGCAGTTTGTCAAAGTTTTAAACAAGGTCTTGAAGGATTTGCTGTTGAAGATAGAAGGTAAAATTGTTTATAAAAATTTATTTAGATTAATAAAACCTTAAAATATATTCTGCAAAAAGTGCATTCATCTAAATTAAATGATCCTCAATCTGATTGGATAGCATGTATTTTCGTAAAGTGTATTGCGTACTTGTGTAATATTGCAAATTCGGTTGTCATGGATACACAAAATAATTTGTTTGCCTTTAATAAAAAAAAAAAAAATTGTGCTACACGGAGCGGAATAATAAAGGTACTTTTCCTTTTTATTCGCTTTATATAACGATCGTTTATAACTTATGAACGATCCTAATAAATCCTAAAAATTGAAGATTTTTTGTTTGTCGACACTGACATTTTTTTAAGAATAGACACTTAAAAAACAACAATAATATTTTTCTAAGGAAATACCGTTATTAGAGTTATTGAATAATTACGAAGAAAACAAAGAATCCCATGGAACCTATTATTACCTATAAGGTTAATTTTATGTGTATATCAATCGCTTAAGGCACAGAAACAAATATAGATGCACTTAGATCTGGTGGTTTCAATCCCAGCTTTAAATTCCCTTCATTTTTTATTAACACAATTTCCTCTGAAAAAAGTTTTTATAATTTGGGGAACTGAATCACTATTTAGGCTTTTAAGACCTCGAATAAAATAACTTTAATTTTTAATAATATATTATATTTTATAATTGCAGGTGTATATACGAAAATCGATGTTTATTACCAACATGTGAATTTGGTGAATATTCAAATGGAAGATGCCCAAAAACAAAACAGAAAAGATACATTACATCATGGCATTTTGATTAAAATTTTTAATTTGAAGAATTGTTTTTGTTAAAATTTCATAAAAAAAACAACAACAATATATTTGTGGTGTATTATTTTTTTTTATAATTTTATTTTTTATTTTTTTATTTTTTTTTATACTAAATATATACTATTACTATATTTTAAGAAAATTAAGTACTTAATGAAATTAAAAGAATTTATATATGAAATTTTTCAATTTTAATTTATATATTATATATATATTATACATGAATGTATAATGAATATTTTTTTTTTTTTTGTGTATTTTGTACAAAAATAAAAAACAAAAAGAATAAAAAAAGAGAAAAAAAATTTTTAATAAAAAAAATTCTGCATCTCATATTTCATTTAATTTAAATAAAAGAAAGGTTCGAAATTATTAATATTTAATAGAATAGCAGAATAAAATGGTATCCTGGAAGAAAAAGAGTCAAATTTCTTTGATCGTCGATTCTCACTACAACCGCAACGTGGCGTTATCGTTAAAATGCGCGATGTGTGTATTATCGTATTTTTACTGTACGCGAAGAGAGTATTGCTTTCTGTGTACATGTTTATGTTTGTGTGACTGTGAACATGTGTCCAACCCTAGGGTGTGTTTATGTTGCAGTTGCGATAAGTGATAAGATTCGATAAGAGCATAGCGTAGAAAATATATATTTTTTATCGAATATAAAAATTTGACGAAAGACGTTGCAACCATGACGATAAGCGCCTAATTTCTAGAATCCTCTTATAATATATTAATTCTAGTCACACCGGGGTAGCCATTAATATTTGTCTATCATAATATCTTAGTTTATGGGAAACCTATGGGATTACTCAAAGGATATCAATATGTTCTAGAACTCTTCCTTTTTACGTGCTTGATGTTTTTTAATTTAAGTTTTTATTTCATCTTTAACTTTAGGGATATTTAAATCTCAATGAAGATCATTATATCGTACATACCAGTTAGGATTAATTATGTGACATAAAACGTTATTTTAAAACTTGTATTTTACTTACATACCTCTCTTTTGGCACAACCTCAAAGTTGAATTTCATACAACCATAGATTTAATGACTTGAATGTAAACTTAAATTTTAATGTAAATTGATAACTTAGACTTATGACTTAGCAGTCAGTAATTTTTTCTATATTTATTATCTAGTTCTAATTTTTCTTTTTAATATATTCTTTCCACCTTAGCTTGACATCTAGTTTCATCAACGAATGTTGTCACAGTTTTACTTTCTCCTTCTGGTAGATCAGTAGTGTGTAGCAAATAAAGCAGATATCCTAGAATACTGCCTTTATTAATTCCTTACTTTTATTTCTTTTAAATATGAGTACTCATCTTTTTGTTTTACTCGAAATAATCTATACGGAAGGTATTATTCCAGTATTCTAACAGTTTATGGTGGTAGTAATTTGCTCAACTTAATTATTAAACCTTTGCTTCAGACTTTATCAAATAGCTGAGCTTTAAAAATTGACGAGCATTTTGAATTTCCTTTAACGCTTATTCTAAATACAATATTTGTAATTCTGTTAATTTGTTTTAAGGTGGAGTGATTTCCCCTGAATCCAAATTGATGATTTGGAATTAGGTTTCTTTCTTCAATAATAGGTTTTAGTCTTATTAATAATAATTTTTGTTTTGACATTATCGGTAAAAAGAATATCGGTTCGCATGACTTTGTTTTGTTTGACGGTTTCCCTGCGGTAGTATATTTTTTATTCATTGTAGAGTTGAAACCAGATTTGTACATTTGTTTCTAGTTTTAGTTGATGAATATGGAAGTCTGGTAAGTGCTCGTTTTTATGTTTAAAACTTCATCAATGCCGAGACTTAAATTTAAAATTAAAAAATTTAATTTTGAATGACACTGTAAAATATAAAAAAAATTTCAAACTTACAATTTTATAATTAACAATAATTGCATACTTTTAGGCGAACAAAAATTTTCTTCGGCAACAATTTATTCCATTGTGTTTTTCTATTTTTCCACTAGAAGATAAATATAAAAACGAATCATGTTATAATTTAATATCATATTATCATTTGAATAAATTCCAATAATTCAATATTATAACTAAATTCTAAATTAATTAGAAATGTTTCTTAAAATTTTCATACTAAAAACAATTTTAAGCAATCCGATCGATGGCGTTTTGGTTAGGAGGTCAATGGAAAGCTCTTGGATTCAAATCTCTCGGCTGGTCATTAGATATCTAATAACAAATATAATTTATAGTTTAATAATAGCACACCATAATTCAAATTGAAAATAGCGGTTAATAAATAAATAAATAAGTTGTTTTAATTTATAGAATAGACATCAATTTTTTTTTTTTTTTAACTTTTATTTTGCTACTATTTTACACATGGATATCTTAACGGCTGGGTGGCACAGTGGTTAGAGTGCCGACTTTCATGTGAAAGGCCCGGGTTTGAATACCAGTGAAAGTGAAAATACTTTTCTGGTTTTCGACTAGACTCAGCAAACATTCGTCATTGTGTTCAAATTAATGGCTTAGTCAATAATTAATAATTATATGTCATTAATAAAAAAATAAATTATATTTTATTTATTTTACTCACTATTTAATATATAGTGAGTAAAATAATTTCTGTTTTAAAGTACAAAACTATTTGTAACACAATCTTATTCATACATCATTGCAAAATTTTAAAAAACCAATGTTTAATCTTTTTTTTTATAAAACTTAACTAACTTAACCTATAACTTAACTTAAACTTAAATTTATCTAAACTAACCTATAGTTGATATGAAATAGCACAAATGCTTTTAGAAATTATATTAAGATGTATTAAACCACCAACAATCTTTATTTATACATTAATATAGTTTATCTTTTTCTGTTATGGAAATTTCATATCTTAAATTATCTCTTTTAATATTGCCTGTGATATACTCGATTTTTTTGCATGTAGCCCGTCTACTATAATGAAATAGTATAGGAATATGATCTTGGTTTTGAGTGTATCTATATTTGTCTAAGAAGATGAAATGCTTAGGGACTTTAAAACCCGTGGGCAAAGTCATATTAATGTACTCCTCATTGTGATAAAATATATGTAATATTAAACCATTTTCTGAAGTTTTTAATGCTCTATCATAATGACTTCTGATTAATTTTATCATAAAATTATCTATTCTCATGATTTTGGCTTCCTTGTACAAAAATTTATTAGAATAAAAATGTTTGTATTCGAACTCAGGCTTTCTATGTTTATTATTACAAATTCTCATGCACTTCCTTTCGAATTTACGTATTTTTTCCATTAAAGTTGCACTAATGTTGTACCATATAGGTACCCCATAGACAAGATTTGGCCTTAATAGTGTCTGGTAGCATATTATTTTAACTCTATTGCTAATTTTTTTGTTGTAAAAAAGTTTTTTAGCTGCCATAAAGGATTTATTGCCTTTATCTATTGAGTATTTTAAATGATCTATGAAGTTCAAGAATAGACATCAAATAATATTATATTTATAATTTAAAAACAACTTTAACCATTACTTCCAAGTCTGAAATAAAAATGATAAATATTAATCAAATTAATAAAATTTTGAAAACAAAAATTAACTCTATAAATTTTGAACACGCGCTTCTTTAATAATCGCATCATTTACATACACAATTCTAATATTCCCACGACAATTCTTATCAATCCCATGTCTAGAAAAAAAATTAAATACCATTCATCTATCATTTATATTTAAAATTGCTAATAGACTATTGTAAGTAATTTGTATTAATAAATTACTGCAAAAAAAAACAAAAATTAAAAAAAATTTATTTCAATTTCAAATTATATATTTAAAAAAAAATACAATTGATAATAATATAAGGTTAATATTTGACTTTAAAGATTAAAATTTTAAAAAAGAATTATCTCAAATATTTTGGCTATTTTCTTATTTCAATACAATATTTGTATTGCCCATAGTAATAAATATTATTTTATATTATACACTATATATTATCAAAATAATCAAATGTTATTTATATATTTAATTCGCACTTCAATATAATCACAAAGTCTCTTTTTAACATTTTAATGATAACCTGTGATAACATTTTCATATATTCACTATTTAAAATGAATTCTTATCAGTTATTGAGAAGATTTTCAAGTCTCTGTTTCATCTTATAAATTCTTTTTAAAATTTTAGTCTTTTAAAGAACTTTGAATTAAACGGTTAAATATAACGGTTATTAATTATATATATACATAAAAAATAATTCGATTATAAATCATGTACAAAATATTAAATAGAACCGTACCAAAATATAAAAATTTAATGGTATCATTAACCAATGATTTAAGACCATCTTTTACCATATCAAGACATTTAGCAACTAGTCAAGATATATTTGTTAATAAAACTGGATTTCCAAGACGTCATATTGGACCACGTAAAACGGATGTTGTTGCAATGTTAGATTTATTAGGATATAAATCATTAGATGAATTATCAAATAAAGCTGTACCAAATAATATACAATTGGGACGTAATTTAAATTTGGATGAACCCTTAAATGAACATGAACTAATTGATAAAATACAAAAAATTGCTGAACGTAATGAAATATGGCGTACATATATTGGTATGGGTTATCATAATTGTTATGTACCGCATACAATAATGCGTAATATATTTGAAAATCCTGGTTGGACAACCCAATATACACCATATCAACCGGAAATATCTCAAGGACGTTTAGAATCATTATTAAATTATCAAACATTAGTTTCCGAAATGACAAAATTAGATGTATCAAATGCATCATTATTAGATGAAGGTACAGCAGCAGCTGAAGCAATGTGTTTATGTACAAGATCAAATAGAAGGAAAAAGATTTTCTTATCAGATCGAACACATCCGCAAACAATTTCAGTTGTACAGACAAGAGCTGAAGCCTTAGAATTAGAAGTTGAAATTGGTTCAATTGAAAATATTGATTTTGAAAATCGTACATTATCAGGTAATTTTATGTAATAATATAGTAAAAATATTTTAATATATATACAGGGTGCTATATGAATTCCTATATGAATTCAAATATTGATTCTGAAACTTGGAAAAATTTTATTTAATATAGGAAATTTATTTTAGTAATTTTCAAGATATTGGGAATTTTTTTGACGAATTGTTTTCAAGAA
The DNA here is from genome assembly GCA_963082915.1 of Dolichopus griseipennis. Lineage (NCBI taxonomy): Eukaryota > Metazoa > Arthropoda > Insecta > Diptera > Dolichopodidae > Dolichopus > Dolichopus griseipennis. The sequence goes on from OY720444.1 coordinate 98,957,386, forward strand.
ATTGTTTTACGTTATTTTATGACGAATAGGGGATATGGAAGCTATGGAAATATTTCAAATTTTTTTTTTAAATTACGGTACGTAATAGCCCTTTTTTGAGATAATTAGTAGAATGCATAAAACTTAGCTTGAACCAAAATCTCACTATTTCAAAAAAAAACACAAACAAGCATATTTTGGAAAAAAGTCTAACATGAAAAAGTGAATTTAAGTTTAAACTGAGTACTATTAATTCCAACCAATTGAGACTTCTGAAAAAAATTGGGGGAAAGCTTTGAGCCACTGGAAGACTAATTAACTTCTTTTTAGCTTTTGACAAAGAATTGTTAAATATCAGGAACCACTTCCTGAAATATTTGCACTCTTGTTAGAAACATCCTATATTTAAAAGATAGCTCTTAAAACCAATCGTACTAAATTCGATAAGTTTGAATACTAAAGGAAATATAATTTACAGTTATTACAAACAAACGTCCGGAAATTTTTAAAAACTTTTTAAAAAAATTTTACACGCTTTACATCAATTTAAATTTTAAATTTACTTCTCTATTCTTAAGGGAAAATCAGTGTCTCTTATCAATATTTGAAAGTTTTCGAATCGCGTGTAATTTTCATGTTAATATTATTGATTTTTACAGACTACAACTGGGCAAAAAAAAAACTTTATAATTGACTGAATTGATTTTACTTATCAGTTTTAAATATTTAAAAATAAAATTTATGTTGTATATATGACCCCACAGTAAGAAATATCAATATTACGAAAATATTTGTTTTTATAGCATCATTCAACCACTTGGAAATAAAATGTTCGTTATCATTGAAACAAATGAAAATAACCTTAAGTTTATGACGTTGATAACGCTTACAAAATAACAATATTATAAACAAAAATTTTCCTATATTAAATCAAATGTTATATCATAATTTTTTATTTTTTATTTTTAAGGAATCCTGATTCAATATCCCGACACCTTGGGACATGTACATGATTATGAAAAATTAGTTGAATCAGCACATAAAAATGGTATTCTAGTGGTTGTAGCAACTGATTTACTTGCTTTAACAATGTTACGAGCACCTGGTGAATTTGGTGCTGATATTGCAATTGGTACTTCACAACGTTTCGGTGTACCATTAGGTTACGGTGGACCGCATGCTGGTTTTTTTGCATGTAAACAAAATCTTGTACGTTTAATGCCAGGCCGCATGATTGGTGTGACACGTGATATGAATGGACATGAAGCCTATAGATTAGCATTACAAACACGAGAACAGCATATAAGACGTGATAAAGCAACAAGTAATATATGTACAGCACAAGCTTTATTAGCTAATATGTCTGCAATGTATGCAATTTACCATGGTCCAGAAGGTTTAAAAGAAATTGCTAAAAAAGTTCATAATTATAGTGGAATTTTAAAAGCTGGTATTGAAACAGCTGGTTATACTGTGACAAATAAACATTTCTTCGATACATTACATATTCAAATGAATGTTGAACAAATGCAAGAGATTAAAGAAAGAGCTGAATCAAAAAGAATTAATTTAAGATATTTTGATGATCAAAGTATTGGTATATCATTGGATGAAACTGTTAAAGAACAAGATTTAGATGATTTATTGTGGATATTTAAATGTAAAAAATCTGTTAAAGATTTAAAAAAAGAAAAAGATATCGATATACAATCAATTGAAGATACAAAATTAATACGAACTTCATCATTTTTAACACATCCAGTTTTTAGTAGCCATCACAGTGAATCAAGAATGGTTCGGTATATGAAACAATTAGAAAATAAAGATATATCATTGGTTCATTCTATGATTCCACTAGGCTCGTGTACAATGAAATTAAATTCAACAACAGAAATGATGCCATGTTCATTTCAACATTTTACAGAAATTCATCCATTTGTGCCAGTAGAACAGGCAAAAGGTTATCATCAAATGTTTCAAGAATTAGAAAAGGATTTATGTGAAATTACCGGTTATGATAATATTTCATTTCAACCTAATAGTGGAGCACAGGGTGAATATGCTGGGTTGAGAGCAATTCGTTCATATCATGAAAGTCGTGGTGACCATCATCGTCATGTTTGTTTAATTCCAATCAGTGCACATGGTACTAATCCAGCATCAGCACAAATGGCTGGAATGACAGTTGAGCCAATTCGTATTAAATCAGATGGTAGTGTTGATATGGTACATTTAAAAGATAAAGCTGAAGAATTTTCCAAATCACTGGCATGTTTGATGGTAACATATCCATCAACAATGGGTGTGTTTGAAGATAATATACGTGATATTTGTGATTTAATTCATTTACACGGCGGACAAGTTTATTTAGATGGAGCAAATATGAACGCCCAGGTTGGTTTATGTCGACCAGGTGATTATGGTAGTGATGTTTCACATTTAAATCTACATAAAACATTCTGTATACCACATGGTGGTGGTGGTCCTGGTATGGGTCCAATCGGTGTTAAAAAACATTTGAAACCATTTTTACCTGGACATCCAGTAATTAGTACAATGGAAGATCAGACTGGTAGTTTTGGTGTTGTTAGCGCTGCTCCTTTTGGTAGTTCAGCAATTTTACCAATTTCATGGGCATACATTAAAATGATGGGTGGACGTGGTTTAAAAAGAGCTACACAAGTTGCAATATTAAACGCAAATTATATGTCAAAACGTTTAGAAAATCATTATAAAACATTATATAAAGATCCAATCACAGATTGTGTAGCACATGAGTTTATATTAGATGTCCGAGACTTTAAAAAGACAGCAAATATTGAAGTTGTTGATATTGCGAAACGTTTAATGGATTACGGTTTCCATTCACCGACAATGTCATTCCCTGTTAGTGGAACACTTATGATTGAACCAACTGAATCAGAAGATAAACAAGAATTAGACCGTTTTTGTGAAGCTATGATATCTATTCGATATGAAATTAAAGAAATTGAAGATGGTAAAATGGATAAAGTAAATAATCCATTAAAAATGTCACCACACACACAAGGTCAAGTTATTGCAACTGAATGGAATAGACCATATACAAGAGAACAAGGTGCTTTCCCAGCTACATTTGTTAAACCGGAAACAAAAATATGGCCAACTGTCGGTAGAATTGATGATGTTTATGGTGATAAACATTTAGTATGTACATGTCCGCCAATATTACCTGAATTTGATTGATTTATCATTTAGTTTTTAATGTTTTTCTTTTAAGCTAGGTTCTAAATGTTTGTTTTTTTTTAATTAAAATATAAATTAAAATTACTTTATTTTTTAAATATTTAAAAAAAAAATGTTTTATTTTAAATTACAGGTTCTTGAATAATTGCATTATTTTCCGAAAATTTCGAAACATCATAGATTTTCTTTACCCTTGAAATATTTGAATGTGCAAACACATTGTGTACATTTTTTTTATGTCTATTTAATAAATACAATTGAAGAAAGCTTTCACCACAACTGTCAATGTCACAAACAAAACGTTCACCAGTATGATCACGACGGACATGGGTTTTTAAATCATTACTTTGCGCAAAAGTTCTTGGACAACTTTCACAATGATAAGGTTTTTCACCTGTATGTATTCTCATATGAACCCTTAAACTGTAGTTTCTAACAAAACCTTGACCACAAATTTCACATTTAAATCTTTTATCACCTGTGTGATATCTAAAAATTAATAAAAATTAAAAATGTATAAAATAATAAATAGAATAATACTTTTCATGCAAATCCCTATCACCCGCTCGAACAAATCCTTTACCGCAAAATTTACATTTATGATTTTTTTCACCTCGATGACGTCTCATATGAATTTCTAATGCTCGATTTCGTACAAAACGTTGTCCTAAAAATATTAATTTTCATATAGTTGGATTACATAATAATTCAAAAGTAAGGATTAATGTAAATTACCACACTGTGTACATAGATACTCTTTATCATTTTCGTGAATCGTATTTGTGTGCACTGTACATTCATGTCTTGTTTCAAATGATGTCGGGCAATAACTACATGTAAACACTTTTTTGAATAAATTTGGATGTAAAGTTCTAACATGATTATTAAGAGCTCGCGATGATGAAAACCTCTCTTCACATCCTTCACATTTATATTTCTTAATTCTTGATCTTGGAGTTGAACGATTAATTGGACATCTTTTCATATGAATCTTTAAATAATCTGGTGTTGCAAAAGCAGCCAAACATATTGTACATTTAAATTTTTTTTCACTACTGTGCCGTGCTAGCATATGACGCTTTAAATGATGTGGAAAACGAAATACTTTTAAACAAACTGTACATGTACGAATTTTAAGATGTGCATTAAAACCTTCTAATTCACTTATTTGAGGTGTATTTTCTGACAGATCATCTGAATTTTCTTTAACAACAGTTTTTAACTGAATATCTTCCGGTAATAGATTATTTATTTTATTTTGAGACTGTTCTTCGTTTTTACTTTTACTTAATCCTTGTATTTGTTTATCTATTGAATCATTGTCATTGTCATCACTATAATCAGTAAATATATCATTAATTGTAAAATCGTAATCTGGATCAGAATCTAATTCTTTCTTTATTACTTTTTCTTCCGAAGTTTCAACTCTTGTTTTACTTTTTTCTTCTTCTCTTGTTACATTTATGTTATCAGTTTTATCTGCATCTTTTGCTATATTTGTTTTGCCACTTTTTTCTGTTTTTATTTTATTTTTTGGAGCGACTTTACGTTTTTTCAGTTTAATAATAGGAATTTCATCATCAGTTGATTCTAGGATTTTATTTCGTTTTGATTTATTTCTCATATGCAATTCGGAAGTTGGCTCATCTGATTCTGAAGTCGAAGGATCTTTTTGTTTTCTTTTTAATTTTGATTGCCTTTTTTTTATTATTTGATTATGTTCTACTTCTTTTACACTTAATATATCTAATTTAATATCTTTTGTTTCTGAAATATTCTCTTTAATTTTCTTTTTATCATCAGAATCATGAAAAATGTCTTCAAGAGATTTTGGTATAACTTCTGTTACCTTATGAACTCTTCCGATATGTCTAAATAGCGTAGCTTTTCTTTCAAATACTTTTCCACATATAGTACAAATATTATCTTCTTTGTATCCTAATTCCGGATGGTACATTGCATAGTGACCTTTTAGTAATCCCACCCTTCTAAAAAGTTTTTTACAAACCCTGCATTCATTTTTACTACCACGATGATAGTGTAATCTATGTATCTAAAAATAAGATATATATAATTAGGTAAATAATAATTTACATAATTTTAAATTAACAAACCCTTAAAGCATCAAAAGTATAAAATTTTTCATCACATTTTTCACATGGATAAATCGCTGTCCCTTCCGTTTGTGTTGATTTATCCCATTGTGGAATTTTCTTAGAATCTGTAATTGATGGTTCTATACCACCATTTAAATATGCACTAATAATTGAATATGATTCTTCACATTGCTTTCTAAAAGAAAATGCTATTTTAACATTTTCAACGCATTTTAAACATATATGCTGAGGATAATCATCAAAACGAATTGCCTTAAAATGAGAAACAAAATAACTGATTAAATTTAATTTAGCTCTTTAAATTTTTTTTATTACCTTATGTGGAGAACATTCATTTATCATGTTAAAAATTGGAATTCCATTAAAACTATTTTTTAAATCAAATATAAGAATTAATTCAGAATCAGTAACTAAACATATACGGCAGCTAGATTCTAAATCAATATCTGTTTTGACTTCAATATTATCAAAATCTACTTTTTTGTTTTCCATTTTAAATTAATTTTATATATATTAACATCCTATTTTTATTTTATTTATATTTATGTTTTAATATTAATAATTTAAATACATATTATTTTTATTTTTTTTTATTTAAAACAATTTACTAACATTTTTTTTTCTTGTAAATTGGAATAGTGAAATGACAACTGACTGACAATCAAAACAATTTTTATAAATTGAACTAGCGCCTAGCGGTGATTTTTGTTTGAAAATATCAAATAAATTGTCAAAGTTATGCGACATCTGTGAGAAATTTTTGTAAAATAAATGAAATATGCAAAATTGAATTTACAATTTAAAATAAAAATAAAGATAAACTTTTCAAATAAAAATGTAAATTATGAATAAAAGTTATTAATATTATGGATTATATAATGTATTTGCCATCCCATTACCCAATTACCTCATTTCCGTTAAGCGCTAAATATGTTTCAGTCCGTGGCACGATAGGGAAAATATTAACTTTATAATGAATTATTTTGGTCCCGTTATTTTATTCCTAATTCATTAATTTTTGTAAAATATTTTCCAAAAATTTCAGAATCCTTCAACTTTCTGAAATATTACCTACAAATTGCAATGGGTTTAAAAAATTAATAAGTTTTTAAGAAACTGCCAGTAAGATTTGTTCATTTTAAATTAAACAGTACCAATTTTTTTAACTACAAAAATATCTCTTTCTATAATGTACAATGTCAAGTTTATTTGTAGTTTTGTGATAGGTACCAGGTGATACTACATATAAGCATTATTTTCTAGATTTTTAAAGAAATCTATAATCTATTTTCTAGATTTTTAAAGAAAATTTCGACCGAACTGTAAGAGAGTAAGAGATTTAGACTCACGATTTTAAAAAATACTTGTAAGTCTCGAAGGAAAAAAATTTTAAATTTTTCTGCGTACTTCTTATACATTCATAATCTTTAATATCTTGTTTTTTGCTGTTTAAAGACTTTAAAATAATTTGTTCGACCATCTGACTATGCATAATATGTATTTACATATTCCGAAATTAACATTTTTATATTTTCAAAAGATTAAGGTATATTTAAGTTAAGAAATAACATAATGTATAAACATAGGTATGTATGTATATGCTTTAAGAAGACCTTGTAGATGTCTTTGATGTAAAATTTAATTTACACGAATTTCGAAAGACGGAAGGAAAAACTTCTTCAGTATCGTTCCGCCTCCGTATAAAATAGTTGCCCAAATGTAGAGCGATTATTTCAAGGCTATCAACTGTATGAATGTTAGTTGCCTAAATGTAGAGCGATTATTTCAAGGCTATCACAAAAATTTGATAATGAATCAACTGTAGGTATATTCAAGTTTTTTACCCTACCGACTATGTATTTAAACAAAACAATACTTTACCACAAACAAATTTAATATTTAATAATGACAACAACTAATGATATTAGTAAATAATATTAATTTACTAATTACTAAAATACCTATTTTGTTTCAAATGAAGTCTAATTAATTATGTACATACTTTTGAGCTTTAATATTAATTTGTTTTCTAAATTTTAAATACCTACCTTACCTCATAAAAAAATTATAAGCTTTTTTTTTTACTATAAATACGAATTTAGAATGTACATGATCAATTCTTAAAATAAAAAAAATTTGTTTGTTTATTCTATTCTATTTATATTCTAATTATTTTTTTGTAAAATGTAAACAAATTTTTCCTCTGGTTTGTGTGTGTAAATTTGCAAGGTGTAATCACATGTCCCTTTGGCGCAGAGGATAGCGCGTTGGACTTCTAATCCAAAGGTCGCGGGTTCGATCCCCGCAAGGGATGCATAGTAAATTTTTTTTATTTTTTTTTATATTTTTAATTTAATTTTATATAAAAATTTATTTGATTTATTTTGATATTTTATTAAAATAGAAATTAATAATTTTGTTGCAAAATAATAATTTATTATTTACCGACATGTTTGTATACAAATTTTATTTATGTCATTTGAATTCTTTTAATGTTAAATGTGTCATCATTATGATTCATGAGTATTTGTATCTCTAATATTCTAACGAACGAAAATTGTATTAGCAACAAAATAGCAACATTTTTTCATATTAAATAAAGAGATTTTGTATAGCAGCATGTTTCGTTTTTTGAAAGTTGCTCAACACGTTCATACACGTTCATAGTTAATTGTCAGAATTAGTATAAAACTGACATTTTTATTCTCTTAAATCATAGGATTTTTTTTTTGAGTACAATGCAACATTTGTTGCTGGAAACAACTCTTGTATACTTATTACTTAGTTATTACTCATTATTAGATAACAAAACAAACTGATTTCTGTAGATAAAAAACAACAACAAAAAATGAATGAGAAATAAAATCAAAATGGAGAATCGAAATTGGTGTTTATTTATATTCTCTTCTATTGTAACTGTTTTTGTCTGTATGAGTATGGCTTTTTTATAGAATTCAAATTATTGTTTTTATTTTTGGAATTGTGGATTCATGTTTTTATACTTTTGATTTCCTAAGCCACGCCTTTTAAAAAAAAATTCCTTTTTTTTTTTTTAAATTTTTTTTTGTATTTTGTGGTTTTGTTTTTTTGTTGATTTTTTTTTATTATTTTCTTTTGTAATGAAATTAAATTTTTATAGGAAAATCAAATAATAAAGAAAATATCAAGAACACAAAAATTTATTTTTATCTAATTTCTTTGCATTTAATTTCTTAATGGTTGGCAGGAGTTAAAAATATCATTATATATGTTTGTATGTATATATTTTTTTGTATCTACATATTTGGATTGTAGGTATATTAAATTGAATTGAAAGTAATAATAAATTGCATATAATATGTATGTGTATGTTTGAATGTTTGATTTGGCAGCACGTAAATATGTATGTATATAGCAATATATGAAATTGTATATGAAGAAAATAATAATAAAATAAAAACAAAAACAAATAAAAATAATAACAAAATAGAATGATGTTTATGACAGTACAAAAATATTAATTTAAAATTAATTTTTTAAAGTTTTTATTTGTTTTTATATTTTTTTGTGTTTTTTTTTATTTGTTTTTTTTTTAGGTACATATAGGTGCATATGTATATTGTGAAGGTGCATACTACATAGATAAGTATTGTTATTTTTAAAATAAGATTTTTTAAAAATATTTTAAATAAAAATAATATGAATTATAATTATAAAAATTATTTAAATAAAATTTTTAATTTATAAATTTTTTTATATAAGTATGTATGTAAATTAAATGGTATTTCTTTCAAAGTACAATAAAAAATATTTTTAATTAACTAAAAATAATATACCTATTTGTAGGGTATACCTTCCTATATTTAAATTAAGATTTTATTTTGGAATTCAATTATATTTCAATTAAATTATATGCATAATGTACATATGTAGAATGTTCCTATATTTATAATAAATTGATTTACCATTAAATTAATTAAAGTAGTAAAGTAAGTAGTATTTTGGTAGCCTTGGTGCCTACTATGTTTTTAATATTTAATTACAGTTGATAAAGTAAATATATAGGAAAGGTACTTGTATATAGGATATTTTCTTGTATGTATATATATATATGTTAAATAGTACGAGAAATTCAAAATTTACCTCTCCGTAATAAGCATGAAACGCCTCTAAAATGCCTCTTTATTTTGCATATGTTTGAAGCTAACCATGGCTGTGAAGTTGGAGTTGGCTTCATTATTCTTAGGTTGAGTAAGATAAAGATTAGATAGGAATAGTTTGTAATAGAACGCTAATTTTTGTTTCAGAAGTAGATAACTGTCATAAAATTGTCATACAGTTTATTATTTTTAAAATATTTAGACATTAAAAATAAAGTGACAAAAAATTTAGGGTTTGTTGATATATGTAATATATAAATAATTTTTTTCAAAATTGAAGACGTAAGTGATTATTGCTTTTCTAATAAAAAATATGTTTTAGCATAACCTATTCAAGTGAAAATTCATCTTTTATGAAAAATTTAAATTAAAGCCATCTGTTGGATTTTTTTTTAATTATTCATTCACCTACTCTTCTGCAAGAGCTGTTATAGCTCGGAAAAGTTGAGAATAGAAAATAGTAACTTACTCCTTATAAAGGAACGCATAAAATATTTTAATAGTTGCTCTTATTTGTTAAAAAAATAAAGGAATGTTCAATAAAAATTTCAATTATTTATCCATTTCTAAAAATCATATTTTGTTACAAAGTACATAGGTATTATTTACATACTAAGTTTTTTTTTAAATTCTGACCAATGGTGATGAGTGAAAATATTTTTTCAAATCACTTTTATAATATTAAAAAATAATAAACTTAAAATCTTTTTTAAATTAATAAAAATGTATATTTTTATTTTATATATATATTTTTCTTAGAATTAATTATACTTAAGAATTTTTTCTTATATATAATATATATATACAACAAAAAAAAATATTATATATACATATTTTTTTTTAATTTACTTATCAATTTCATAAATGAACAAATTTTTCTATTCTTTATATTTTTTTTTTTTACTTTAATTTATTTTATATCTTATTTGTTTCAATTTTTATATATATTAAAATATATATAAAATATATTTTATATATATTATTATAAATTATATTACTTAAAGTGAAAAATTATTTACCTCCTAAAAACAATATAAAAAAAAAATATATATATAATATATTAAATATATATTATATATTATAATCAAAGTAAAATATGTACGATAATTTTCCTAAATTCTTAAACAATAAATTTATTATTCATGTGATTATACTAAATTGTATATATATATTTATATTGTTTTATATATATATATATATATACAAAAAATTTTTTTTTATACAAAAAAAAATTAATATACATACATTGTATATACTTAATATAATATATATATATATAAAATATACATATACATATAATTGAAATCAAAGTATACCCATTACAAGATAAAAAAAAAAAAACAAAACACTTTTCATAGATTCAGTTTTTCATTTCTTACAGTTGAACCATAGCTGAGGAAAAACAATTTTCCATCAGAAGAGGCAAAAAACAAATAAAAAAAATAACAAACAATTTTTATATATATATACATATAGATATATACAAATAAAATGGGAAAAAAACGTGAAAAAAAAAACCAACTCTTCGTATATATATATATATATAATAATGGGAGGATACTTTGAAATCGTTATGGCAATTTACATTTTATAAGGATTCTTTAAGGATACTTTATAAGATGATATTATTATTATTATTTTAATATTATATATACATACATTATATGTATATATATATGTATATAATATAAATATATACATATTAAAAGAAAATTTTATTATTTTATATAAAATTTTATATATATAGGTATACAATCTACCTCGAAAATAAATATATATATAAAAATAAATAAAATAAATGATATAATAATAAAAATGATAATAATGATGATTGGTAGTGATGATTATGATGATGATGATGATAATGATGATGGTAATATGGTGGTGGTAAATTCATATTGAAAATTTTTCGGGGAAGTAATTTTGTTCCAAAATGATTGTAATTTATATGGGCACTTGACTATCAAAATTTATGCTTTCTAAGGGAAAATTTTATATATATACATGTATACATATACTTACATACATATATATACACTCAAAAAAAAAGCTTAATGGACAATAATTAATTTTATTTTGTTTGTTTATGGTATTAAAATATAAATTGTTTGTATATAAATTATATTTTATTTGAATGTTATTTATATAAATATATATATACATATATATAAGGTATATAATGTAATATATTTTTATAATAGGTATAAATTATTTTATTTTTTTTATTTATTATATTTGGTTTATATTTAATTTTTTTTATTTTTTGAATAAATGCGTTAAGCCCTTATTTCACTTTATAAAACCATTATTTTTAAATCATTATATTATTTTTGTATATGTATATTGTATATATATATATAAAGAATTAAAAACAGAAAAAAAGAAATGAAAGAAAATTGTAATTTATTTTGAAAATTACTTCGTATAAATCTTTACTTAAATTGCCGTTAATATTTTATTTTTTATTTATTTCATTTGTTTTTTGTTGCTTTATTTTTTTTTTTTTTTGTTTTTTTTTTTAGTTTTAAATAATTAAAATGTAATTTTAATTTAAGTAATAATATAATGATAGATAGCCAACTGTTAAATGAAATTGTTTTATTTTATAGGTTTTATTTGCGCAAAGAAAGAAAGTTTTTAATTTAAAAATTGGATTTATATTTTAATTATTTTGTATTTCAATAGTTGTGAATTAAAAAGTTGTCAAGTGGGGGAATAAATATAATAATAAATATAGAGAAAATTACTAGCTTCTAGGGCGTAAGTCTAAATCAACAATATATAATAAAATGTTAATTTGCAACCAAGTAATTAAAACTATATGATTATATTGCATTCAACTTTGGGGTTGTGTCAAGCAAACGCATATTAAAAAAATACAAACCTTTCAGAATAAAGCCGTACGTAACATAGTTAGTGCCCTCTGGTATGTACGTAATAGTGACATTCATAGAGATTTACAAATACCCAAAGTTATAAATGAAATAAGTAGATATGCCATAAAGCAAAAAGCTCGTCTAGAAAGGCATATAAATATTGAAGCTGCTCAGTTAATAAATAATCAGATTATTACAGAAAGGCTTAAAAGAAAAAGACCTTTAGATAATATAGTGTAAAGTACAGATTTCTTAAGGGAAAGTACACAAAACCTATACACAAACCAAAGATGGCAAAAAATTAATGGTAAGTCAGTTCGACTAGTTTTAATAAGGGAAGGGTGTGGTTTAGTGGGTAAGAATCCGGCATACAATTCTGCTACGGGGCATTTTGTATCTTTTGAAGATTTCCACTTATCCACGTAAAAAAAAAAAAAAAAAGGGTCGAATTTTTTTAAAATCATAGTTGTATACTTATATATTATACAGAGTTCATATATATTTAATAAAACTCATAGCATTTAATAATATTATATTATTATAATATGCTATGACTAACCCATGAAAATGGAAAATAAAACCTAGTGCAAATTTGAGATTTAGGCTTCAATTCTCTTTTAAGTCTATTGAACCTTATTTCCCCCATGCTATAGTTAATATTTTTAGGGAAATATCAAATTGTACGATTCGACTGATTATTTTCAATACAAATAAAACAACTTCCTACTTACTTTCGTACTTAGAACTAATCAATTAATAAAGTTTTTGATAAGTTTTTATTGCACACAAACCAAATATAATAATAACTTAATTTAGATATGATTAGTTAAAGAAACTCATTATAAAAATAAATTGTTATTTTGTGTTGTTGCTATAGGACTCGGATATGTCAAACAAATTTTCATAGGACATCTATACATTATACAACAAGGTTAGGATGAGCGTTTTTTGCCCTCCTTGTTTCAAAACATATGTTAATCCCGACTAGATATCTATAAAACAATGTTTGTGACTCAGCTGTACAGGAATGGCTAAGAAGAGTGGGCGTTGAGGTGACATTGTATTAATTTATAAGACAAGTGGCTCTTTCTTTACCTTATTGAGATATCTTAGACCCGGTATATGGTCTCCAGCCTTATATGTGCATTACAATCCAAAACGTATAATATCATAGATGTTACGAAGATCAAATGGGGAGAAATAAGTTTAGCAGCGATACAAGACACCCAAACTTTTAGCAGCATTTTTAGTCTCACTAAAAGTATGATTTGACCAAGTCAATTTCTGATTCAGCTTGCAGTTCCCAAAATATTCATGTTTGCTGTATGAATTAAAGCTTCTCTCTAAAGTAAGATATTGCTGATCAGAAATCATTGTCCTCATCTTGTGGTGCCATTTAAATAGCTTAAAACTTCTCAAAACTAAAGAAGTTTCCTGGACTCTTCTTCTCTGAACAGCACTGCATACAGGTAGCAGAGTTCTTTAATTTGATCAGATATTTTATTGTACTTTCAAGAAGTCCTGCTGCTGCTTCAAAACTATTTTTAACGCTCACACGTTTTTCGAATCCTTTTCAATATTTAATGGAAAATCTTATTTTCACATAAAAATAAGACTTGTATTAAAAATAAACTAAATTAAAAAATAAAACTTATAAGTAACCATACTAAATTAAAATATAATGTAATACACCAGGGTGTATAAAAATTTATTTTGTTGTTGTTTTTTATGTTCTTTTTTTATATCGTTATATTACAAATGTATACTAAAAAAAGAAGGACTTGTACCTTCTTTACTTTTGTATATACAGAACGTGTTGGAAACAAATGGCCATATAAATTGGAAGGAGAAAGGCGGTTTATTTTTATGATTTTAGAATTTGGATATAATCCGGGTGTATAAAATTTATTGATGGCATTATATCTTTTATTTTTACTGAAATAAAAAATGAATTCCAAGTATAGGTATATGAATTCTAAAAAAGAAAATTTAAGGAAAATGTATTATATGGTATAATTTTGTTACCCAGTCGTGTACCATCCCTTCATATTATAAAATATAAATAAATTTATGTATTTATTTTTAAGTAGAATTTTGCGGACTAATCTTGCAGATATAAAAAAAAAATAGGAGACATATTGTATGTGGTATGTATATAAATAAATATGTAAAATTTGAATAAACAGTATTAAAAGAAAATTTGATTATTATTGAAAATTCGATAATTATTGTTATTGAGGCCTGGCCTATGAGAATACTATACATTGATCATGATGGATTAAAACAACATTCCAAAGCTGTGTATTAACAAGCCTTTAATAACTTAGATTCGATTTCGGATAGCTAGAAAATGTAAAATCAAATTTTATTTAATAGTTTTTTGAGGCAAGTTTAAATTTTCTTCATGTATAAAGTTTTAATAAAGCCTGGCTTCTTAACTAATATAGGCTATGGCTTTATATAGGGTAATGCAAATTCGTGTGTGTGTGTTTATTTTTATGAAAATTCCATTTATTATATTTCTTAATATGTAGATTCTTAATTTTTTAGTTCAAACATTGCACCTCAAACATCAGGTGGAGAGCCAAGGCCTATAACGCAAGTTTAGACATATAATGGAAGTGAAAGAATGCAAGGATTGAAATGAAAGAAAGTTTTTTTAGGATCAATTTATATGTACTTTTGTAAGGGCTCGCATATATATGTACGCGTTTCATATATAAGATAATTATATATATACACTATAGACAAGAATCCTTATATATATATGTAAGTACATAATGAATAATACTATAGAAAAAAAAATAAACCGAAAAATAAGTAAAAATAAAAAAATAAAAATGTAAAATAAAAAATAAAATAAATGGCGGTAAATGCGGAATGTAATAAACTGAAATAAATTCCGGAAATGGAAATTTTATTGGATAATATAAACATTTTTATATTGAAAGTGTTCAAAGATAAATTGGTTTGGTATCCCTTAAATGATTCATTTTCATGTTTTCTTTTTTTATTTTGTGTTTTTCTTGTAACAAGTGAAAAATAACATACAAATTTATTATTTATTTATTTATTTTTTTTTTTTTTTGAGTAAATGGATTTTCGCCATTATAAAATTGTATTACATTTTTAATCTTCATCAAATTTTATACTAAATAAAAATGAATCTAAAAATGAATGCGTAAAATAAGATAAATTAGTCTTATATATATAATTTTAGTATATTACGTTTACTATCAAAGAAGGGTATCTGGTACGGTATATGGTGTAAGGAAAAGGGTAAGAAGGTACAATGGTACAAAAATTTTCAAAAAAAGAGAAGAAATACCCAATTTCTTTTAAAATAATTTTTTTTTGATTATTGAATTTTTGTATTTGACGTTAGTAATAATTTTTCATTTTATAACATTATATTATTATGCTGATTATATATTATATAGGAGTATATATATATATATATGAAGAGTGCAGGCAAATAACAATCAATGTCAATTTTTTTCGAAAATGCAATATGGGTATCATTGGAAAGGCAAAAATGAGATCTTTCGTTCTATCAACAATAAATAATGTAAAACCAAACTAGATCAAAGTTTTAGCCTGTTCAAAATTTCCTGTACAGGGAAAGAACAATCAATGTCACAGTTTTAATGGAAAAAACAATCAATGTCAGTTTTTTTTAATATGGCAAATTTTGAATTGTTTTTATTGACTTGACTTGACTATTACAAATAAAAATGTTCTAACGGGAATTTAAAATAACATTTCCCGTTCGAGGCCATAGTTACATGGAATGTGACAAAAATATGGGATTAATAAAACAAAATCTTAAAATAGAATTGCCTGATGAATGGAACGATCATGTTAAATCTTCACGGGTCAAACCCTCGCCCTTTGTCATTATTAAAAGTAAACAAGATATTTTCAAAAACTGGGGCAGTTATTTGGAAAATAATCATTATAAAAAAAAATCTCCATTTGCAACGAGGCCAATTTCTGAAATCTACATAACAAAGGAACACAGTCGGACACTCCAATTAAGAAACACATATAACGGCCCATGGAATTCGTACATAATCAGATATAAAAATACTGGTAACAGTTCACAAAATTTAAAGCCTTCTTACACTAGCCTAATTCCACTTTCATCTGGAAAATATAATGATTTAATGGTACTTAAAGAATTTTGCAGAGACGAAGCGCAGCGGTTTTTTGAAGCACTGCCGCATTCGAATCAAGTTTCGGACACAGACGATAATAATTAAGCAAATCCATACGTTTTAACGCTATAAAAATTTAAACTTAATGAATTACTTAATTTGAACTATTTATGTTTTTATTTTTTGTTAAATTATTTTTTGTTATTTTATTTAATTACTTAATTTGAACTATTTATGTTTTTATTTTTTATTAAATTATTTTTTGTTTGATTATTTTTTCCTAAATTTTTAATATTTGATTGTTTTTTCGTACAAAACTGAATTTTTTTGAAACTAAGTTTTTTTTTTTGTAAATAAAATAAGAAAATATTAAATTATTTTAATTTTTTTGTATTGTATTTCTTTAAGAATAGGATAAACATTAATTATGAAGCTTGTTTACAGGCACTTTCAGAACATTTTTATACGCAAGAAGTCTTTGAAAATATAAATTGAATTTTCTCAATTTCTAAAAAAAGTGACGTTGATTGTTATTTGCCTGCACTCTTCATATGTATATGAATGTAATTTTGAACAAATACTGCAGTACTTAAAATTTTTATATTACCGAAAAGTTGATTATTATGACCCTGAATCATATATATTTTAAATGGACCTATTATATTTTTTTATTGAATTGACATTTTAAAATTAAATGACTCAATTTCGAATGAAAGTTTTAATATCTGATATATTCCAACACCGAGACTTTATTAGAGTCTTCGTAAGGTCTGAGTAGTATCAGAGTGGAATAAATGTCTACTAGTTTAACTAAAGGCTTAGAGTCCTGAGTACACAGAAGCTCTTTCTAATAAATATTTGAAAACAAATGAAAGAACTGTAAATTTTATTGAAATGTTGACCAATGGAATATTCAACTGGATTTAATCAAAGGATTTTTATTAAATTTTAGATATTAGGAAAAAAATCTCATGATTTTTAATTAAACACATAAAAAAAATATAACTTTTGTGATTCTATAAAGAATATGGATCTATTTTTAATTAATTCATTTCCGACCATGGCTTAGTTTTTTTTTTAGTCATGGCTTAGGGAATCAATTACTAAATGATAGGTGGAGTAGTTAATGAATTAAAATTAATCACAAAATGACTTAATTAAACCAATAAGACTTGATAAAACTGTTTAGTTAAAGCTTTAAATGCAAATTATTCTATGAACAAAAATAAATTTACGGCACATAAAATAAACATGGCTTTGTTTTTTTAATAGACATGACTTACTGAATAAATATGGGGGAATTAGAATTAGGTATAAGCAGTTAAAGGGTTAAAATAAAAATTAATCTAAATTAAGCTAAGTTTTAAATTAAAATGTAAATTGTTATATAGACAAATCAAAATATATCATTACTATGCCAGTCATGGCCTTTCTTTTTTTTTTTTAAAGCCATGCCGAAATGAATTAATGACTGAATAATTGAATGGACAATTAATGGATTGATATAAAAATTATTCCGCCAAATGATATTTAAAACCTATAAAGTACTAAAAAAAAATAAGTTTATATACAGGTACAGGTATATTGGTATTCTTAATTTTATTATTTTTACCACAGTTCTTTTAAAGCAAATTTTTTTTATTTCAATGTCCTTGTTAATACATAAACTTAAAAAAAACACCCATCATACACAACTACATGCCTATTTGGAATAAAAAAAATACCATTTAATTTCAATTTGTTTTTTGCTTTTTTTTTAATTATAATTAAATGAAAAAGAAATTAAAAACAAACTTAAGATTTTTTCAAAAAAAAAAATCACATATACACAAATATATAAAAAAAAAAACTAAAACCAATCTCTGATGTTCAAATAAAATCAGATAACTTGTTTACATTTTTTTTTTTAATTTTTTGTACATTTTTTTTTTATACAAAGTTTTTTTTAATATCCTTATACATATATAATATAAAATAACATATCCCATATTGTATTTTTTATATATATACTCACTTTCTATATATATATATATACATTTTTTTAATATTGGATACAATATCAACTAACAACTTTGGTACTTTTAAAGTATACATATATAAATGATTTATTTATATACATATATATATACATATAACATAGTATATATATATGTATATATGAAAATAATTAAAAAATTCAATTTTAAATTTTTTTATGCTTCACCAGTTCACAAAATGTCTAAAAAAAAAAAAAAAAATAAAAAAAAATCAAAAACTTGAAAATAAAAAAAAAAATTAATTAATTATTATCAAAGATTTTTTCTACAGAATACAATATTCATACACATATACATATATACATGGGTAGGTAAGGTACCATAGATACATTCAATTGAACGTATATAATATTTTATATATATAGGAATAGGAGTATGTACTATAGGAGTTCTAAAATTCAAGGCTTTATTATTATAAAAAACAACAACAACAACAGCAACAACAACAAAAACACAAAGGAGAAGAAATATATTGTAGACAACATTCTCCTTAACTTCACAACAGTATTGGCAAAAAAAAAACCAACTACAACAAAAACAATGAAATAATAATAATAAAAATAAAATTAAAAACAAAGGAAAAACATTTTCCCAAAAATTAGTACAAAAAAAAAAATCTTAATAAACCTGAATTTTATAAAAAAAAAAATAAAAAATCTTTTATAAATAGATTTTCTTATAAGAAAAAAAAAAAACAAAAATAAAAAATAATTTTCTTATAACATTATTGCAATGTTTTTTTTTATTTCTTTCAAAGAAACTAATAGATACTCTCCTTAAGTCCCATATTGCACCTTCTTCCTATACCTACCTCTCTAGAGTATAGAGAGTAAATTCATATTATTTTTATTTCTATATATATTTTTAAAATTGTATTAGTTTAATACAAATATATGTACAGTCATAAAAGAAAACTATATTACATACACCTATACATTTTAATATTGGAATTTAATGGAAATGTCCTTTATCAATGTGTCCTTTATTCCCAATGTTTTCCAATACATATTTTGGTTTTGAATGTAATTTCTCTTGGTTAATATGTGTCTCAAATCATGGGATGCTCTCTTATTTTATTGTACGACAACATTTGTTTATAAACATTCCAATTGTAAAGTCGACTAGCTGCTATAGAGGATTTTATTTGTATTGTAATTTTTTAGATTCAAGAATTAGATTTATTGTAGTACCAGACAATAGTAAATATTGCCTAATATTATAATAGTCCTTT
The DNA here is from genome assembly GCA_963082915.1 of Dolichopus griseipennis. Taxonomy (NCBI): domain Eukaryota; kingdom Metazoa; phylum Arthropoda; class Insecta; order Diptera; family Dolichopodidae; genus Dolichopus; species Dolichopus griseipennis. The sequence goes on from OY720444.1 coordinate 98,977,146, forward strand.
GCCTATTTGGCATTTGAACTTCTTCTATTAAACTATTAAAAATAAACTATATTTTTTTATTAGACATGATCCGACTAGGGTTTGAACCCGAAACTTTTCGATTGATAAGCCGTCACTTTAATCATTCAACTATCCGTCAGATATTTTGTATGTTTTTAAATTATTTAAAATATTTAATGAATATTTTAGGCAAAAGAAAAAATTAATTCGGGGAATTATTTAAATAATTTTAGAACTATAAGCACTTTTTTTTATCTATACAGTAAATAAATTTTTAATGCTTGCACAAGATATATTGTTAATCACCAGTTTTACTAATAATACCCAGAATCCATATGATTGTTCCACAACACAGTACAATCTCAATTAATTATTGACTAAGCCATTAATTTGAGCCCAATTACGAATGGACAAATAAATAAAATAAATAAAACGGAAAATACCAATTTGATATTAATCTTCTTATATATACTTTAAAGGATCTTGTGATCCCTAAGATGACATAGATTAAATCCTAACGAATGAAAATTAATTATAATTTAAAAGTTTTTCTGTTTCGTTTGAGTTTCAAATTTAATTGTGATTTTTTTTACATTTTTATTCCAGAAAACGATAAATAATTTCGTTATATATTCAGTGAGTTCCAATTAAGTTTTTGTGACAATGTTGTTTTCCTACTTTTTTTTTTGAAAGATATTTTCAATAAATTGGTCTCAATTTCCAATTTCGGATTTTAATTTTAAATATATATTTTTTTGTAATTAGTTACAGCTATTGGAAATTCAATTACAATTCATGTATCACACAGGCTTATGAAAATTTTTGATCATATTGTATATTCAATTTTCTCTTAGATATATTATTTCTATATTTAATTTTATAATATAAAATTAATTAATCTGTTAGGTCTAATTTTTTTTTCAAATAAAATTTAAAACAAATTATTTATTATGAATACCTAATTACAATTCATTTTAATTTAAATTTTATCAACATGTTTCATTCACTTGAGTGTCTAATGTCTAATAAAAAAATTATTCAAATTCCAAAAACACGATACATTTATTATAAACATTAATTAACATCTCATCTCTCTTTTAATCTCTTATAAACTTTTCTCGCAACATGTTTCCAACAACAATACCCAAGTAAAATATAAAACCCTCTCTTAACAATCCGTTTTATAATTTCTTTTCTCCTTTAAAAATATCCTGTCAAAATTTACTTACTTTAATATTATCATCTCCTTTCATACAAATTTACCATATTGATAGGTGGAGCTTAATACCACCACTACAATTAAACAAAAAAAAAACAAACACTAATACATAATTTTTTTTTCCATTTTAAATTAAATTTATTAAAAAAAAAACAAAAATCTGTCTGTGTCAGTTGCCATCAAAAGATTATCAACTCAGATACTACAGAGAAACTTAGTAGGTATCCAGATTGGAGAGTATCCATTTTACCGTTTTTTTTCTTCTTTTTCACATTTTGTTTTTTTTTTGCCTCCCTTTTATTCAAAAGTGATTATTAGGTATATGATTATTATTTGATTGTTAGGAAACTGTTATAGTTAGGTTATAAGCAGTATAAAAACTGTAAAAAATAAGAAAATGAAAAAATAAGAACGTAAAAAAACTCACACAAACACATATATTAAAAAAAAAAGAGGCTTGCAGATTAGAAGAAAGAGAATAAGAAAAAGTATCCTTTTTTAACAAAATAGTTTGAGTAACAGAATATTACTACCACGTTGATTTTTTTTTTATTATTAGTTTATATGTATGTATATGTTATGTTACCGTTATTTGTTGTTGTTACTTTTATTGTGTTGCGTTCAATTCACTTTTTTTATACTTTACCAAGCGAATAAATTCTTTCCTTTTTCTTTTAATTGCATGTATATGTGTGTGTGTGTATAATAATAATTATATGATTTTTTTTTAATACATTAAATTAAACTTCTCTTTTTTTTCTTCTCTTTCTATCTCTTTCTTTCTTCCTCTATTTAATTTTTATATATTAATTTAAGAAATAAAAAAAAAAAAATTTCATTATTGTTTTTGGAAAATCTGATTTAGAAAAAAACAACAAAACAAATTTTTGGAAAACGAGGAGGAATATTTTATTATAAAATTATATTCTTATTTATTTTTTTACAGTTTTCTTTTCTTTACACTCTCGTTCTATCTCTTTTTCTCCCTTTTAAATTTAATTTTATTCAAGTACATAGGGGTGTGTATATATGTGTCTTAATATTGTTTAAAAAAAATTTGTGTTTGTGTTTTTGTTTTTTTTATTATTTTTGTTTGTATTTTTTTTTTTTGCAGTGTTTTTCTCAGTATTTTATTGTTGAGGTCTGAAAGGGAGGGGGGGTCCGTTTTTGTATTTTTTCATGATTTTTTGAACGATAATAAAAATAATAATAATAATACTATAATGATGATAATATTGATGTTGATTCTGATAATAATAATGATAATGATGATGATGTTAAAGAATAAAGAAGAAAATAAAACAAAAAATGAGAAGAAAAAATATAATGAAAAACGTCGTCCTATAACGGTATCACATAGTTTGTATTTTTGTTATTTTTTGTGGTGATTTCATTCACGATCTTAATTTTGATATGGTCGAACGTTTCGCGGATTAAAAAAATATAAAAAAAAAAAAATTATGAATCGTTTATAAAATATAAAAAAAAAAATAGTTTATTTTGAATATTAAAAATTAAATTAAATTTTTATTAATTAATTAAAGATAAAATAAAATTTTGATAATTAAATAAATTAATTGTGAATTAAAAAAAAATATAAATTAAAAAATTTTTAGTTGATATACAATTAAAAAAATTTGATAATATTGTGAATTTGACGATTTTAAAACTATAAACGGATAATTAAATGGATTAATATTAAAATTACATAAAATATTATTAACATACGAATGTAAAAATTTGATGAAAAAAAATAAAAAAAAAAAAAGATTTATAACTAATAAAAGAAATTAATTTAATGTGGTAAACTTTTGTTATTTACTATAAATTATAAAAATAAAAAGAATCTTACAAATACAATTTAAAAGTAAAGATATTTTAAAATTTTTACAAATTATTAATAAACAGTGGTAATCAAATATATGTAATACAATTTAAAAGTTAATTAAAAAAAAAAATAAATAAATAATTAAAAAATTTTATAGCATATACATATATACAAATACTACTTAATACTAATTGATTAAAATTTATTTTTTTCGAAATTTAGTTTTATAACAAGTTGCATTCAACAAATTTGTATTAATAAACTTATAATTATGTTAAAAATCAAATAAAATCATTGTTTTATTAATTAAATGAATTATTAACTGGATAATATTTTTTTTTAAATTGAAAGGAAATCAAGGTACGAAAAAAAACGTGTCCTAAACATTTATTTTTTATTTGATAAGTTTCATAGTAGCGCCCTATTGCATCAATCACTTATAACTAATTAAAAATAATCTTTTGATTAGTTTTTGTTGCTTTATTTAATAAAGTTGAAATTTTTATAAAACATCTCACTAATCAAAAAAAATTATATTATTATGATAATTTGATAAGTGATAAGTTGCCCAGATTTGTACATAGGTCCCAGATTTTCATTTGAGATATAATTATTTTAAATTTTTTTTATAAAAACAAATTTTTGATAAGTAAATTAATTAATAAATTGCGCCAACTAATTACAAAACAATCTTATCATTAATCATTTTTCCATCAAAATCATATTTTTTAATAATCCAATGAAGTGTTGAATAATGGAAAGGTCCTGAAAGGTTCTAAAAAAATCAAGATCGGAAATTTGAATCTTCCTAAATGAAGTATTGATTAAAACAAAAGACTCACTTATCAAATAAATTATTATTTGATTACTGATAATTTGTTGATACGATAGGATCCAGATGTTTATGAAGTACATTATAAATTATTTACAAAATCATTGAAAAATTCTTATACTAAGTAACAAATAAGACAAAACCTTTATGCAAAATAAAACTTAAAATTAATATCATAAATATAATTAATAAATATTAATAAAATTAATTTGAAATTTTTAAATTTTTGATTAATTTATACATTGGCGAACAATAAGTACTATGGTGTCGTACAAATCATTACAATCTAAGATACAAATTTCCAGTTATATGGGTTTAAGATTTCCTATCTTAATTTTTTCAGGATCTTAAATATTTCAGGATCTTTCCATTACCTTATAAAATGCAAACCATTTGTTTAGCGATTAAAGTAAAATTTTAAATTATGAAGATAATGCTTTTTTATTTTTAATTTAAATTTCAATTTCTTAAACATATTTCATTAAAGAAAACTCAGCTTTATCGAGCATACTTCTTCACTTTCGGTTCTCATTTGATTTGAATAGATTTATTTGGACGTTCAGTACAAATTTTCAACAGTATTAATTTCAAAAATTTTAATTCATCATTCGATGTTGCAAATTGTCAGCTGATTCATTTAATTATTTTGATAAAATCTATTTAAATTTTCAAAGAAAGCGTTTTACAATTTCAATAATTTAAATATATATTTTTAAAAAACGCTTTTAAAATATTAATTTATAAAAATATAATAATCTAAATTTGGGAGAGAGTTCCAAAATTTTGGTTAAACAATTTGTTTTATTTTTTTAATATCGTTTTTAGAAAATCTCGCTTTTTCAAAAAACCTCGTATTAGAAAATCTCGCTTTTTCAAAAAATCCGTTTTTAAAGATTTTAGAGTTGGATCCAAAATCAGAATTATGAACTTTTTCCAGAATATAAAAAAAGAGATTTTCTAAAACGAGATTTTTTTAAAATGAGATTTTCTGAAATGACATTTTGTATAAACGGATTTTATTTAACCGAAATTTCATACCCAACCTAAAATTTTGCGATTTTGAAAAAACACCATATAGGCATTTAATAATATTAAAATCTCGTATCTAATTAAAAAGTTCTGAAAACTTCATTAAAAAATTTAGAAACAAATATTAAATGTATGTTATATATATATTCAAAAAATGAGTTAAATTTAATAAACACCAATTTTTTTTCAAATTTAATGCTCTTCCAGTTTGCATAATTAATGTTAAATTGAAATTAGCTCTATACGATATGTATATAACAATTACTTAAGATCAATTAAACAGATTAACTTTTATTTTAAAAAAAAACAAACACATATTAATATAAATTCTTTCGTATATGCTATAAAATTTTTTTAAAAAAGTTTTCCAAACAATTTTTCCCAACAATTAAGAAATTTTCATTTTATTTTTATATAGAAATTAAAAAAAAAAAGTGAAAAAAAAAACCTAAAACACAAACCCAAAAATTGAATATCAGCTGAAGAACAAAAGAATATAAAAAAAAATATAGAAGAAAAACTTTTGTTTTAAAACTTTTTTTTTTTATGAAAAAAAGTGAAAAATTCTGAAAAAAAAAAATTGATGAGTACTTTTTGGAGTACTTTAACTTTAAAACACATTGTTACACACACAAATATATGTTTAAAATTAAAATTTTGAAAAAATAGTTGTGCAAATTTTTTTTACCTTGAATTCAGTTTTTTTAGTAAATTTACACCTGTATAAAACTTCAGTTATAATATTACATTATCTATTTACCTTTATATATATATATGTATATATATATTAAACTTTTCAATTGTTAAGTAAATAAAGAAAAGTTTTTTATAAATTTAAACTAACGGTAAATTTCTATTTAAGTAAAATTACATTGAGTGTAAAAAAATAACTTCAAAAATTGAAGAAAAAGTTTTTCAAGTATATAATCATCATGTCTACAATTAATTAATTAACTTATTTTTTTGTTTATTTTGTTTTTTTTTCGCGGAAAAGTGAAAATTTTGTTAAAAAAGATTTTTTTGACTAAAAAATAAACACAAAATTTTGAAAAAGAAAAGCATAATAACAATAATTGAGTATTAGTATTAATTAGTAACTGAGTGAAGTGAAAAAATTTTAATTAAATTTAAAAATCTCACTCTGTTATATTTAAAATTTCAAAAAGAAAAATAACAAGAAATTTAAAAACAAAAACTTTATTAAATTATATAATTAATTTAATAGTGTATATATTGTTAAATTATTTAAGACAAATTAAAAAAAAATATATATAAAGCAAAGCATACATTAAACAAAAAACAAACACATTTTATTGTGTGGATTAATCGATTTATTGCATATTTTTAGGAATTGATATTATTAGCAGGTTAATAACCTGCTAAATTATTATTTGTCAAAATTTTCACAGACGGCAATAAGGTAATAATTATTTAAATTTATATTTAAAATTTAATTATAATTTAAAATTTTAAAAATTTTATTTGAATCTAGAATTATCGTACAATGTCTAGAAATAGAGTTATTCTTTTATGTTACTAAACTTGGAAGCATAGGGCTTCAACTTGAAGTCTTCGTTCATTTCCATTCATAAATTTTTCTACTATTTCGCTTCAGGATATTTCTTGTCTACTTAATTCATCTAACGCCGTTCTTTCCCATGCTGTTCCAGATTCTTGACCTGAATCCATCTAGAGGATTCAAGGTTAGCGCCATTCTTGTTATGCATTCTTCATTTTTCCTTAGTGTATGACCAACGTGGCTAGAAACGGAAGTCAATTTGTTAAAACTAAAATAATATTTAAAAATTTCATTTAAGTCATTATCAATTTTGAAAATCAGACAAGCCTTAGCTTAGCTTAGATACAAAAAAAATCTCTTCATCTATACGAGCAAACCAAGGCAGTATATTAATACAAACAAAGCAAGGCAGTAGTCCTGTATAAGAATTTGGTTGTTTTAATCATTTATAAGTAGCTTATTATCTTTCTTCTACTCCCTTTAAACCCTGTTGCTTCATAGGGTGTTAATAAACTCTTTTCGTAGATCACGTTTTTTAGCACTTTATTTTTTTTGGATTTATCTTAAATGGCTTTTTAGCTAGATTTTTAATTGGCTTCCTTGGTATGTAAAAGATTGTTTTCCACTTTCGGTGCTGGATATCGAACTCAACCATTCATGTTTTTCGCATATAGTTCTTGGGTAATGCTCCATAGTTCTTAAATTAAAAATTGGATAACAATTAATTATTTAATTAAAAATTATTTAAGAATGGTATGCATGTATTAGCACCTCCCTACAATGAAGTTAAGCTTTTACAGGGCATGGCTTAAATTTTTAAATTTAAGTTATTTTTTAATTTTACTTTTGTAAAAATACCGAACTTCATATTTAAGGCTTCGAACACACAGGGAGTTCATATAGAAAAGCGACATGAGAACGCAATGTTATATATGGCTATTTATATATAGCTACAAAATCCCTCACGAACCGTCTACCTATTTGATATAATATTAGTTTTGAGGCCTTCCTTTAAGTTATAGTACTTACACATAGGAACTTCTCTAGCAATTTTAAATGTTTCAATAAATCAAGCAAGTTTAATTTGGAAAAATGTATTTTATAATACTATAATAGCAGGTACATACTATCGAGAACGTGTCAAAGTTCCAGAATAACAAAATTCCAAAATTAGAAAATGCCGAATCACAAAATCCCAAATTTTAAAACCCAAATTACAAAATCTCAAAATTAAATTATATTAAATTAGAGGAATTTTAGAGTTTAGTACTTAATTTATACATATATACATATTTGGAAAAGAAATTGCTATTGATTTATATTTTGCACTTATCGTGAATAAAGTTTCCCAATTTGGGATTTTGAAATAAGAAGAAAAAGTCTTGGAATTTTGTGATTTTGGATTACGTATCCAGCCCCATACGATCGTATATTTAGTGAAAATGATCTTATATAAGCTCTGCATTATCTACCCTGATCTATAAATAAATATCATCCATATTAGCTTAAATGAAATTGCATTAAGTAAAAGTCGCCTCTTCAATATCAAGAGATCTTCTAATCTCATTATTCTTAAAAATACAGGATTATAAAACTACTCCTCATTTTGGTCTTCCGACTACATATTTTAGTTTTTCGGCAAAATTTTATTAATCTTAATACCTAAAATTAATCAAATAATTAGTTTTCAATTAATTAAATTATTACTGACTGTCCAAAAATATTTTTATATTTAAATTTAACTCCATATACTTGAGACTGGTCAAGAGTACTTTAAACATTTTTATATTAGTTTAATTTTGTTAATTTTGAATATAATTTTATTAAAATGCCTAATACAAGTATTATATATGTACTTTAAAATAAATAAAATATATGTATACTTATTATATATAAGTATTATTCTAAAATTTATATTTAATATAACAATAAAATTGAAATATAAATTTGTAAAATTTCCTTAATTGAATTAAATCTTTTTGAAGTATTCAAAAAATATTTTTTTTAAGTTAAACATGCGACTATATGTATATTCAAAATTGATTCTCTAAATTGTTTCTCAGTTAATTCACAAAGCTAATTCGTTTAATAAAACAATATGTATATTTATTTCATATCTAAGTATATATGTATGTATTTATTTTTGGGACCCTCCAAAGCACCGAAAAGTCCAAATAAGAGAAGAAGAATTTATATAAAAATACTTAGATATGATTACAAACTTAAATTGATTTGAATTATTATAATTTTATATATACTTTATCGCATGCTATGATTTTTTTATGTTATAGTACAGGAGGTTAATGCTTTTTTTTCTTGAATAAAAAATTCTTTTTTTCTTATTTGAGTATAGGGGAGGACCTGTAATCTAGAGCTGATAATCGTTTAAACTTTATATATTACCTAAATTTTACCTAAATTTTTTAATTACAATAAGAAATCAAAGAAAGATTTCCGCCCGAAGTCGAACTTAAATCTGAAAAACTTTAAACTACTACTTGGGACGAGTCTTTCATCGTCGAAGCTTAATCTTTGGGATTCCTTTGTTATCACATTCGAAGTCAAAGTTAAATCTGATAACTTTAAATTACAACTAGGGACGATTCATCATATTTTCGTTCGGTTTATTTATTAATAAAGAGGATTAACGATCCCTAAATAATAAAAGATTAGATTGATTTTATTTGAGCATACTTGACTCGAATTATCAGAAAAAATTAATACATTATGGTTCGATTGCATTACTGTGTATCTAATATGATTTGCTAATTTAGTTTCTTACCAAGGCATGTTGTATTTTGCCAGGTCTTAACGGATCGTTTTGCACTTTGTTTTTTTTTATGGTGGCAGCGACTTCTTCTACGCAGGGATTCATTATTCTTCACGAATTTTGCGTATTGTTTGAGGTTGGATTTCCTTCCCTTTCCTTAAACACAAAGAAATGTACATGACAGCGTTTTTTGACATTGTTTTGTTTACAAATTTCATGAATTAAAAAATATTCAATAGTTTAATGTTTATTGTATAGCTATTTTGAATAATGGTTTGATATTATTTAACCCAAGATAGAAAAAGAATTAATAATTGTACTAATTTTTTGTTTTGATAATTTTTTTTTTTTTTTATATAAAAAATATTTATGAAAGTTCAATTATTTGACATTTAAATACGTAGAAAAAGCGAAAAAGTTAAAAGTTACACAACTTTTTTAATGACTGCGTAATGGCTGCGACATGGCTGCGTATATTGTAGATACTTTTATATAATTCAATACATTTAACTTAGTTTGACAGATAGCTACGTGTAGAGGGCGGAATGAGAGCGCTCATTGTAGATAGGTTATAATTCATCATATGTCAATGGTGTTACCATTGATGCATAACATTACAATATAGGAGGGTAGCGTTTTTAATCAATAATTCTATTACATAATTATATTGTGGCAGATCAAATATTTTAGTTTTTGAACTTGTTAATAAATTTTGAAATCACTTATACTTACTTATTTTAAAACTTGCACATAAACTATTTGCTTAAAGATTATACCAATTCAACATTTATATAAATTTGTAAGCGATTTTAAAATTAATGACATCAAAAACTCTATATTTATTAAATATAATTTTATTAAATAATTCAAACACAATTATTTAAATTATGTAACCTAACTTTCATATTTATATGAATGAAAATATATTCCTCATATCTACTATAAAACCTAAACTAAACCAAATTAAAAGTTTTTGCAAAAAAATTTAAAAAAAAAAAAAAAAACTTAAATAAAATCAAAAGAAACAATAAGTCAAAACTTTAATTCTTCCCGTCCGTATATCACATAACCTCATTTTTTTTGGTTTTTGCTTCTTTCCGGAAATTTAATGTGGGTTTCTATTACAATAATTGTCAAGTGCAAATGCATTTACACTTACTTATCTTTTGTCATCTAATTTTTGTTTTTTTGTTTTTTTTATTTTTTAATTTCATTAATCCATATATGTATACATGTATATAATTTTTATGTGATTATGTATAAGTAAGACGTGGTATATACGTACCGATCCCCAAATGTATGATAAATATTGTGATTATATCCATTAAGTGAGTATTAAATCACTTAAAAAGCAATTTTTTTTTTTTTTTGTTTTAGTGGATCAAAATTTAAAAATGCATTCTTGTTTTTGTTGTTTTGTTTTTGTTCTTCTTTTAAAAGAAAACAAAAAACAAAAACACAACAAAAGTATCATCTTTGGCCATGCGCTCGTCATATTCAATTGGCCACAATATAATCAAATTCAAAAAAACTAAAAAAAAAAAAAATTACTTTAAATTATGACGGATGACAGTGCGAATTGAAATGATAAAAATGCGCGAAATGATCATATAACACATGATCATTATAATATTTGAGTATATATATTCTTATAGTATTATGGGTATCATAGATATGTCATTTATAGAGTAGAATGTAACACTTTTATAAAAGATATTTTATCAATAGTTAAATTAACCGAAAATTTTAAATAAGTTTAAAGCGGTATACAGACAATCAGTTTTAACATCAGTTTTCGCTCTTCTGAAATAATTTTCGAAAATACTGATAATGTGTTAGTAACAGTTGACAAAACTAATAAAAAACTGACTGAAGGGCTTCCATCCTATAAATCTTATTGATTGATGACTAGTTCTATGAGTTTTTGTTTTGTCATTTTTCAAAGGTCTTTTTTTGATATCTTCCGCCCACAGAATACCCTACATACAATGCACTAACATCTGTTCAGGAGTACTTGAAGTTTTTGGACCATTTTTTTTGTGTCGAACCATGTTTTGCTACCATACAGCAAGATTGATTTTCCGCATGCTTCGAAAATCCTAAGTGTTATTTGGGATGATCACTAAATCTTTTATAACCTTCCATATGACTCTTTTGTTTTCTTGATATTATTTTAAGAGTCTTCTAAGGCACTGTCTCCGTCATTTACAGCAATCGGTGTGGTATTTATCAACTCAATTGTGGATTAGTAATTTAATTAACTTTCCTAGATCGATAACTTATCAATTGTAAGAACTTGTTAAAATTAAATAATCCTACATTAGTTTCCCTGGATGATCACTGGTAATTTTCTCAACCAAATCATCTGCTTCTCGTATTCCGAAAATTTTTAAAAGCCCATAGATATTTCTGAATTAATTAAGATTTAAAAATTTTATTCGAAATTAAAAACCATTTTACACATAGTAGTCTCGTGCGCATGTGCATATTCATATTTAATAAATTCTTCAGTTAATTTTGATAAGTTTCTATGTATGAAATGATAAGAACTTCTGAAATTCGCAGAAATATTAATATTTTGTATTATATAAGATCGTAGAAGATCTTCCATTATTTTAGAAATTGTTAGAAATCCCAAATCTTCTCTTCACTCAAAAAAAATAAACAAAAAAAAAAAACAAAAGAAAATTTCGTGACCTAAAATTTGTATAAAATTAAATTTATAGTCAATTTGTATGATGTAATTCTATTAACAAATTTAAACACCCCTTGTTTTGTTTGCAAAAAAAAAAAAAAAAAAAATTAATATATTTAATATTGTATTATAAAATATAATTTAGTTTAACTTAAATAAATGTTTAGTTTTATTATTATTATATTTATTTTTAGGAAATGAAAATTATGGAAAACGAAAATTGTATCTTTCATTATGTTGTTATGTGATGTTGTATTCATAATACTCTGTTATCACATACATTGTTGCAATAATATTAATATTTTTTAAATAAAAATTGATTTTTTAATGTAAAATCAATTAATTCAGGTAAATTTTTTGTAAAGTTTTTAGGAGTGCATTGTCTTGTAATATTACTGAACTCTTCAGTAGACTTGTAGGAAATTTCACAAAAATATTCTGTGAGTTATAAATATCAATGAAAAACTTTTTTTTCAAATAAGTTTTCGGTGTTTTATTTAATTGGCTCAGTAAATGTTTTCCAATATATCATACCTAAAATATAACAACTAGAACTGTATTTTTTTTTTGTTTTTTTAACACCCAAATGGTGATTTTATTTATAACAATCTAGCAGCTTAATACTAATAAGCTATTTTTCTTTAAATTTTAATTGGCTACTTTTTTAAATATAAAGGCTTATCCTACGATAGTTTCTTTATTTTTTGTTGATTTTAGTTTTACACCAACTTAAGTGTCTTCAGTCGTTTCAGTCTGCGTGATGTATCATCATTGTATAAGATTTTTAAAGCCTCGACGTTGATGTGATGTTGTAATCTTTTTTGATGACTATGTGCATATGTTGTTATAACCTTGTCTACCATTTCTACACCCAAATCCAGGTTGACATTTCGAATATACCACGGAATTGTATTCAATGCAATCTATGTCCTATATGCTTTCATATTATAATGCCTAATACTATCTTATGTAATAAGTAAATGTGGAATTCATTAGGATCAATTCTAATTGTATGAAATATAATATGTCCAATACCTTTCTTCCTATACTTAACAATGTATATAGAGAGTCTTTGTAACCTGAATGTTCAGTTAGCACGTTATAAAAATCTAACAATTTTAGTCCTAAAAGTAAGAAATACCTTAACTTTATGAATTTGTACCTGAACCTGAATGTTAAACAGTTAGCACGTTATAAAAATCTAACAATTTTAGTCCTAAAAGTAAGAAATACCTTAACTTTATGAATTTGTACACATAAGCTTATACTAACCCGTATTTTAGCCTAGTCTGGTATTTCAAGTTATATTTTTATATCTTCGCAACTATTATCAACTGCAACAGTTTCTGATTCTGATTTTTTCTGCTTCAAATTTATGTTATAGAACAATTGCAATTCATATGAGTTATTATAAAATAAAAGTTTTGTAAATATTTTATGATACCGAATATACTCCGAATACTTAGAATACTAACCCAAATAACTTAGACAAATTTAATGTAATCACGCAATCCAATTTTAAAGTATTTGAATTATTTAATTTTGTTTAGTAATAAACTAAATAATTATTAGTTACAGTGTAGAATAATTAAATCTATTTTTTAATTAAATTTGAAATGTAATATTTGTGGAATAATAAATTAAATGCAATAAAATGATAAATTTTGCAGAAACTTATGATCTATTAACTAATATTATATTTGAGTATTATTTTAAATTATTATCTTTGAAATTAGACTATATATTAGAATCATGGAAGCATATAAAATTATATTTTCAGCGAAATAAAGATTTCACATAGGAAGTTACAGGGTTGGGTAAGTCAGAAATCAAAACTGCCAACTCCGATTCTTTTTAACCTCTAAAGGCGAAAACGACTCTTCAATATATAGCCAGTTTCATATAATGTTAGTTTTAAAAAACTGTATACGGAGTCTGCTCAATTTGTATACGACTCTGACCATGACTTCACGACTCTTACTCTGTCAAAAGATTATGACGATCATTGTGAAATTATTATGATTTAAATGTCAAAATGAAATGTCATATACTTATAATTTTATATTGTCGTAATATTTGTTTATTTGTTAAAATGACATTAAACACATTATTGTAAAGTGTATTTTGTCATTGACATCGTCTGCCATTTTTATCGGATCTCGGACGGACTTCATACAAAAATTTGAGAAATAAGTTTTAAGAAAACTCAAATATTTATAAATTTATTCTTTTAAGCTCCGTATCTAAGTACCTAAATTTTCCATTTCTATATAGGTCAAATATAGTTTTCTACTATAAAATTAATAATTTCAAGATGATTTTTTAAAGCAAAAAAATACGGTAAATGTGCAGACATAAAGTGACAGCACCTTTTAATAATAATTTAAGAACTGTCATTAATTTTGTTGAATGCTATTAAGAGCAAAAAAAATCGTATTCAAAATAAATAATAGAAAATAATTTTCATCGAATAAAATTAAATTCAATATACTTAGCCCAAAAATATATTATATATTGCATACTTTTATATATATATAAAATTATATATAAAATATTTCTATGGACCCTAAAAAAATAAAAGAGCAACAGATATATTAAAAAAATTAGCATAGAAATGACAACCTAAAAAATGCAAAATGTCATAAATTTTTTTTTTAACACCCCGTTAAAATTTAAAAATTATTGTTTTTTTTTTCACCGAATGTCTAGACTTTAATTTTACCACCGGTTCATTAATGTTATAAAAAAAAGAATAAGTTCTAATTTTTATTTTATTAATCATAAAAAATAAATAAAATGTGTAATATAGATACTAACTAAGTATTTTACTATTATTAACTATTTTACACATTTTTTTTTTATTTTTCTATAATAAATTATTTTAAAAAATTTTATTTTTATATAACTTATATATAAGTTGTAGGTATTTTATATATATATTTATACTTTTTATTTAATATACACTCAATTTTTATATTTTATTTAAATAAAAGCCATTTTTTATATGTTTTTAAATAGATAAAGTCTATTAAAACAGCACTTAATTTATTAAATATATGAAACAATGAATGCAAAAAAAAGGTAAAAAAAAAAAAAAAAAAAAAAAATCATACGACTGTCGTTCTAAAATTTTTGCAATAATAAATTTTTTGAATTAAATTGTAAAAAAAAAAATTTACACTACTAACATGCATTTTTTCTTCTTTATTTTTTTTTTTTAAATTCATATTTAATGTAAATTATTAAATCTAAGCCAAGTTTAATAATACCAGCCCCCACAGGATGATCAATGATAATAAATCATTAAATTGTTTTATCTACTCTCTTATAATCAGTGTAATTTTTGATATGAAAATTGTCATATGATATGAAAAAAACTAAACTAAACCATTCACTTTATTTAATTTTTTTTTTATTATTGTGTTGTTGTTTTTAAATTAAGTGCATCCATTACACGAAAAAAACAAAAGAAAACAAAATATAATAGTAATCACGTTCCGTGTTAACAATAACACACAAATATATATTAAGGTATTCTATAATAATGATAATGATGACAATATTATTAAATTAAAGTGCAAAAAAAAAAAAAAATAAAAAATTAAACTTAAATTAGTTTTAAAAATTTATTTTAATGAAAAAAAATTATAACAAGCCTCGGTTATACCTTTCCACACCTACTCTTTTTGTATAAATCACAGATAAATCGTTTTATTTTTCGGATCTTTTGTATGTTACCATTGAAGTCTGAGGTGAAAAAATCAGTCTGAAGTTCAAACAAAATCCAACACAGCAAGGATTTCTTGTGTCCATTGATGCACTGTGAAAAATCTTAGGCAATTCCGAAGGTTCTATAGAAACTTATTCATCGTTTAAAGATGGAGAATAATTCTATCTATGTGAAAGAACACCCTGCTGCAAACACCTTTAGCGCATCAGTCAGAGGTCAACAGAACCCTTACATCTCGCCTGGAAAACCTTAATAAATACCCTACTTGGAAACACTTTTGGAAGTTTGTAACAAAAGCTGAAAAACGCACATAATAAAGACCTTGGCAATGTCCTAAAGACTAAATGCTAACAGCTTCAATCAATTAGTAATTAACAACATAAAGGAACATAGAAGTTGTGGAAAGTTGCAACTTGATACTGTTTGTATAAGAAAGGAAGGAGTTAGAAATATATTAGAAATTAGCAAGGATTAACAACTAAACTGGGAACAAACAATTAGCTACAACTAAGGAAATAAATACCTCCGAACTATTTAAGAATAAGATAGCATTGAAGAATACGAATTAGGAACTATCAACTATCTCCAGGTAAAAAACTACTCCGCAAAAAGAAGATAATAGGCAATATACTGCGGATCACCAGGGAATATTGGCAGGTTCTTGATAGACGAAATCCCACGGAGAAAAAGAAGTGTTGGTTGATATAAAACTTGTACAAAACAAGAAATTAGCGATTAAAAAGAGTGGTAAAACATGGGCAGAAATGAAGAAACTGATTCACAATAGCGTTCGATGTTGAAGCTTTGTTGAAATTGCTTCTCTGGGAAAGAAACTCCAGGAAGAACAGTTCAAACGGCTGTTATAAATTTTTTGGTAGATTTCGACGAAAAGTTCGAATTTTTTTGTAATTTTCCAAGACAAGTTTTAAAACCAGTTATAAATTTGAGCTTGAATTTCATTCACTCTTACAAGGACCTAATTCCCGAATTGACCAAATTTACTAGGAATCGCCCTAATTCTTTACATACATTTAATGGTTAATTAATACATAACCAAATTTTAAATAACCCTATAAGATTCATATATTTTAAACTCAGATTTAATTCATTGTGCCAACTTAAAATTGTATAAACTTAAAATTTCATTCAATTCTAGATTGCTTTTATTTTTACAAAACCAATTCAAAATTTTTTTTTGTTATTGTGCAAAAAGTGCAGGCAAACCTGTGCTTAAACTAATAATAAATGTCCGGCTTTATTTCAATTTAATTTTCATTGTCTTGATGCCATTTAATGTTGTTGTTGTTGTGGTTTTTTTTTTATTCATAAATTCATATGAACACACACAAACACATGCACATAAATTGGTGAAAAGAGAAAAAAAAAACAAATTTTCTAATTTAAAAAAGCTTTATTTTTAATATTTTAAGTATATTAATGATGATGATTATCATTTTAGTGATTTAAATTATATTTTTGCATTTCTTGAATTGAATTTTATTATTCTCTTATTAACTTAATATTTTTAGAAACCGACAAAATCTTGTTGGCTTGCGTTTTGAAATCTTTTTTGTTTTAGTTAAGGAAAACTTTGAAAAATATAAAAAAAATAATATTGAATAAATTTAGAGTTGATTAAGAATGCGCCATAATTTCTTTTTAATAATAAAATAATATTATAAAATAAGGCCGGTATACGTTACTTGTAAATAACAGTAAGGATGGTAATTATTGGATATTAAAAACCAAGAGATATAAGAATGACCATCGGATCGGACCATCTATTCTAGCCACTGTATTTTACAATGGTTAATCTATTCCAGGATCTCCTCCTTAGCCTAGGTGGTTAGAGCGCAACCTCGCAATCTAAACACTGTGGCAGTCCCGGGTTCGAATCCTGGTGGGAGATAACATATTCAATAAAATTATCAATTATAATAAATTAATATATAATAAATTATAATATAATAATTCTATACCTAAAAATATAATAATAAATAATTAGTAACAAATAATATAAAAATATACCTATAATCGTGTTTCCAGCTTTACTCTATAATCTAATAACTAATACTGAATAAAATAATAACCTATATGTGCATATGATCAGAGATGACATATGTGACAGAAACAACAATGTAATTGCAATTGTCATATGCAATTACAATGGCAGTACGCACCTAAAAAACATGACACGGTTTCTCTACTTGACCGATAGATGACACTAGGGAAAAAATTAAGAAGCGACATCTTGTAGATAGATTACAGTAGACTAATCATTTACTTAATTGAAAAAAAGGAAAAACGATTCGAAACACAAGGCAGAGCCTCGGATACAATAATGAATTCACGGTAACAACATTTAATGCAGTCAAAAGGACAAGAATAGGACAGTGGAATGTCAGAACGCTACGTGAAGCATCCAAACTGGCGCAAGTAGAACAGCAAATGAGCAAATATAAATTAGATATCCTCGGAATTAGCGAAATGAGGTGGAACAAAAGTGGAGAAGAAATAACATCAAATGGGAACAAACTAATATACAGTGGAAAAGATAGGGGTGGTGAAAGCGGAGTAGGTATCATAATATCAAGGAATTTTCGTAACTCACTAAGCAGTTGGAAGCCAATATCAGACCGAATACTCATGGCACGATTTGCGACAAAAAGTAAAAGTGTAACGATAATACAATGCTACGCTCCTACAGAAGACGCAGAAAACGAGATTAAAGACGACTTCTATGAACAACTAACAACGGCGTTAAACAGCATAAGGAAAGGAGATATTACGATACTAATGGGTGACTTCAATGCTAAAATAGGATCAGACAATCAAGGTATAGAAGATACAATAGGGACACATGGCTGCGGAGTTAGAAACAATAACGGAGAGAGACTCATAGACATATGCCAGACATTCCAATTAATTATCGGCGGCTCGTTATTCCCCCATAAAGACATACATAAGTATACATGGACCTCACCAAACGGTCAAACGAAAAACCAAATTGACCATATATGTATCAGCAGAAAATGGAGAAACACACTGCAAGATGTCAGAAACAAGAGAGGTGCAGATATAGGAAGCGACCACGAATTAATAACCGGAGATGTAAGAATATGGCAGAAATACAAAAGAAGATCCAGAAGAAACATGAGAAGAAAGATAAACCTCCAAGAACTCCGTAACACTGAAATAAGAAATAACATCGTAGAAACAATACGCCAAACCCTCCCAATAAACCAACCACACACATGGGACCACATTGTCGAGACCCTCAAAAACACAGCAGAAGAACACCTAGGGACAATTCAGCCGCAAAGAAAGATATGGATTTCCAATAACACCTGGAATCTAATAACACAAAGAAATAACCTAAAACAGCAATTGAATACCAATAACGCTATAAGACAACAATACAATAATATAGCTAAACAAGTCAAAAGTGCTGCAAGAAGAGATAAAAGAACATACTTTAACGATCTCGCAAATAAGGCGGAGACGGCTGCCATACACAACAACACAAGAGAGCTACATAAAATCGTAAACCAGCTCACTGGCAGAAGAAACAACAAAAATCACCCAATCAAGGATCAAAATGGTGAACTAATAACATGTCCCGAAGAACAAACCCGAATATGGAGACAACACTTCGCAGAATCCAGTAATAACAACGACCCCAACCTAGAAGAAACCAGACCAGAAAATCGCACAAATAATAACAATTACAACATCAGAATAAATAAACCATCCAAAGCAGAGATCAAAGAGGCAATAAGAAAGCTAAAAATAAACAAAGCAACAGGCGAAGATGGGCTCCCAGCAGAAATTATAAAAATAGATCCAGAAACATCAGCCGAGCTTTTAGAACCTCACATCACAACAGCATGGGATGAGGGCAGACTACCGGTCACATGGAAAAATGGAATAATCATCAAACTTCCAAAGAAAGGTGATCTGACCAAGTGCGACAACTGGAGAGGCATAACAGTGCTAAACACAATCTACAAAATTATGGCAACAATAATACAAACAAGGCTGCAAGAGAAACTTGAGAACCAAATAAGAGATGAACAAGCAGGTTTTCGTCCCCATAGAAGTTGCATAGACCAGGTTAATACGCTCAGAATCATCGTTGAACAGTCAATAGAATGGCGAGCCCCATTATACCTGGTTTTCATCGATTTCAAGAAAGCGTTCGATTGTATAAGCAGAAAAGCCATATGGAAAGCACTTAGAAACCGAAATGTGCCGGAAAAAATAATAGATATAATACAGAACATGTATGAAGAGACACAACTCTCAGTACTCCACAATGGTAATACCAGCGAACCATTCACCACCAACATAGGAGTAAAACAGGGTTGTCCACTGTCACCAATCCTCTTCACAGTAGTGCTAGATGACATAATGAAAGAGATTAGTACCAAAAGAACTGGATTAACATGGAATCTCTTCAGGCAATTAGAAGATCTGGACTATGCCGATGACATCTGCCTGCTATCACACACAATAAATAATATGCAAGCTAAAATAGACCATCTAGCAACATTAGCTCGAAGTGTGGGCCTGGAAATAAATATCGAAAAGACGAAAGCGATGGCCATTAACATCAACAACCCACGCCGTCCGGTGATAAACAACACACCAATCGACTATGTAGATAATTTCCACTACCTAGGCTGCATCATAAATAACAGCGGTAACATAAACGCCGACATCGAAAGCAGGATCAAAAAGGCCAGGGCAATGTTCGGTCGTCTGCAGCCAGTATGGAAAAGCGCACAAATGTCCAGGGGGACAAAATTAAGGATATTTGGAACCTGCGTAAAGACCACCTTAACATATGGAAGTGAAACCTGGTTAGTTACAAACAACATCACACAGAAACTACAGGTCTTCATCAACAAATGTCTAAGGATAATATGCAGAATATACTGGCCGAACATAATAAGTAACCAGGACCTATGGAAACTTGCCAAAACAGAACCAATTGGGCAAGAGATCAAAAGGAAGAAGTGGAAATGGATAGGGCACACACTGAGAAAACCGCAAGATAGCATAGCAAGGGAAGCACTAGAATGGAACCCACAAGGAACCCGAAGACGAGGCCGCCCTAATAACACCTGGAGGCGAACGATTTCGGAAGAGCTAGTTTCAATTGAGAAAACATGGGAGGATGCAAAGATAACTGCTCCAAATAGAGTCAGGTGGAGATGCCTAGTAGATATCCTATGCTCCCAAGAGGAGTAATAAGGAAAAAAAAAAAAAAAAAAAAAATCTATTCCAGGACATAAATATACAAAGATTCTTTTAAGATCTTTTCGAGAATACATAGCCTCAATTTTAATACCTATATTAAAGTACTTAGTTCACACTATGCGATTAAAAATAGTTTCAACTGTTCTATCTGTCAAAATTTTGATTTCGTGATGAAAAATCAAAAAAAATTAACTTGTTGATTAATTTACACAACCCTCCTTAGTTTCGACTCAAAATTTTATTAATGCTTTATTTGTAATGTAAATACATAATTTAATTTTTTTATGTCTAGGACATAATTATCGTAGCAATGACGCAGCGATCAAATTTGCAAAATGTCAAAAAAACGTAGCTGTCAAAATTAAAGTTAAAACTTAAGAACCTTTTGGCGTCGTTGAAACTTTGTTGGTTACTTTCAATGTATACGTTTGTATTGTTTTCGATATGTTTAACTTTTGAAATAGTTATTCTATTTCTAAATTCTACTTTCTTTGCTACGCTCATTGTGCTTAGTAGGTTAATATAAAGTTTACGTTTTATAAAGATAAAGTTTTAATAAAAGGTCGAATTCAGCTATAAGTGTTTACATATATAATCATTTACACCTAAATTTATTTTTCTAAATTAATTTTGAATTTACTGCTAAATTTCAAATGCCAAAAATACTACTTATTTTGCTGAATATCATATCTTTTGCTGCTTTATATATCAAACGGGTTTCTTTTTTTCGAGTAGTCTTACATGAACTGACTGAATGATGGTATTAAATCACTATATGGATTTTAAAGGAGTTATTTCACAAATTTTAATTTAATTTTTGATTTTTCAAAACTTTTGATATCAATTATTATATAATCTAATCAATTATTATGTGTCATCTTTTTTTGACATTTCTAATCGATTTCCATTTGTCATTTTAAACATTAATGAAATTTTTAATCATATTTAATTATTTCCGGTTCACTGATCGTATTTGAAGTTTCTGCCAACACAAAATTAACAGTTATACACTTTAATTACACATATAAAATATAATATTAAAATAATCACCTACTACTTACATAACTATTTTTTATTAAATAAAATATAACCTTAGGGATACACATCTCACCTGTCACGACCTCTTTACTTATAAATATAGAATATATATATTACTTCTTTTACACTTTATATTAAAATTATTTTTAAATTTGATTTTAATTTCTTTTTTTTTAAATGGAAATTGAAAATAAAATTATATATATAAATAAACTTTTTATTTTTTATATATTTTTTTTTTTATACCGTTTCCAAATAATTTCATTTATTTTCAATTTAATTAAATTCAATAATCTAATCATTTTCAATAAAATTAATATTTGTATTTATTTACATTTTTTATTTAAAAATAAAATAAAAAAATATTATTAAGTATATAACAATTTATAATAAAAATGTAAATAAATAATATTTGATACCAGCATCAAAGGTATTTATAGAATTAAAAAAAATAAATACAGACACACACAGACACAAAATCAGTTAGTATAATTCATAAAAAATTATAAAATCAATTTTATAAAAAAATTTGTAAGTACATAATAAAAAATTCAAATTAATAATATACTATACATATATATAATAATATTTATCGATGTCAATTTAATTTTAAAATTTAATTTTAAATATACCATAATTATAAATATAAAGAAAGAAAAAAAAAAACCGATGAAAATACATAAATAACTGTAAATGTATAAATATTATTTACAATTGAAATTTATTTTTATTTAAAAACAAAAAATAATCATAATAATAATAAAAAATATTCAATTAAATTAAATGAAAATTAATTTTAAAAATTATTTTTTTTTTTTTAAGGTTATGTAAATATATATGTTAATATACTTGTGTGTATATATATGTGTACAAAGGAACTGTAAAATATATATAATATAATATTATTGTATCATATATTCAAATTTAACTCGTTTAACAAAATTATCAAACAAATGCATTAAAAATTTCGTGGTCAAAATTAAAAAAAAAAATATTTGGGTTATTGGGGTTGTTATTACAGTTATTAGTCAATTTGTAATGTACGTCAGTCTATCTAATTTCGTGTTCTTCTTACTAAAGGAGTTTTATACTTTCTATATATATTTAAAAAAATTTAATTATTAAGGTAGATAAAACTTTCCAATTGTTCAGACAATATTTAAAACCTGCGTTTACACTCAAATAATGAGCGTTTGACATTTGGTTCTAATTACTTCTCATCCTGTGACCTCCTTAACATCTATAAAACTTATATTAGGCCGAAAATGGAGTATAATGCACATATTTGGCTTGGTGCTCTCATTATGGCGCAAAAAATAGAGCTATTCGTCTTATAAATGATCCCAGTGTTACCTCAAAGCTCAATCCACTCAGCAAACGTCGTACTGTTGGGTCACTGACCTTGCTTTATAGATATCTTGTAGGGAAACGTGTTTTAAAGAAATCAAACAACTTATGCCTCTATTCAAGGTTTTCAAAAAAAGGAGGGACAAAAGATGCTCATCCCTACACAGTTGAATTAGCCAAATGGCGTGGCACGGCTTGTGAAAATTCGTTTGTCATGCGCTCATCTCGTTCATGGAACCATATTCCACCAAATGTGTTACTCAAAGTTAATAATGTATATGTGAACAATTTAAACAAATTTAAAAACATTAACATATTTCTTCTAAATATCCCATCTAATTTGACCCATAATCCAGAAAATCTAAACAACTTCTTACGTAATCCTAAATCCTTCCATATCCTCACCCCTGTAACCAAACTGAACATTTGTATCACAGATTCCATCCTAAAGTTTGGTTCAAAAAGGATGTTGTTTTGGTGTGTTAAAATCACACACTACCCAAGTAAACACCCCATAGTTTTAATGGGTGGCTTTCGAACTTTCCATTTCCTCGTAAAAAAAAAATAAAAAAAAAAAATTGACATTAGCTAGATTCTTTCTTAGTCATTCTTCAATGACGTCAAACTTTTTCAAAATTTAAGTTGTACTCCAACCCTAGCACTCCATAATCATAATTAAAAATAACTAACTAGTTAGAATTTTACCCCTATATTCTTCTAATCGATTTTTTCATTTAATCGATTTAACATTTTTAATAATTTTCATACACGGTAACACCAATCATCTGAATAATTTATTATTTTCGATCGCGATAACGGTAAACATTCAACTTTTATTTATCTTTGCTCTCCTCCATTTTTTGTTTTTTTTTTTTTATTTAATAAACTTAAATTAAAACAAATAGAATTTATAAAATAAGAACAAAAAAAAAAAAAAAGAAAAAATAATAAACAAAATTAAAACAAATTTTCATCAATTTAAATTATAATTCAATAAAATAATGATTTTAATTTTATTTTTGTTGTTGTTGTTGTTTTTTTTTCTGTTATTTTTTCTGTTTAAAAAACATTATACCGTATTAAGTATACATTTACGCACATAAACAAATATTCCTGTATTACCAAATTATATCAAATAAAAAAAAAAACAACAACAAAAAAAAATAAAGTATTAAAATTGGCCTCACAGTGTGTACACATTACGTCAAAGTTTCGGTAATATGCAGGCAGGCATTTTAATTTAAAAAAAATTGAATAAAAAAAAATATGAAATTGTTTTTTTTTTTTTTTGTTTTTATTTAAAATATTAAAATGATACAAAATCATAATTTCTAGGGTATTCACTAAAAAAACAAAACTAATTTACGTAAGTTATAAATATACATAATGTATAGATACTTATTTGTTTATTATGATAAATTGAATGTAAAGTGACTGTTAGGGACTTGATCTCTTTGATTTTTTTCTCTCTTTTCTCTTTATTGTTTTTAGTTTTCATTTTCTGTCTCTTTCTAACATAATTGATCAAATATTATATGGTTATAAAAAAATGAAATACCAGATTTTTATATCTATAAAACTTATTAAGTATACATTATAAAGTAAAGATGACGTTTATGAACACATTCTGCCTGATGCGAAATATATAAAGTATAATAAGATATTGTATGAGCAAGAAGGCGCGGACAATGTGAATGATTAGATTTTCAAACATCTACATGAAGAGGATAGCAAATGTGATTATGCCAACTCTATGATACCCGCATGAACGTATAGTATAAACATTAAAAGAATAAATACACAACTTATTAGACTCTGTTATCTATAAAAAAAAAATATAGAAGTTTTAACTGCTTTTGATAAAATTTTAGATACCCCGAATAATTAGATATTGGCTTAGTATGTATGCTGGCAAATTTAGTATACCCTTCGAACTATGATCTTACGGGTTTAAAAACTATATTAGTAAACTAAAAATGTTAGTTAAAATTCCTTTAATTTAGAGACTTGAAATTAAAATCTTTAATATAGCCTAGAATTGAATAATAATGCAATATTACCTCGTTTTCATTTCTTTTAAGAACGTTGTTTTGAATTTCGACTTTTTGTCTAGTTTTAGAATAAATTTTCTCATAAAATTATGCAAAAATTTATTTGATTTAATTTCTTTTAAGAACTTTGTTTTGCATTTAAATTTTTTGCATAGTTTTAGAATAAATTTTCTCATAAAATTATGCAAGTATTTACTAGATTTCATTTCTTTTAAGAACTTTGTTTTGCATTTAGATTTTTTGCATAATTTTAGAATAAATGCTCTCCTAAAAATATGCAATTACTACGGCAGTGGTTAAAGTGTCAAGTGAAAAGCTTTTATTTAGTTTTCAACTCTACTCAGCTACCATTCGCCACTGTGTTCAAATTAATGCCTTAATCAATAATTAATAATTATATATCTTTAATATAAATACATAAATATAACAATATAAACAAATACAAAATATAAACAAATAATTCATTTGAATAATATAACTCACAGATATAGAATACCATATAACTCAAATATAAATTTTTAAGTTTTAAAATTTCTCTGAAGAGTTCGGATAAATAAATGATAAGCCATTGGGGCACTTCTGGCTTAACCTACGTTTAAACTTTGTAGAAAGATACCTACCATAGTAAATTAATTTCTCTGACTTCATGTTTGAATTCTAATACTAATATTGCTTTAATCAAAATGCAATTCCTTAAAAATAATATTAATAATTGTTTTATCTTATAGTTTACATAAATTAACCATTATTTTAAAATTTTCAAATATTACAACTACTTTGTGTTCGTTTTGTAAGATAACGTAAAAAAGATTCAATTAAAGCATCGAATTAAAATTAATTTAAGACAATTAAATTGTTATTACCATCGTTTCATCAGGAATTCAATAAAATTAAAATAAAGAATAAATAGAAAATATTTACAATAAAAAAAATTAATTTATATATAACTTAAAAGAATTTGACTGAAAATTTAGAACTAATAAGAAATATATGAATGCAAATCACTTATTGTTTTTTTTTTATAATTTATTAAATGACTGGGTGAGTAATAAATGTTATTACAACAAATATTTAAAATAAAAAGAAGAATAATACAACAAAATATTTAATTGCAACAATATACATATATAAATAAATAAATGAATAAATTGTTTGTTGATTCAATTTAATTAATTGAAGAGTTTAAAGGTTATAAAGTGTGTTTTTTAATTTTTTTAATTTTTAAGTTCCAGCAACATTGTTGTTATATTAATTGATTTAATGAAATGTTGCCCTTTATTGGAAAAGTTTTAACTTTAACCATTAGATAAGTCTTAAGCAAATAAAGAGTTGTCAAAGATCGGATTCTTATAGATGAGTGTAGAGGAAAATTGTTGTATATAAATGGTGCCCACTTTCGCTATGGTTTTTATAATTGAAATAGAAACACTCTATCAATCAGTCAACAGTCGAAATTATTTCAAATTTTTTGTTATTGTCGTATTAAAAATTGTCCCCATTGGAGTGCTAGACCTAAAACACTTTTGGTATTTTACAATCGGTATAACCCCCAAAATTAAATGGTAATTAATCATTAACCATACCTATATATAGATCACCCTATAATTTAATTTGATTTAAAACTTAATGTTAAATTATTTATTGAACTTTTATTGAAAGTGTGTTAATATTTTAACACAAATATTTTCCATTAATTTAGAACAAACATTTATAATATAAAAAATGTCCTTAAAATCTAATTTAAAATATTTAATAAAATTATCATAACCTAAAAACAACCAATTTATTTTAAATTAATTAATAAATTTTGTTTTTTTTTTTAATATAATTTGAATGACAAATCAATTTATTATACCAATAATGGTTTGATCAAATATAATTTTTTTTTTTTTTTACAAAAAAACACGTGATAAACTAAAAAATATAGAAAAAAAACTAATCATTAATTAAATAAATTAGATTGGGTGCAATTTATTTTTTAATAAATTGATTTTATTATCAATTATTATGTTCAAAAAATTTATTAATACAGAATTTTAATAATTTGATTAATAATCAAGATAAATATATCATATTATTTATTGACATTCCCAAAACTAATTTCGTTATATTTAAATTTAAGTTTTAATTGATTTAATAAATTAAAATTAAACGTATAGAAATAGTTTCGATGGTGTTCGTAAAAGTTAAGATACTTTAGAAATTTTAATTTTTATTAAAAAAAATCGAGATTATAGAAATTTATTATTTTATTTATTTATTTTATCTGGCATTTAAATCGTTTATTAATTTATTAAACAATTTTTTTTAAATTGCACGTTATTTAATTATTAATGCCTCTTATTTAGATAAAACTAAGCTTTATTTTAAGCTACTTGTTACATATACTGAAGGTCAGGTCATAAAAGTTTTTCTGGTTTATAAACATTTTGACTTGTTCATTTACATAAATAGTTGCTATATACTAAATACTTCGTTTTTAAGTACATCGTTGCTTCTATATAAGGAATTTTTTTTTAAATCTGAGCAGATCATGAGCTGTCAAAAAAAAAATTGTGTTTTTTTTTCAGCTCTGAGCGCTCAGAGCGTGCTCTAAGTGCTGAGTGGAAATATATCAAGCACGGCTGAGCAAAATAAAATAAAAAGGCATTTTGATGTTTGTTTAAGATTTTACTTGTAAAATAAAAGTCAAAATGTTTTGTTTGTTTTAAGTTATCTTTTTGTAATTTAATTTTAATAATTTAATTTAATTTTTTGACAATTTAAAACGTAACTGAAACAAAAATGGCAGATTTTTCAAAACGTGTTTTTTTATTAAATCCGAACGCTCTGAGCGTATTCTTTTCATTTATGATCTGATTTAAAAAAAAAAACAGAGGTTAACAATTGAATACAAACTAGAAAATACTAAACAAATTTACCGTTATTTTAATATTGTTTAATAAATCAATTACATATACTTAGTACTTGATAATTAACTCAGGATATGCTTTATAAAACCTTCAAAGTTAGTATAAACTAAAAAATAACAAAATATTTCATACTTAATATATAATACATATGTATACCAATACCTATATATACATACTATATATATACTAGTAAAAGTATATATCTAATATTTTTTTTAAGTTTTTTTTGTAAGCATATTTACTTAGGTCTCTTATAGCATTAATACTGTCATATTAAAATACTTTGTAATACCGAGTTACTTTAGACAATTTTTTAATAATTTTACAAATATTTAAAATTACATTTTGTATAAATCAAGTTTTTTTATTTTTGAATGCAGAACAACCTTTTAATAATTGTGAAATATCAGCTATTTCTAATAATGCAATATCATCCATCACTGTTACCTAAATTCTATCAATTTTGTAGAGTACTATGGCCAATTGTCAAATGCTTTTGTTAAATATAAATTCTGACATTTATTGTCATTTAATTATTAGGATTTTAAATCGTTTCGGTAATGTGGCTACTTTTAAAATAGTAACTTATTATTTACAAAATTGTTTCCATTTAAGGTGTTTTAATATTTTTCTAAGTAAATTTGAAACAAAATATGTATATTTAAATTAGATTTATTTTATATTCAAAATTTTATACATATGCTTGACATTTATATTTTAGAATAGCTATTCGAATATTATAATTTATAACATTTTCAAATTATATGAAACCAATTAACGATTAAATTAATTGAGTACTAGCACTGAAGAGAAGTCCACATGTCGTAAACGAAATACTGGTATTTGTAAAAATAAATAATTTTAGTGAAATTAAAAGGAAACTACTCATTTTTTAATTTCTTTCATAATTTATGTTTAATTTTTAACAAATTACTTTTACAACCATGCAATAACCCTTACATCGTACCTATTTTTTTTTATTAATATATTAATATATTCATATAATATTAATATTTAACATATAAATTTAAAATAACACATGTTTAAAAAAAAAATCCAATTAAATTTAAAAACAATTTAACTAAATACTATAAAAAAATTTTATATCTCTAAAAAACACAAAAAAAACCTTCACATAAATTTCCATAAAAATTTTATTGTGGAAAAGAGAAAAAAAAAACCAAACTACCAAAAGAATTATTCCAAATTATATAAATATATACATAATACATATATAAATTTTTTTTTTTTGTAAAATAATTTACAAAAAGTGTTATTATTTATGTTTTATTATCCTTAATATTCTATAATTTTTCAATGCAATATATTTTTATTCAACTTTACTATATTCACCACTTACACCACTCATACCGCAATTGCAAAAAAAACAACAACAATAAAAATAATTCTATCCCTTTTCCTCTCGTACACTATTTTGTATTTATAATAAATTTTATAACTTTTTTACCTACAAAAAAAAGAAACACTTCTATAAAATTATATATACTGATTTTCCCTTTCTATTTTTTTTTAAATGTACATATATTTATCTCTTTCTCTTCTTGTTTTTTGTTGTTGTTGTTTTTATTTTTTATTATAAAATAATAGGAAATACAGTTAGAAAAATGAGATGAAAAGTTATTGCTTGTTAAGTTAAAGCGTATCACCAAGTAAAATAAAAAAAATTTTTCAACAAAATAACTATAATAATAACTGTAAAAATAGAATATACAAAACGGTTTTTTTTTGTTTCATGGATAACGGTAAAAAAGTTTTAATTTGTTTGAAAAAAAAATTCAACAGTGGTGTATGGTGCTGAATGCAACATTGTCCATAAATAAATATAAAACACCTGAGAATCTACTTTTCGTTATGATCGTTTATTTTTATTATATATATATATATATTTATATATATGCAACAAAGGGAACAAAAGCTGTTATAGTTAAATTATTGTATATATATACATACATACACATATATAGTCTCATCTTTTATAATACAGGACAACAAAAAAAAAAAGAAAGGGATAACAAAACAATTTCAAGTCCTGGAAATTTGTGTGGAGTGGAAATTGTTATTTTTAGTGTACAGGTTGATTATTATTTTACTTATATAATATATATACATATATATATTTTTATAATAACTGTTTTTTTTTTGTGGGTACAATATTATGGACATTAATAACTTTTTTGTAGAAAACAAAATACATATAAGTTTATAAGAGTTATGCATGATAATTATAGGGTTATAAAAAATATATGATTAAAGAATATAAACGTTATAAATTAAAAGTTTTTCAGTAAAAATTGAAAATTAATAAATAAAAATATATTTCAAGAAAGTTTATTGAATTTTTATATACAGTTAGTTTTTTATTAATGTTTAAGAAAATATTTGATCTGCAAAGTTTGAATTTATCTTGTTTTAAATTATGATAAACGATTAATAGTTCGATCATTCTGTTAAAATAACAATGACTTTTATGAAATCCACATGTAAATCAGTTTTTATATTCTTAAGAACATTTTTATATTCTAAAGATCCCTAAAAGTTGCAAGCATGAACAAAATCAAAACCTTTGAAATGTGAACATACAGGCGAATGTTAAAAATACCATGGCCAGGTAAAATTTCAAATTCTGAAATTCTTTATTGACTAAGAAAACATAGAGAACTAGTATTATATATCAAAAAAATAAAAACAGTATATTGCGCATGTTATTCGGGGCCAAAAATACGAGTTTCTGCAATTAATCATACAAGGAAAAATCTTTACCTTCGAGGCGTAGTAAGAAAACAAATATTCTGGTTAAGAAACATAAGAAATTGGACAAATATAAGAACAATTGGAAATTTAGTACACACCGCATCTAACCGGGAGGAGTATAACAACATCATTGCCACTAGTTAAAAAAGAATGAAAAAAAAAAAAAATTGGTACATGCTTACATTCAGAAGTGAATTTGCAGTGGGAGGAGAACATTTAAAGTTTACAGAAAGAAAACTTTGGGAAAATTTTAAACCAATGAAATCGAATTCGCATTATTTTTATGAAACGGAAGACGTAACTTAGAACTACTGTTTTTTTATAGAAGAAATAGGGTTATAAGCCTGCATTTTATTTGCCTAAAGTACTTTCTGTAAGAGTCTCTATTATCACAGCCTTTAAGGTACAGTTTTTGACTTTATTTCATTTACGTACACATATATATAATATAATTTATTAGGTCAAATATAAAATACAGTACAGCCATATTTCATAATTTTTCATGTGTGAACCCAATTTCATTAAAGATAAGTTGTAAAATTCAAACAAAATTATCATTTGTAATTTAAATGATAATTTTAACTTCAAATTCCTTTGAAATAAATGGTGTAAAATCTGATTCTATAAAGAACTTGTCGATTTTTGAGATAATTTTTAAGGTCCTAGAAAAAACAAAACAAAAAACTAACAGATTGTTATTTTTAATAATTTTGAAAAACTTGGGAGTCGTTTTAAAAAATCGCTTTTTACCTAATTGATCTGAAAGGTTTTGATAAAACGATTTTTAAATGTTATAATATGAAATATAGAAGTAGTCAGAAATTTGCAGACTCGTTAAACCCAAAGCCCATTCTAAAGATTTAATTGTTTCTGAGTCTAACTCCCATCTAAATTCAAAACTAGATACAAATTACATAATACCATTACTAAAAAAGATAATTTAAAAATTCAAAATATCATTAATAACATTTTAAAAAATTTTTGTTTTTAATTTTTTGTTTTTTTTTTTTCAAAAATATCCTTTTAATAAAAGGATATTAATACAAGAAATTAAATTTCAAAACCGACATCAACAAAAACAACAAAAAACCATATCAACAAAAGTTGAGAAACATTTGGTTTTTTTAATAAACAAGAATAAAAAGAAGTTTTACATTTGTTCCAAGCCCCAAGAATTATAAATTTTAATTTTTTATCATACAAAAAGAAGAAATGAGAAAATTGGAACGAGATTCACATTTTATAATCCCATTCTGCGTTTTTTACGATAGAAGAAATTTTGCCAAAAGGGCTCACAATTTTATTCAGATCTCTATTGTGAAAATTTTCTGCACGGAAACGCGAAAATGTTAACGTTATTCGTAGTTAATAATTGCGAAATAATAAAAAAAAAAAAAGAGTTATAAATTTAACCAATACCACTATTTTTTGGTTATGTCCTGGGATATAAAACCCAATTAAAACTGATGTTAATAAAATTCTGGGAATTCAAAATTGATGACAAAAAAATCTTATTACTGTAGTAGAAAAAACCTAATTGGAATATGGAAAATTTGAATATTTTAATTTTTTTTATATGAATATTGCAAAAAAATTAATAAAAAATGGCGGTTTTTAAAAAAATAAAAATTTTCATTATACTTTAAGCAATGCTTGTTGTGTTTTTAACAAAAATCATCAATGAGATTACAAAGGGTTTTAATTTGCAGACGCATTTAATTAAAAAATATAAATTTAAAAAATGGTCGAGGCGACCTCCTTCTTTTGTTATTCGAGACAGCCATTTAATAGATAAAAATTCTCTAAGAATAATTCTGTGGAAAATATCCAAAACTTGATAACCGTAATTTTTCCCTTTTTGAGATAACATTTGAAGTGGACTGTTTAACATCAAATCTTTGCACTGCCAAAAATAAATAAGCGTTTATTTAATTAAAAATCCCTCAAATGGTTATTAATAATGTTTTAAATAAACATTTTGTGTCACAAAATACTTTTAAAAATTTTCAAACACGTTTATTGAAAAACTGTAATTTTGCGGTTATCAAGTTTTGGATATTTTCCACAGAATTTAAGTATATGATTTTTGAAATTCTTTTTAATTTAAATTAATAAAATTTAAAATTCTCAATTCCAATGTTAATAATCATATTGATTGAAGAAAAATATTTAATTAAAGCGTCTATTAATTAATCGAACCACTCGTATTAGGTTTTAGATTTCATTGAACTTGCTTTTTGAAGCATTCAAAGATTTTTCATATTTCTATTGTAGCTATACTTGAAGAATTTAACTCTAATGTAATAAAAGAATTTTTAAAAAGTAGTACTTGAAAGCGTTTTAAAATTTTGTCAATAGCTCTCTTGATCACTCTCTGTCTGCGTGTCTGATTCTTGACGAAATTACCTAGTATATACATGTTTAAGTGTTTTCTTCATATAATATAATTGACATAAAGCATGGTTGAGCTAAGCTCACATTGCAAAATTAGAAAACAGTTCTTTTATCCTTTAATCTTAATCCAGCACTTTACTTTTATATTAAAAAACTTTAAAATACAAAATATATACCATAAATTTTTGGTTAATGAAAATTTTCACTATTTAAAACTTAAAAGTTTTCAAGCATTTAAAAACCTTTTTCTTATACCAGCAATTTAATTTTATATTAAAACAGTAATAAATTCTCAAGACCTACAATAAATTTTTTATTTTCTACAAATTAGGGGATTAGTTTTACTTTAATAAAAGTATATAATGAAAAAAATATATCTATTTTTTATTTTATTTTATTATCGGTTAAATTTGTATTAATTTTTAGTTGGAAATACCTCATTCCCATATTTTTTACGCTCTTTATATATTCGTAGTTCAAAAAATTAATTACAGTTGGCAATTCCACAATTCCCTTTTACATTCAAATAGTTTAAAAAATTGATATATATATATACATATATATATATATATATATAAATATTACAATTTTTCAAAAAATATAAAAGAACTCATAATGATTTCTTTTTCTAATCAAAAACTTTATTATTAAAATCTACTAAAAAACGAGGAAGAGTGTAGTAGAGTAGACTGTGTCAACTCTGGGATACCCGTATGACCGTTATATAAACATTATGTCATTATTATTACAAACATTAATTACTTTTGGCTAAATTTCAAACATACCAGCTTTATTAGGTGTAGTGTAATGCTCATACAAAAGAAGGAGTTGTATGGCAGCTACTCGAACCCTCTGCAGTAGACCAACAAAATTTTACAGTAACTTTGACCATTAAACTAAACTATTTTTGGGAAAATATGCAGACATCCAACTTCAATAGGTATAGCGTAATGCTCATATAAAATAAGAAGTTGTATGGCAGCCACCCGAACCCATGGACCAAAATGGCTGGATTTAAATAGCGCTGATTTAAATTGCGAAAATTTCAAGATCCTAGCTCCTTTAGTTTTTGAGTTATCGTGCGGACAAACGAACGGACATACATAGCTAAATCGATTTTTTTTTTCGATTCTGACCCGATCCATACACTTGAGTCTATATCTAACCCCCTTCTTCTCTGCGTCACAAACGTAATGCAAATCTATTATACCCTTCAAATATATAGTCATACGGGTATAAAAACTTAATTGGTACAAAACATTCTAAGTAATACCAAAACATCAAAATTTAACACAAAAGTCAAAAATAAAATATTTTTTAACTCTCTTTCCGTTATAAAATTACAGAACTAAAGAATTGCGTAATTACTTGTAAACTAATATTATTATACAAAAAAAACGTGCCAATTGAATTGAAAAATATTTCCCACGCCAAATGACTTTTTAAAATAGAATCAAATATTTTCTATATATACTGCATCATATGATTAACCCAGAATCAAATCACCTTAGGTCATTTGATTGTTCTGATAATTGTATAATATGTTTGTAAATGTGTGTATTAAGTGTATAAATGAATTTTCCTTAAAATAAAATTTCAAATTTCTAATGAACCAACAAATTAACACGTGTGTCATAACATACTGTGCTGTAGTGTGTCATTTCATCATTTTAATGAAATAACTCTGAACCATTTTAATGATTCTAATTTTCAATTTTAATTTTATATATATGATTTTATTATGTGATCATTTACATATTAAATTAAATTTCTTACTGTTTTTTTTTTTATTTTTGCTCTTTGTTTTTTTATTTTTTTTAATTTGAGTGCTATTCGTGCTCAATTTGGCGTAAAATAGAATCAACTTCTTGTCAAAAATGCTTCTAATTTGAACGGTATGACACTCGTTCTATTGTAATCTTATAACTCAAATTAATTTTTTTTTTTGAAGTATGAAAACAAACTCTTTAGAAATTTTATTATATTATATATATATATATATATATATATACGTTTTATTTTTTTATTGTTTAATATAATTTTGTTTTTTATTCGTTTTTTATTTTTTTTTTTATTTTATTCCTTTGTTTGAAAAAACCCCATAATAAGTTCCTATTAGATTAAGTGAATAATATTCACAATATATAATGAATTCACAATATAAATAGTGTCTCAACATCTTTTGTAATCGTTAATCAATTTAACTCAAAAAAAAAAAATTTAATAAGGGTTAACATCGTATTTTTGTATATAAATATGAAATTGCGAATGTTGTTTTTGCAACAAGAGTAAAGGCATAGCATATGTAATTTATCCAGTAACTTGGTTTTAAATTCAAATAAAAAAAAATCTGTATGGACAAAAATCTATACAACAATTGAACCCTTTTATATACATACTAAGACAAAGATTTAAAAGAAATTAAAACCTAAAATTTACCTCGTTTTAACTAAGAAATTAGATTAGTTTCATTAAAATTTTACGAATTTTTCTAAAATGGAATTTAATTGAAATTAAAATTGAATGACCTTCGAATACTAAACAGATGGACCATAATAAAAAAAGGGTATTAGAAAATGTATATTAAACAAGTATAGAAAATTATGGACACACGAACTAAGTTGGATGACTTTACAACTAAGGCCCTAGACTTGGAATACCTCAAACAAATTCTTCTTCATCTACTGCAGAAGATACTTCTTCGGATAAATCTGGAAGCTAAACTTTTACTTTATTTACACGTTATTGTAGACTTGCAATGATATTAGAATACTTTTCTCTGCTTCTTTACACCGTCAACAAATTCTGCTTCAGTTTTAATACCTGTCCACTTTCAAATGTTTGTATTCTCTTAAAATTCGCGTTGTCTTCGATTTTTCATTCAATTCATGAAATTTTCATATTTAGGGGTCCTTAAGGGGTCGTCTCACTATTCTCAATAAAATAAAGTCGATGATTTTAAATAATCTATTAATCAGGTTCATTATCAGGGGGGTCGAATCACATTTAATAACTATTATTATTTCTAGCTTAAATTATAAACTAAAATATATATGTACCTGCTTAAAAAGGATAAGCTGAATCATTGTATGTGTCACACTTTATGTGGTAAGGGATTGTTTATAAATTAACAACACAGTGTTTAGAGTGCCTAAACTTCCATGCAAAAGGCCCGGGTTCGAATCCCAGTGAAAGCTCAAAAACTTCCGGTTTCCGGTTTTCGACTCGACTCAGCAACCATTCGCCTTAGGTTTGAAATTAATGTCTTAATCAATAAATAATAATTATATATCTTTAATAAAAAATATATTAATATAACAATATAAACAAATAATTTAATTGAATAATACAGATATAGAATACCATAGAACTCAAATACAAAACATTGCAATATAAACAAAAATAGAATTGTATCTATTGAAAATCTAAAACTTTTCTACATGTTATAAGGCTTATTACTATCTCATGTTTAAATTGTATGT
The DNA here is from genome assembly GCA_963082915.1 of Dolichopus griseipennis. Classification (NCBI taxonomy): domain Eukaryota; kingdom Metazoa; phylum Arthropoda; class Insecta; order Diptera; family Dolichopodidae; genus Dolichopus; species Dolichopus griseipennis. Next base: position 99,014,026 of record OY720444.1, read on the forward strand.
GGAATTCATTAAGATCAATGCTAATAACACGAATATAATATGACCCTCTGTTCCAACATATACCTATGGTATATGGACAGGTTTTTAAGCCTAACAGTTGAACTTAAAAAAAAATAATTAACTAAGACAATGATTTTGAAAGTTTTTTTAAACTTAATTAAACTTCAAAACATTTAATATATTTCAATACAGGCTTGACTTTTCAATACTGGTCCAACTCTTTAAAAGAACCGTCATTTTTTCTTTGTGTTCTCCTTTTTTTTAAAGAAAACTCCATTTTCTATTTACTTTAAATTCTGTATAATCCTATTTTGTTTTTTTAATCTTCACTCAATTAAACAATATTCCAAATGAAAAATAAAAAAGAATTCTACAAAATCAATTCTGAAAATTGAAACATTGAAACAAAAAACAAAAAGAATTAAAAAAAAACCAAAAATTGATAAAATGGAAATACAAATTTGAATAATTGATTATAATTAATAAAAACTCAATATTGAATTTATCAATTGAGCGAATGTATTCAGAGTGAATATAGTAAAACTCAATTAGCCAATCAGTCAATTTCAGATAACAATCACAAAAAAAAAAAAATTCAGTCTTATTTTTTTCAATACACTGGTTTTTTTTATCCGCGTGTTCAATTGAGTAAAAAAATGTGTGTGTGCATTGTACAGTCATTTCAATTTTTTATTCAAATCAACCAGAATTTAAATCGAAATCCATTATGATTCATATTTAGCTTTTTATTCGACTTTTTTTTCACGATTTTTCCAAATTTTAGGACCATGGAATTTAGAAATTTCGATAAATATCAATTTAAGGTAGAACTTTTAAAAATAAATCGTCGTGATAACAATGAGATTTAATTTGGAATGACAATCGTGATAGAATGGTGATATTTAATCATTGCATTGTATAAAAGTGTCTGTTTCACTATTTGAAGCATAAGCAGTTGGAAAGTAATTTGTTAGAATGCGTAAAACCGGGTCATAACTCCAATCTAACTTTTCAAAATTAAAAAACTGAAGTCCTTTTAAATAATTTAAATAATTATTGTTAATTTTTTTTGATAGTTAATTTTTCGATTTAAAGTGTTAAAATGATTAAATGTCAAGTGAAATCGAGACTAACTGGAATAAAGCGAGTCTGACACATTAAAACCGGGCCATAAACCAATCTAACTTTTCAAACTAAAAAACTGAAAATCTTTTAACTAATTATTGTGAATTGTTTTTTGACAATTAATTTTTCCATTTAATATGTCAAATATAATCGAGACGCTTTAGAATAAAACGACGCTTGACACATTATCAATATTTAATTTGAATTTAATTAAACATCAACCTTTGAAATCTTGGATAAAAAAAAATTATTTTCAAAATTGTTAGGGTGTAATGTCCCCAATCCAAGGATCTCTTAAGTCTTTTTAAAATATTGAGGTACTTTTGAGTTACTAAGAGAAAATTTTAAGTTGCAAGACTTCATTTATAAAACTTTTTAGATCAAAAAAAAAATTAAAGCTAAATTATATTACAATCAAAATTCAAAAACCTAAATTCCATTCAACTAAAATCCAAAATTAAGAATTATATCGTTAAGTTTTTTATTGATTTCCGAAGTAAATTAAAAAAAATTAAATTTTACAATTTTTTTTGTTTTCAATTTTTTGTTTTAATTGTTTTGCAGTTATAATTAAAAACAGTAATACTTAATAAAATGGAATTTATAAAGACCGCAAATTAATTATTTACAGAAATACATATATTTAAGAGAAAGAGAAAGATATATGGATCTATGGAAAAAAAAAGGAAAAAAAAAGTCTATAAAATGGGCGCTTTATTTAGTCGGTTTTATATAATCAATTAATTAAAAGGAAAATTGAATTGTGCGTGAAGAGAATATTTGTTTTATTTTTTTAATTGTTTAAATTTTTAATTATTTTCTTATAATTTCTTATTTAAAATTTATGATATTCGGCTGAACGAAGCTTATCAATCATGGAGATATGTCGATCCTTTTACTTGAAAGTTCAATTATAGTAATTGAAATATTAATCAATTTGCATTTCTTTCGTCCATTGACTATTTGTACAACAAACTGATGAAATTATTTAATACTACAGCAGAGAGTAGATTTCATCTATATCTAGTTAGATATTCTAAAATTAAATAATTATCATCATTATATAATGAGGCCAACATCATTTCAAGGGTCCCGTTTCTTAGAAAACTACTGGACCGATTTACATGATGTTTGAGGTATAAAAAGTAATTATCGAAAAGGGTTGAACGATTTATTGAACTTTTTAATTAAGGTGTTAGTTTAGAAAATACAGAATAGTTAATTTTAATCGAACCTAATTATTGATTTACTCGTATTTCGAGCACGGGTAGAAACTAGTTATTTAAATACTCCATTTGTTGAATTAAGACTTTAAGATTGATGTTGTGAAACATGTGATAGGTACTTCTATTCCGAGACTTCTTTGAGACTTCTTCAATTTAAAAGAACAGCACTAAGCATAGGGACCAAAGTATTGGAACCGAACAATGTTCAACTCAAAAATCGCTTTAAATAGTATAATAAACATTGCTCCTTCAGAAATCCTAATACTTTCCTAATAACACTTAATTGAATATTACATTCTTAGTGGTTCAAGTTAAAAATATTTTGTCATGTTTTTAGACCAAGTTCAAATGGCAACTCTATTAGTTTCTTTTAACATTGAGAAATCCAAAAACATTTTAAAATAAAAACTTTGCCAAAAAAAGCGTTTTTGAAATAATAGTAGAACGGAAATCATTTACGATCATAAAATCAAAATTCTTTTATTTAAAATTAAATTTAAAATACAAAATCAAGATATGAAATCTTATAAAAAATTCCTTTTTTTTAAACATACTTTATAGATTTTAATCTTTAGATATTTTTATGTATAGTATAGACGAGTACATTATTAAAAATCATAAGATTTAAAATTTAATAAAAAGGAAAAAAAAAAAAAATTTGGTTTTTGAATTATATTAAGTGCAACATGTTATTAACCACTTATGTACTGTAGTACTAAACAATACTGAATACACACCTTTTATTATAATCAAGTGGATTAAATATGGCATAAATTTTAAGGACAACTATGTTGTTAAGCGTGCAAACATTCGCAGGAAAGGTATGAAAGAAAACACTTCAAATTTTATTATTTGAATTTGAAAACAAAAGAAACTCAAAACAATTAGTTTTTAAAAGGATTACGTTTTTTTCTCGTTAATTCATTTAAATAAAAAAAAATTATATTTTTTTGAGAAATTAAAGTAATTATATAATTAATTTTTATAATTACTTAAGGTTATTACATTATTTATTTCTTAGAGAAAGCTAAAGTTGTTCATACAAGGTTAAAGGTGTAATAATAACTTTAGATATCGAGACTATCGTCGTTATTCTCTTAGACATTTCATTCGAATAAACTGACGCAGCGCGTCAATAATTTGACGCGCGATATTAGCATGTCAAAAGTGTGGTCGGCAGTGTTTTTGTCTGTGATACTAGACTAGTTTTCAGTTTTTTTTTTAATTTTTTAATAAGCTTTGGTTTATATAAAAATATAAAAATGGATAGAATAGAAAAGAATGAATAAAACGTACTAAACAAGTCAAATTTCATTCTGTATTCTGTCAAATTTTAATGTAGATTTGACTACACAAGACATTGCAAGTTTTTTTTTTTGTTTATCCGCTAACTTTTTACCTGCTACATTTACCATAGGTACATACTGGAACAGGGGGTCATATTATATTCGTGTTATTAGAATTGATCTAAATGAATTCCACATACAATTTAAACATGCGATAGTACTAGGCCTTTAAACATGTAAAAACGTCTTAGTATTCATAGATACAATTCTATTTTTTTTTTTTATATTGCAATATTTTTTATTTGAGTCATATTGTATTCTATATCTGTGAGTTATATTATTCAATGTAATTATCTGTTTATATTGTATTTTTTATTAAAGATATAAAATTATTTATTATTGATTATTGATTAAGCCGTTAATTTGAACCCAATGGTGAATGGTAGCTGAGTCGAGTCTGATGTAATAGATTCAAAAATGGCCTTAATAATAAAGAATAGATCTAGAAAAAACAAATAAGAACACTTATGCATCATATAAAAATAAGCGTTATATTAATTTAAACCACTTAAAGAAAACAGTCTTTAATTCACCATATGTAGTAGTGGGTTCAGTAAAAATCTATTAATAAATAATTGTTTTCTTAGAAAACACCGACCTTCAGTAAATTAAATGCCTATATTTATTCTTTTAAAATTCATACAATTATATCAAACTTTAATTTCAAAAACCAGAATCACTTTAGAATATTTCACTTATCCACTCATACATAATAAACTTAAGTCCATATTGAAAATTTCCCATTCAAAATAGATCAAAATCAAATTAAAAATTCATGTTGTATATTACACATTTAAAAATAACCGTGTAACTTCTCTTAAAACCCCAAAAACTAAAAACGAAATAAATTTAAAAACTGAAAAAATATTTTAACTTCATAACAAATCACTTAAAAAACATAAAAAACAGAACGAAATACGCGATGGCATCAAATATTAAATTACCATTTTAGAATGTATACCTAAACCTAATACCTTTACACTAAATAATATACCATAACCATTTATTCATTCATTTAAAAATAATGGTTATTGAATATACCAAAATTGAAATATTAATGTACAACACACATATCAAAATAGTAAAATAAACCACCAACAGAATTAGTTACAATGACCATAGACATTTTAATCGCAAAACCATGAAGTTCGTATTAAAAAATTTTTTTTATATCAAATTTTTCAACCGAACCTAATAATCATCCATCTCTTTTTACATATATTTTAAAATTGCCAAAATTCAATTTTTTTGTTTTTTATTTTATAAACTATATGCATATAAAATAGTTTTACAAAATTGAAATTATTGTGTTGGAGAGGATTCAATATCGGATTAGTTGTGATATGATGTGATGATGATAAGATGATAAGAGTATCAATGTGCCGCATCAATATTACATAATATAGTGCATACAATATTCATGATATGATGAATAAATTTTGGATGTTGAATGAAATACACAAAATATGATACAGTATATTATTGCTAGTTAGTATTATACAAGTAATATTATAACTATATACCATTTTATTGCCACGTATTCCTAGGTATCACAGTGCATTACCAAAATTATATTTTGTAATATAGAACTGACATTTCATTAATTTTTACCAACTGCTATATATGAAATATAAGAAGCGGTGGGTATTGTTTTCCTGCTAATAATTGGAACCAGAGGTTTTATCCGGTGCACAGAAACCCAAAAAGCGTGATTATGTTTTTATATAAAAATAATTTGTGATATCCATCAGTGCATCTGACTGTACCCGTCATGAGCTACAACTTTACTATAAAAAGTCTTTTGACTGTTTTTGTAAAATTTTATAATTACTAAACGTTATATATCCTATAGTTGGCGTAGTGATTAAAACGGTGGTCTTTCTATCGAAGGATCTTGGGTTCAAACCCTGGTCGGATCATGTCTAATAAAAAGATTAAATTTTAAATTATATATCATAATATAAAATAAAATACCTGTCCACCTGAAAAGGAGAGGCTGAATCACTCACTTATCACATTGTATGTAGGAGAAGACAGTTCATAAGGAATTGTTCATAAATAAATAAATAAACATTATATTCCTCTCATAAAAATTATTACGTATATACGCATCTTTGAAAGAAATTTCGCCTTACGCTTTTTGTGTAATAGCGGGTTTCTGTTTTGTGTTGTATATTGTGCCAAATCAATTTTAGGAAAAATTAATCTAATATCCGGCTTCATATACGAATTATAACCACCATCAAAAAATTGTTTGATTATTTCTATTTTTTATTTCTTTTTTAAGTTTTTTGGCCTAAATTTTCAAATAAAATACCACTTAGTCTTCATATTTTTCGTTTTATTCTAATTTTGACATAAAGGTAGTCATACACATGTCAATGTATGATTATAAACATATGTATACAAAAATATTAGTTTAAATTGCACTATGGTCAAATGCAATAGAAATTATTGGTGCATTTATGTTACCAAAAAAAAAAACCTTTAATGTATTGTATATATATATATATGTGAGTGTATGTAGAAATTAAAAGTTAAAAACTGAGTATAGAAAATTTGATTGTGGGATGATTTAAATGTGAAAAAAAAAAAAATTGTATTTTCTAATGCTCATTAGCTTGTTACTTAGTGTACCAGCATATATATAGATATATATATATATATATATATATATATATATATATATATAGATATAGAATATAAAACGTTATATGTTTATCAACTTTATTTTATTTTTTCAACTTTAATATTTTGTTGTTGTTATATTGAATTTTAGAAAATCAAATTTAGGAGTGAAAAAATTTATTTTCGGAATATTTGGATACCCATTCTAAGTATTTAGTATCAAAATAAGTATCAGTTTAGTTATTAGATAAAAATTTGTTTCAAAGTGCATTATTATGACCAATTATAAGAGGTTATAATGGATATAAAATTCCGTCAGTTTTTGATACTTTAAGTATAGGTATATATAGAACCCAAATATATATATATGGACAAATAAATGAAAAAGAGTGATATTTTAATTGAAAAATATTCAAATGGATTTAGAAAATTATTAGAAAATTGGTTTAAAATGTTATATTATGTGGAATACAGAAATAGTGATGTGATGATGAAAAATTAAAAAAAATTGGTTTTTTGGTAGATACAATTTTTGTCATCATATATTGGAAATGAAAATTAGGTTTTTTTGGTATTTTTTAATTGTACAATATAATATCAAAGAATATAATTTGATAATGAATTTTAGAAAATTTAGAAAATAAAAAAGAAAAATCAGAATATAAAAAAAAAATAGGTAGGTAACAAAAATTAAATTAAAAATGAAAGTGCCTATAAGTGGAGGTGTATATGAGATGCAAATTGTATATTAAAAATTGTTTAGAAAAATTTGTAAAATATTATTACCAAAATTATATTTGTTAAAAAAATTTACTCTATTTTGGTTTTAGTTATTTTTTTTTTTTTTTTTAATAAAAATTAATTTTGACAATTTTATGTATTTTTGTTATTGGTTTTAATTTTGAGAATTTTCCTTGTTAAAAAAATATTAAATTCGAATATTTGAATTTTGTTGAAAATTTTTATAATTAAAATTGTGATAGGTTGTGATAGGTTGAAATAATAAATGATATAGGAAGAGATTAGGTAGGAATGGTATAGAAAGTGGTTTTAAAGAAATTAATTTATATAATATAAAGAGAAACTGACTTCTTTTTATAGAAACTCAATTTTATTTGAAAATTAAATATATTAAATATAAAATATAAACATAAAATCTAATTCATTGTCGTTGTTGTGTCCTATACCACTCCGCTATCACAATCTTCTAAATACATCAGTGTGATAAGAGAAAGAAAGTTAAGCAAAACAATATGCAGACTCATGCCACAAGCAATGTAATGTCTTTCATTTTCAAGCGTTAAAGAATGGCATTTATACTCTCTTTGGAACCCCAGGACTTCAACCAAACCTTTCCATCAAATTATATTTTATGCAATGACTTTCGTTTATGACTTTTCTTGTCAATATGTGTTATTTCTCACTCTATTGTTCGTCGTCATGTATTTTTAGGTTTTCCAGCTTTTTCCTTGAGAGGTCCATTCCAGTACCTGTCTTGCTATGCAGTTTGGATATCTTCTAAGAATATAACCTAGTCATCTGTACTATTTCTGTTGGTTGTTGATCAGTAGCTTTCGAGGGATCTTTGTTGCTTATTCTTTTTGGATACATTGGCCATCCAAGAATCTAATTTGAAAACATTTTGTTACGAATACTTGTAGTTTGTGTATTTTCTTCTTGTTAACCATCCAAGTTTCACTACCATCTAATAGGATAAATTTTATGCATGCTAGGAATATTTTTACCTTTATTGTTCTTGTGATTTACGATGATCTCCGAATTTTCCACATCCCTCTTATAATTTTCGTTTTACTAATATTAATTTCTAAGCCAACTTCGGCTGCACATTTTGCTAATCTATTAATTCCCATTTGTATAACTTCATGTGTTCAAGCAAGGAGGCTAATGTCAGAAGTATAATCGAAATCTTTCAGCTTCTATAGGTGGTGTCAATTTATATTTCTGGATGAATATCTATTATTTTTGCTCATGACTTCGTTCGTTTGGTCATTGAATCGTTATTTTAAATAGTAGGCAATCTAGTGGGTAACCTCATTTTAATTATTCCAAGATCACTTACGATACGGTTATGGAGAACTTAGGATTCGGTATTGGTGTATATTGTTATGATTATCCTAATTATTTTTTCAGGAATATGCGAAACTCGAACCCACAATTACTCTGTTGTTAATAATCAATACGGTTAACCACTTGCCACTAAAGTGCTCTTAAAACCCAGATTAAACAAAACAAACTAGAGAATATTAATCTGTCGAATTAAATTTTACTCCTTCCTAAAATTAGAATCCATAATTTTTACAAAAGTTTTTTTAATAAAATAAAATTTAATATTGTAAAAAAATTTTTAAAATCTAATATTTTTAATTTTCAATTATAGTTGAGTCCTGCCGGTGCAGGCAGAGGTATGTTTTGTTATCATTGTCCGCCAACTTTACATCCAGCTGGACCACATCCACCAAGATTACCAACATTGGAATATCCATTTGCGCCAACACATCCATGTAAGTTTTAATAAACATATTCTTTCACATACATATTCATATACACATCTATTATGTAAATATACATATATACAAATTTGTAAATTTATTCCAAATTAAACAGGACCCTTCTAATTTTATTTACAACTAAATGTTAACACATGTAAATAAATTTCATTATTATTTTAATAAAATCTTATTAAACAATTTACAAGGGAAAATATACAAAAAATTAATAAAAAAAAAAAAAAAGTATCTATTTTCTTTATTATCTCCTGCTCCTTCCTCAATTTTTTTTAATATTGTATTATTTTATTATCCAAGTAAAAAGATAATATTATATTCTTTTTATTTAACTAAAAACTATGCTAATATAATTATCGATTAAAAGCTAAAGATAATAATAAAATAAAATAAAAATGTACAAAAAGACAAGTAAAACCGACATTAGAAAGAGACAGATATATGCACAAATGAGAGATGCTGAAAAATAGATAATAATATGAATGCCTAAAGATCATTTTCAAATCTTGATAAGAATTTATACAAAAATGTACAAAACATTAAAAACCAGGATAACATAAGGATTTAGTTTTATGATAATTGAATATAAATTTATTTCAAGGCACAAAACAAAAAACCGAAAGGACGAAGGATGAAGGATTTTTTTACTAATTCATTCAGAAGATAAATTGTTATATTGTTAAAGTATTAAGTTTTAATAATGTTTATGGCACCGGGCTTAAATCAATTTTTCTCTTCAGTATTTCAAGCTAATTTTTGGGTAATTTTATATTTTACAATATACAGATACATATATATATTATATAAATACAGATATTAATTTAACTATACCCATATGTATTTGTTTAAAAATATACATGAGATATTCGGTCATGTATTACCAAATTATCAAATTAAAAAGATATCAAGTTTCTTTTTTACAACATCAACTTATAACTTGATTAATTTTTTTTTTTTTTTTTTTTTTTTGTATATGATGGAAAATAATAAATAATAAAATATATTTTTATATTTTATTTATATATATATATACATTTTTTTTTAAATTCATATGGGTATTTACTTGTACCTTAATTTGTATACTATAAACACCAAGTGTTAGGTAAGGGAAGAAGGGGAAATTAGAATTGTAATTGGAAATGTTATTACTACTAATAAAAATAATTAGGGAAAAAAATTATAAATTTTATTAAATTATCAATTTTTTGTAGGAATTATTAGAAATTACCTAAACTGAGATTGGGAGATCAAAAGAGAGGTACAAGGAACTATGGTGGGGCTAGAGGATCTATAGTGACACTGGGATTTAAAGTTAGACTAAAGTTTGAAGAACTACTAGTGTCTATAGAAAGTATAAGGGTAGGAAGACTAGAGTCCAAAGGAAGACTAGGATCTAAAGGAAGGTCTAATGTCTAAAGGAAGTCTAGGATCTAAAAGAAGAATAGGGTCTAAAGAAAAAATGGGATATAAAAGAGGACTGGTGTCTAAAAATAAAATTCGATTTTTAGGTAAGAATTAGATCTAAAGAAAAATTAGCATCTAAAGGTGGACTAGTGTCTAAAGAAAGTCTAGGGTTTAAAGGTAGACCAGAGTCAAAAGAAAGGCTAGGATCTGAAGTAAGACTAGGATCTTAAGTCGGACTGGGATCTAAAGAAAGATTAGGGCTTAAAGAAAGACTAGGGTCTAAAAGAAGGCTAGGATCTAAAGGAGAACTACTGTCTAAGACTAGGATATTAAAGAGAACTTGTGTCCAAAGGTAGACTAGAGAAGAAAAGGTTTTAAAGGAATAATAGGATCTAAAGTAAGGCGGGATCTAAAGAGATGTTAGGACCAAAAGTTGGATTAAGATCAAAAGAAGTGGACTCTTAAGTGAGACTAAGATTAAATGGAATACTAGAATTTCTTAAGTGAGAATAGGATCTAAACTGAGACTGGAATCTAAATTGTGATTAGGATTTCAAATAAATTTAAAATTTAGAGTTCATCTAGTAAATGAAAATAGAATGAAATGTGAGACTAATTTACCATCCATAAAACCTTGCATTTACTCCTTTGAAATTCCAACAAATCCAATATAAATAAACAAAGCAATATTTGGAATTTGATCTTTAAATTTACCGTTTTATTTCCGAAACATCGTATTTACAAACGTCGAAAATTAGGGGCTTAAAATTCCAATAAGTTCAATAGATCTTTGAAAATAAATATAAGTTGAATAACTTTAAAATTCGACAGCGTTTAGTCCATACTTTATAATATAATATAGTTTTGCGTGTTTTAACTATTAGTTCTAAAAGTATCGGAATTTCTAAAAATCGAAAAAGTTTTATAAATGTGCACCCTTAAAACTCTCAGTTTAACTCCCTGTCTTATTTCCTGGAAAATGTTAAAAAAAAAGTTTTTGAGCCAAAAGTAAAAACAAAATAATGTCCAAATTAAATTTAATCTTAAAAAGAAACCATACACCAAAACTTAATAAAATAAACAAGAAACATTTTACTTTCCAATTTTTATTTTATTTTTTTTTTTTACTTTAATTTAATCCATAATCAGATCAAAAACTGACAAATTTTCTCTAATAAGGAAAAAAAAAAAATTGTAGCAATGTTTCATAATATATTAAAAGAAAATTACATTATCTTATTATCGCACGGTACTCAATAAATTTTTTCATTTTTTTGTTTTTTTTTGTATTGGAAATAGAAAAAATAAAATCACATAATATTTATTGAATTTTGAGTTAAAGATAGAAAGAGAAAAAAAATATTGATGGATAAAAAAGGAAAATGTAGTTAGAGAAATTTTTCTCAGTAAATCCATACTCCATACATACATTTATATTTCATGAAATAATTTTAAGGTTGTCATACGGTGAGAAATATTTTGGATTAGCAATTGACATTTCATAAACTGTCAAAATTAGATGAAAATGCTTACTTTTACTGCAATGGTACCTTTACCCAAGCTGACACGGAAAAATAAGCCGGCTGAATAAAATAAGACTTTCCGTTAACAAATTAAGAATAAATTAAGAAAGAAGCCGGCTTGCTTTAAGACTTTCCATGAAAACAAACAAACACAATGAATCTTTTTAGGTGTCAGTTATAGCTTTCGTTGAAACGTATACGGAAATGTAATTTCAATTTTTTTCCCAGCAAAGACATATAAAATTTAACAAAAGTATTAATTTAATTATTAAAAGATTTCTTAAGAATAAACTCAGCTATTATTTTTTTAAATTTCAATGTAAATAATTATAATCAATATTATTATTTTTCGGATTGATAATTGTTTTCCTAAATAGATGTTCTGCTGATTAGTGATTTCCATAATGAAACAAAATTTTTCCAATCAGAGATGTTTCATTTCTTTCCCTTTCAGTTGGTCATTGAAAAAATTTTGAAACAATTTCTAGTGCATTCCCTATGTAAGAAATTCGCATCGCAAATGATTTAATTTAGAAACTCGCGATAAATAAAATATGTGCTTAAGTGTCATTTGATTTGCATTTCGCAATTTTTAATTACCAAATATTTAAGATGCGAATTTGATAGATGTGATGCGAATTTGATAGATGCGATACAAATTTGATAGATACGATGCGAATTTCTTATATGGTTTGGTACTTGTTATATTTTTTCATTATGATTTTGATTATGATTTTGTATTTCAATCGTAGTTTGCACGTACTTTGCTGTAATTTTCTAAGTAAAAATGTAAGCTTAAAATGAATTGAAAAATTTCTAACAATTAGTTTTGTGGTATTACAGTTATAAGTACAAATATACTCTCAAAAATGTATACTCGAAAAGTCTCCAAAAGCATTTTATATTTACATATTAATTTTCGAATTGCAAAATACTTCAATCATCAATTTTAGTTATTTAATCTGGCAACAATATTGATAAATAATGTCATTATTAATATATAACATTATTAATAGATTATTTTGATTTTTTTTACCACGTACGTTTCTATTGCATGCATGTACCTACTTGCTTTTACTTATGTGTATGAAATTCGAATTGAACATTGAATATTTTTTTGGATAGTTGTTAATAATGCATGTCTGTTTAAACTATATATACATGTATTTAAATATATGTATAAATACGTATTAAAATTAAATAACTATACTATTAGATGGTAAAACTTTTTCTTATTTTATTTTTATTTTTTTTTTTTTTTATTTTTAAACCAAATTAAAGACTCATCTGTCACCCATCGTATTCAGAAAATTTTCTAACCATATTGATTGAATTTACTCCAGGATAAAACTCTTATCCTGTAAATTTTATATTTGTTTTCTCTTTCTCTTTGCTTTTTTTGTTTTTGTTTTTTTTTTATTTTTTTTTCATATGAAAATAGAAAAAAAACAAAAAATAACTGTACAATATGATGATTAGCAGTTGAAATATTTCTATATATAGCTAGATTTAAGTATAGCAAATCAAATTTTGTGTTTTATAGAGAGTGAGATAGAAAATTTTTTTGAAAAAAAGATAGAATGTTAAAAATAGTTGTAGTTTTATTAGATTAAAAACAGAATTGTCTCTTCCTTTTTATTTTGAAATTAAGTTTAATTTTTGATTTTTATTTTGACAGTCTGTCAAATTTATTTTTATTTATTAGTATTTTAAGTACTCAAAAATTAAAAACCATATTGAATTCGCCAGGTTTTAATGAAAGTTTTAAAATTAGTTATAATTTGGTTAAAACTTTGCAGGTGTAGTCATGAATGGACATTCTTGTATATATAGATAAAGTTAATTAAGTAAAAAATTCTAAAGATTGAGTTTTACAAAGAACTGTCAAAAAATGTAAATATTTTACCTAAAAGTATGCAATTTTTTGGCAGTTAATTTAGATTAATTATGACCATTTTCGGCTTCACACATTCGCGCTCTTTCCAGTACATTTTCCATAACTTTTCGTAATTTTTGATCGCTGTTCTGTTGTGTACTGTTCCATTTCCAATACCCCAAGTTTTCTTCACAAAATTGTGATATAAAAATAAAAAATATAAATAAATTTTAAAAGTTATTAAACATTCAACCATAACGGTCGTTTTGCGCACCCCTTATAAGTCAAAATTGAAAACTTCGATGGCGCAGTGGTAACGGAAATTTTTGAAGCTCTAAATTGAATTAGGCTAAATAATAAACACGTAATAGCTTATCAAATTTAATTAAAGAATAAATTTTTAAATTTTAATATTTTCCCTAAAACTATGCAATATTTTTTGACAGTTAATGTTGGTTAATTTTAAAGGTCAAAATTAAATACAATAACCAAGGTATTGCGTGTTCGATTCCGGCTCTGATATAAACAGGTCAAAATTAATTGTAAATTAACTATACAAGTTTAAATGTAAAGTTAGCAATAATTCTATATTCTGTTATCCCATATGTATATTTTATCTTCTAACTTGATTTTCTGATAATATTAAGAAAATATTTTAAAACTATTTGCAATTTATTGACATTCCTATACATATACAGATTATAATATTTTTGTTGTAAATTATATTAAAATCCAGTATATAACTGTATTCATAAATAGAAAATCTATAAATACAAATATAGAATGAAAAATGACACACAAAAAAAAATAAAGAAAAAAAAAAATTTTAATAAAAAATCCAAAATCGGATAAGTAGATTTATTCTTGTTAGTGAAATTTAACTTTTCTAATTTCATCAAATAAATCTAGAGAATTTTGTTATACAAAAGTTATAATACTAATATATCTATATACAGAATATCTATATAAAACAGTTTACTCTATACAGTTATTTTACATATAGAAAGAATATACACATATTATACTATATATTAACATATTCATAATCTTCCATCTTGTTTTTTTATGCATTTGATCCTCCACATATATGCGATATGTGGTATTCATGGAGTGTTATGTCCTTTTTTTTTCATTCTCATATATTTTTAACTTTTATTCGGATTCAATTCGTAAATAGCAATAAATGATGTGTAAATATTCTATTCCGCACACTATGAAGGTGAACTTTTTGATGTATTTATGGAGGAATTATAGAGTTAGAATTTAAGTTTGTTTTTAGTTTGATGAACAACTTTTGGAGGATGACATTTTTTCGTATCTATAAGATACATGATAGTACTTTTTTGTATCCATAAGATACATAATAGTATAGATAGAACTGAAATAGAATTAAAAGATAAAATTTCAAAGATTTTGGTTATATTTGAATTTGAAGTTTATTTTTTTAATTTAATTTTATTATATATAGTATAAACTTATATTATAAGTTAATATAAGTTAGTACTATATATATATATATATAGGATATGTTCATAAATTCCTAAGATAAGATGAGATCAAATTTATAATTTGATTATATTTATATGTATACACTTGTTTAGATATAATATAATTATTAGGTTTTTCTATTTATATATGTATATTTGTATATATTGGATTAATACAAAAGTTTACTTTATAGTATTTATATAAGAATATTTAATTAAAAGTATCATATTTTATGTCTTGAAATATTAAGGGGTTTCGTTCCAATAATTTTGAAGAATTTTCTACATAATATTTTTATATATTAAATTATTTATATTATTATTTGAAATTATTGATTTTTAATTAAAAAAGGAAAAATTGAATTTAGAAATATGAATATAGGGGATATTATATTTAAAATTTATTTAGTCTTTAGTATTTTAGCAAGGACTAGATTTGGAGATTTCATTTTTTGGATATAAAAACGTTTCTTAATTGAATCTTGTTTGAGGAATTCCAATTTTAGAATCTTGATCCTTGTTCTAGGAATACTAAATGCACTCAATCTTAATAATATAATAGAAAAGTCTTTTAAAATTTATGCGGGTATATAAAGTAATTAAAAGTGATGTTAATAAATTGTATTAGATGGTTGTTGTATTGGCTAAAAATATTTTGAACGAGATCCTTCTTACAATCAAACCGGATTCTTTGTAGTTTATCAATCCTTTGTTTTATATCTGTTGTTCCTTAAAAATGATTTTTAATTCCATTTTTAAAATTTGACTATAAAGGTTTGTAATCTAGATAATGAAATAGGTTTTTCAAAGTTTTATAAGTAACAATTGGGTAACGTTTGTTTAAAGACTTTTGACTTCTCCAATTCCTGTCCAAAGAGTAGTGTTAGAGTCCAAATAAAAGTTAGATCTGAAAAAATGCTTATCTAGTTATCGCCTTGAGTTAGCCATAATTCATTTTTGGATTTAAATGAAAAGTATTACCAGAATTATTAATATTTCTATTTCAATTATTTTAATTTAAAGATATAACTCACATATGCATATAATTTGATTTAAAAATATAACTCACAGATATAGAAATACAAATCAAAACATTTGTTATAATGACTTATATCTCAAAATTTTAAACTATTCTAATTAAGTTGTATAATTTGAAACATGGAATAATTATAATATGTAGAGAATTTAAACTATGACGCCGGATGCGGTTATTAAATATTTCCTTAGATTTTGCATTCAATATTCCTTCTAATAAACGACTTGTACATAATTGATTTTGGTAAAAACCATATGCTGTCCTTCCTTTGTTATATATAAAAAGGACATCTTCCAATTTTTCTATAGTAAAATACTTTTGGAAATACATTTATATACCTAACATCTGCATACATAAAAATTCATAAATATAAGAATATAGAAATGACAAATATAATTAAAAAATCCCGATTCTTAAATCCTTTAAACTGAATTTATTTTGTTTTTCATTTTGTTGTTTTCATTTTGTTGTTTTCTTTTTTCAATGCACTTTTAATACCTCATAAGAAATTATGTATATATATATATATACACTTAAATATTCATTACATAAATGATATATATATATGTACATATATGCATATCCAAAGAAGAGACAGACATTTTGTAAATAAGTAAAAACAAATTACATTTTCATCATTTGGAATTCTCAGAAAAAAAACTGAGCAAATGGGTAAAATGAAAATTACTCAGAAGAAGAAGAAAAAAAAAAAAAAAAAACAGGATAACAAAATAAAAAAAATTAAGAAACGGAAGGAAAAAATATTATCTTTCTTTTTTTTCTATCTCTCTCACTCGGACATAGATTCCATTAAAGTCACCCAAAGCAGATTAGTCCTAGATTAGAGCACTTATGAATCCTATAAAAGAAAAACAATAATAAAAAAAAAAATGTATAGTATTTAAACCTAATAATTTATTTAACAAAAGTTGAGTATAGGTATGAGAAAAGTTAAGTTGAGTATAGTTTAGTTATTTTAAAGTTAAGTGCAAGGATATTTTCTATTTATAAGTATATACTGTATATGTATATGATCCTAGAATAAAACTATATGAAACTATTAAAAAAAAAATAATATGTTTGTGTATGTAGGAATAAAAAATATTTTTTTTTAAAAGAAAATCTAAAAAATTATCGGATAAAGAAAATTTTAAATAATTATAATGAATTTACAAACATTTTTTTAGTAAAATTGATAGAAAAAAAAAAATGGGACGTTTGAGATAATTTGTGTAAAAATTGTTCAAATTATAAAGGATTAAAAGGATAAAGAATCTAAATGTATACGTATACTTATGTAAGGGATGAAATTCAAATTGGATTAAAATTTTTTTTTTAGTAATATGTTGTTATCATTCAAATAGCAACTGATACTTCAATAATGTAAATGGATAAAGTGCTGTAACAAATTCCTTCATTTAAGAACCACCTCTATTTAAACTTTAAAACAATGATTTTTCTAATCTAAGCCTAAGAGCAGTAACTGAGAGGGGTAGAGCTCATAGAGAGCAGTTACATCAGGTAAAAGTTGTAATTCACCACACAACTCTTAACTGATGTTACTGCTCTCGAATATTCACGAATTTCATAAAAAGCTATTTTTAATTCTAATCAACATGACCTTAACTTCATTGGGACATCACTGACTATTCTCTAGAGACATTCTCTAATTAAATTAAAAAATATACGAAAATTTTCACAACTGTAGCACCTAATTATCGTCAGCACAACAAAACCTCATTACTGAATAAAAACGATATCGTCCAGAAATTATGAAGAATTTGTACCATCTGGTCTTACTGTACATAGTTAAACAAATAAAGGTCACATATTAAAATTTATAATAAAATTTATAACGAAATCTGGCTCTTTATGTCATGCAAGCCATGGGAAGGTTTATATTTTTATCAGATAATACCATTTCTATGTTATATACTTCATCTATTTCGAATTGCACAGATCAATTTATCTGAAACGCTATTTAAAGTTGAAACCCTATCTTATCCTATCCTATATTATTTTAACCCTTTTTAGTAGCTTATTTAAAGCATTATTAAATATGCAATGAATACATTTTAAAGCGGAAGTTCAATCAATCAAAATATTGTTTATTTTTAGTGAAATTTAGTTATCAGAAAAAGGACTGTCAATTTAACTGGCGCAAAGCTTATAACCAGCGTTTCCTGATAAATTAAAATAAATTTTGGATTTTAGATAAACTATTAAGTACAACAATTCGAACTAAATTTAAAAAACCTTTAATTAACTTATATATTACGAATAAATTGAGTAATAGCCCAATCAAAATATTATTTTTTCAATTCATATTGTTCCCTAAAACGGAAGTGGTTTAATTTTTAATTATAATTAGGTACTTCTTATCCCTCTTGGTGTATACAAGACTTTTTACCCACTAAATCCTAATCTTGATGTATAATAAATCTATTAAATATAAAGACTCGATTGCTTAAAATTGGATATATTGTGAAAAAAATCCTCTGCACACAAACGAACAAATTTAATATTTTTTAATAAACAAATAAATGAATTTTCTTTTGTTCATTGTATAATCAACGATCTCATATTTTTTTTTATTATTAAGTTATTTAATAACAAGTCTTATGTAATTACACTTAAGTAGTCTTATATAATTACATAGCTCCATAAATAAACCGGATAAAAATTAAATCCTACTTATTTGTAAACAACATTAATAATACAATATATAAACAATCTACACCCAATTTAAAAGTAATTGTCTAATTCATCTCTCTTGAACATCTGTCTTTTAATCCTGACTTAATATCACCACTATTTTACACCTTAAAATCTATTGTCCTTAATTCTTTTACTATTTGTTGTTGTTATTGTTTTTTTCATTTAAAACTTTTCAAAATATTTTCAAAAAGCGGATAATGAGGTACTCGTATATTAGAAATTAGGATTTATATTTTGAAAAAAATATATATATATTTAATAATCCTATAATTTAATGAGGTAATATTCAATTTTTTTTAAATATAATAATATCAAATTCTCCTATTACAAACCATTCAAAGGTGGAATTATGTAAACACAGTTACAATGATTTTCAATTGTATGACGTCACATTTATTGTAATTGACACCTATCGTTTTCTTCAGGTATTGAACTTTAAAAATTTTTTATATATGAGGGAATTTGTTTTTAAGTGAAAAAATAAAAATTAAACGTGACACAAATTTTTAAATCAAAATTAAAATTATCAAAAATTGTCTTTTTTTGATTCCCATGTGATTTTTTGAAAAAAAATTTCTTAAAGAAAATGGAGAGTAAAAGAAATTTTCGTAAATCCCCTTTTTTTTTTAAAAAATTTTTATATTTTAATATTTTCAAGAGTATCGAATTTCAAATTCACAAAAAATGTTTTTAATGTAAATTTTAAAATTTGTTTGTTTCTTATCTATAATACTTTGTGTATACTTAAGATTAGGGTAATGTCTTTTCCATGATCCTTGTAAATGGATGTTAATAATATAGAAATCAATAGATTGGGTTTTGGTTTGTCAATACATAACCATTAACCATATTTGTTACTCCTTATGGTTATATAATAATTGTAATCTTAAATATTTTAAATAAAATTGTTCTTTTCCGATAGTTGTTGGCTTCTCAAATGAAAGTAAGATTTTTTAGACTTTTGAAATGTAATATACTTAATAATTATTAAAAGGGTAATGGTTTAGATTTTTTGAGGATACTTAAAATATTGGGTCTAAAAAATGAGTATTTTATGTATAAATTATTTATTAATAACGCATAACCCTAAAAGGTACAAGTAAAGGTACATTTTTATTCATATAGTTTAATTGTATATAAACTGGTAACTTACTAATTAACTTGGCTTTATACCCACTACTAATTTTAAAAATATTAATACATTATTTAGAATAGAGGGATGGAGCTATGAGATTTATTTATTTATAATTAGTACCAGAACAATAATTAGTATTACCTGATATTATTATAGTCCTTTGCCTATTTGACATTTGGGCTTCTGAAATTAAATACTTTCCATTTATTTATTAATTATTTTATTTATTTTATATATTTGTACATTTAAATTATATTTAGTCACCATGGGGATTTGTAAAGAAAAATTATTTTTTTTAAAATTTTTTTTTAATTAAAAAAATTCATGACACGTACGCGAATCGAGACAAATCGAGCCAAATACTTACCTACTAACTCACCGAAGTGCCAAAAATGCCATGAGATATAAAGATTTTTAATAAACTAAACTTAATTTTGTAAAATAAAAATAAATTAATTTTTCGTAAATGAGATATTTACATAATTATAATTAGAGCAAAGATGCACAGATATTATCATTGTATATCAACAGGTGCATTTTTTGTTTTTTAAAGCAAATACATATAAAATATGAAAGGCATAGTGTTTCGAGTTTTCAACACTACTGAGCTCATAAGTAGGGATTTGCAGTGTTGTTTAGAATTGACGGGCCCTTTTCCTTTAGTATGTGGGCCAACAATATTATTTAACAAGTAATATTATTTATTTTGTTTATATCTTTCTATATATATATTATATTTTATATTTTTCTATATATATGTTTGATCACCATGGGGATTTGTTATTTTCAATGATTTTTTTTTAATTAAATATTGTATGACCTGACCATGAATCGAACCCGGACCATCTCGGCTAATATACCAAATGCTTGCTCACTACACCACCGAGCCAGCCGCCTTTTTATTTTAAATCTCCTGAAAGTTTATATATTTCTAAGTTATATTGTTTTCATACTATCTACACTCAATGATTACGATTATGACATCTGTCAACTTTTAATAAGAACTCATACCTGTCTGAAATTAAAGACAATGTAAGAAATCTTTTAAAATACTTTAGAGTGAACATTACTTTAGTTAAATAAAAAATTAAAATATTTTGAGGCTTACTGATTACCTATCTAAAGTATATAAATTGAACTTTGATAATTTCTGCAAAATTTTTAATAATTTGATATTCTGTAAAATAACTTCAAAATAAAAATATTATTTAATTAAATGAAAGAAAAATTATGTTTATATTCAAAAAATAATAGATTTCTAATTTAAAATGAGAATTATTATAATAATTGTTTTTTCAGTTGATCTCGAAATTTTTATTAATTCTCTCGTCTGAAAAATGTTTACAAATGAAATGCTTATATACATATCACTATGAACTTTATTAATTTAATATCTTATACAAATAATAAAATTGTACTGTAACTTGTACTTTAAATCGAAATATTTTTATATCAATCATTTTTGAATCAAAAAGTTAAGAGAAAAAAACTGATCTGTAATTATTATTTAAGTTAAAAGACAAATTTAAAATTTTGAAGAATATTGAGAATTATTAAGAAGAAGAAATGACTGATAGTTGACAATGGATGTTTAAATGTCAGATTATCAGATTGTCAGTAATGACTAACACTCTATCAAATTATACACACAATATAAACATATGAATTGCTTTCATAATTTTTATGTCTGTAATTTGTAAATGCAAAAATCGTAAGCCCAGAGAAGTTTATTAAATATCTCAAGGACCTAGGACCTTATTACTTTAAATAAACAGTTATACTAAATTTGAAAAAAAAACTTTTTTTTACACTTAAAATTTAATAAAGAATCTATCACTCAATTTAACAAAATATTCTGTTATTATTATACAATTTACGAAATAAAACAAAGATTTAAGTGATAAAGAAAAACCATTTTAAAAAAATTTTTAACAAATTTATTAAAAATTATTGAATTACAAAAAAAAAAAAACAACAAAAGAATATAATAAAATATTAAATAAAACAAAAAAGACCATTAAAATATTATACATGCATTAATAAAATATACATACATACATAAATAGGTATATAATAATATGCATAATTTATTTATTAACAATAAAACAAAAATATATTTAAATATATATATATATATATTATATTTTTTATTAATAATTTAAAATAAATATAAAAAAAAAATAAGATAAAAAAATACAAGTGTGTACAATTTTATAAAAAATGAGTGTAAATAAAAAATTAAATTGAATTGTTTCAGCAGTTAAAAAAAAATATTAAAAAAAGGTTACATATATTTTATCATATTTATATGTAAAATGATTTAAGTACATTTTTACATAATATGTTATATTTTATTTTGTTTTTTTTTGTTTTTATTTTTTTGATATTTTTAACGTAATGCATGAATTCACAAAGACTCGGGGATTATTTGAAAAAAAATATGAAAAGAAAATTGAGTTTTCTGCAGGAAAAATTTTACAATAAATTCGACTTTTATTTTATTAAAAATTCTTTTTTTTTTTTTATTTTTTTTTTGATGGAATATTACAAAATTATATATATAATATGCATATATACATTATTATATAAAATATTTTAAAAATATATATATATATATATAAACATAAAAAGTATATGAATTTTTAATAATTTGCAACAGAAATAAAAAATAAAATTCTACTGAATTTTATCTCAAAAATCAAAAAAAAAGTAGAGCGCTAATATTACATGTTTCGGTAAAGGTAATAGTAACGTATATTATGGAATGCTCAGTGTTCCCAATAAAACTTAAATGGTCTTATTTTAGAAAACTTAATTAATCTTTATAGTAATATATTTAACCAAGTAAAATTCTTAATTACTATATCAAACATAAATTTTCTTTAACTCGAATTGGAAAGACATTTGAATTAAATCAAAATTCTAACTTGAATTGGAAAGCTTTCGTAATTGGGTTCAAATTGATGACAAAGGACATTAATAGAACAATATAAACAAATACAAAATATAATCAAATAATTCAATTAAATAATATAGAATACCACATTTATAGAATACAATATACATGTAACCCTCCTACAACGCGGTACTTCTTTAACACGGTTCGCAAAATACGAAACTTACTCTCCCATACGGTACTCTCACTTCTAACAACGCGATTTTTTTGATGATAAACTAAATACATATTATCGATTGGAGATAGCTCTGGCGATTTTTCAGATGTAGAAAATAAAAGAATCAATAAAAGGTATCGAGAAAGATTTAAGTATGGCGAAGCAGTTATACAATTTAGAAGAAGAATACAATTTAGAGAACGATCCTGTAAGAAATAGAGTAGAAATATTTGGAAGAAATCTACAAAATAGCCTATTTTCCTATCAAGAAATTTATAAAGATTTACGATAAAAAAGCATATACAGAATTCAATAAAAGATTTTTTAAAACAAGTAAATATCGAAAAAGTATTCTAATCTCATAGTGGACAGGTCAGATTTTGAATTAGCACGACAACGAACAAAATGTTTTATTTTTGTTTTGATTTAATAAATCTTTCAATTTTAATATGTTAAATAGATTTGAAATTCCTTTTATTTTAAGTCATTAGTAATTCGTATTTGTAAGTTCCGTTATACATTTTTTACAATTATACAGTTCATTATGTCTCTAAAACCTATTTTTTAAATGGCTCCTAAACATATTCCATACGATAGAAATTGAATTAAGAGCATTCTAACCAAATACAAAAAACTTTAAATCAACTAATTAGTACGATGGAAAATTGCAAAGAAAAGTCATCATATTATCTAATATATGTAAATCAAAAGAAATGGGCACATATTACCAGTCCAATTACCAACTGATTTTTATAATTTTTTAAATGATAGATATTCAGTATGAACGCATTTCCCGAAATTTTCAAACTTTCATTTTCAGATTTGTAAAAATATATGTAAATAACGATTATTTATCCTCCTTCCTCGAATTTCGAGGTGCAGGCATTAACTGCTTTTTTTTTTTAAATGACTAAAATGAAACACTGTGTATTTTAAAAAAATTTTAAACAGAAAATAATCTTGCAATAATATTAACTGTTTTTTTTTACAACATAATATACGCATATAAGTATGTATGTATGTAAAATGAAAATTAATAAATTAAATTATATTTATGAAAACACATATACATATATATATACATATATATTCATATATAAAAATTTTTCTTAAATAAAATAGAATAAAACATGAGCCCAAACGAATTTAAATTTGGAAGGGTATTTTACATAAAATAAAAACAAAAATTAATATAAATGAAAATAAAATGACTGTAACAAAAATATCAAATTTCATGCAGTTTTTTTTTTTTTTTTTTTATTTAAAAATATAAAAACAAAAAAAAAAAAAAAATAAACATAAAACAAACTTACATTTATTTAATATAGTTAAGTTTAAAGGTAAACTTTTGTTATTAGTTAAGTATATACTAACAATCATTCGCGTAGATACATACGTATATTTGTAAGTTATGACATTAAATTTTAATATATATATATATGCATGTACATAATATGTCTAAATTTTTTATATATCTAAAATATTTTTTTTTTAATGCTGTTATCATTTTTTTAAAATCATAATTTTGACCTTATGTTTATGAAAATATTAATTTCAAAATTTGATAGAATTTTTAATATTCAATAACAAAAAGTTCGTTCCGGAATTTACATCCATTTTATATATACATATATCTGTCCTTCTTTTATATTTCATACATTTATACCATTTTATTCTCCACTTGTATATTCAATATGTACATGCAATTAATAAATGTCAACAATTTGACGACTACCTGTTGATGACTTTTGCGTTTGACAGTTTTATAATTTTAGATTTCTGTGTCAAAAAACGTTATGAAATTGTGACATTGATCATTGTCGTGTTTTAGAAAATTATAAACTAATTTAAAAGCCAAATTAATTATAACTAGTCGATTATTTTCTCCAGCAATTTAGTGCTATCATTTTACAGAGAACTTTAATATTTTTTTATTGTCAAATTTGGAGTTGAAGTCATTCGATCACACAACACAATAATCCAGTTTTGAATCTGGTTTTTTAAAATCACGTTTTTATAATCCAGTATTTTAATCTGGTTTTTTAATATAAAGTTTTTGAATCAAATTTTTGAAATCTAATTTTTTGTAACTCGCATGAATATGATAGATACCTATTTTCATATTCTGTGAAAACTGATTAATCTTGTTTTTATAAGCAAGTAGGATGGACAAATTAGATTTTTTAAGGAAATTTGGATTTTTAGACAGAGTGAGGTCAAGAATAACGGATTTAAAAAAAAAAACACGATTTCGATAAAACTTATTTTCCAAAAAACTGTATTTTAAACAAAAGATTTTTTTTTAAAAAGCTGAATTTTTAAAAATCCTTATTTTAGTAAAAACTAGATTTCGGGTCGACTTTCATGATGCTCCCGATATTTTAAAATAATTTATACATATTTTGTGTGACTTATTTGCTCTATTTTCTAATATTTTAAAAATAATTCAATCATTTGATTTCCTGTCCTTGTATACACTGAAATATAATATAATTTTATGAACTCCTTCAATTCTAATAACGGTAAAATTTTCAACTTATTGAATTTTAAATTTTTTTTAAGAAAAAACAAACTGGTTTAATGCATTTTATTTTCTTCAATATTTAAAAAAAAATAAAACATTAAAAGGGATGCAATTACCAATTACAAACTTATGTATATATATATATATATATATGTATATATGACAATAATAATCTAACTAAATAGATGTAATTAGTTAGTTTAATAATTTGAATACCATTTGTTTACTAACATTTTTTTTTTAATTTTTAAAATATTTTTAAATTAAATTTTATTGCTTCCTAATTACAGAAAACAAACAAACCTACATACACTATAATTTTTTTAAAAAATATTTACTTTTTAAATATTATAATTAATTAGATCCTATCCCGTTTATAAGTGCTTATTAAAATATTAAAAAATGACTGTAATTTTTTTAACATTAACATTTTATGGTCTAATTTCAATCAAATATTCACTAATTTTAAATTCCATTTTAAAAAATTTTTAAATTTATTTAATTTTATTTTATTTAATGGAATGAAGGATGTGATTTATGAGTGACATAATATATTAGAATAAAACTTATCCATCTTGAACTTGTAACAAATTGAAGTTTAAAATTAATTAATTTAAAAAAAAAAATTGTTTTACATGTGATTTCATTTTATTTAAACTTTTTTGTTAAAATTTTATAAGAATTATTTTAATTTTCAAAATAAATATAAAAAATAAGGAGTTGAAAATTTTGACAATCAATTTGGGAATTCAATAAGTAATCCAAGGGACTCTTCTTTAAATATGATGATAAATTATGGACCTCTTTTAAAATTTTCAAGTTTCTAACATTTGATTGTGAAATCGGTACCCGAATGCACCAACTCTATTTATTACTAATTAAATAATCAAATTATTTTTGTTGTGAAATATCGCTATGCTATCTGAGCCCTATTGAACCAACATCTTATCACTAATGTAATAATCAAATTATCAAAACTTTTCTGGCACCAAGACTGTATTTGACAACAAACATATGAAGTTTTATTAGTAAAAAACACTCACTTATAATTATATATAATTTATTTAGTGATAAGTGTTGGTGCAATAGGGCCCTGATTATTTGATTAGTGATAAGTATTTTGTGCCTGGAATAAGAAAGCTTACCTTTTTAAGAGTGTATGCAGTCTTTTATGCTTTAAAAGTGAATAATTGATTCAATTTCATTCCAGGAAATCTCGCATCTATTTAATTTATCAAGCACTGTTCTTTTCCATGTTATTATGGGTCTTCCTGTTGTTCTGGACCCACCTTGAGGGTTCCAGCATAGCCCCTTTCGGGTTATGCAATCTTCACCTTTTTTTAGTGTGTGTCCAATCAACTTCCATTTCCTTCTGTTATTTCCTTAATTATTAGTTCTTCATTTGTTAACCCGAACAAGTCTGTATTCTTAATTCTGTTCGGCCAGAATATTCGGCATATTACTCTTAGGTGTTTGTTGACGAAGACTTGCAGTTTGTTCTTGATAAAGGTAGTAAGCAACCATGATTCGCTGCCCTATGTTAATGTGGATTTTACCCATGAATTTAATATCATTAGCTTTGTTCGTCTTGATATTTGCGAACTGTTCCATATGGCGTAAAGTTTTCCGAAGGCTGTTTGGGCTTTATCAATTCTGTTTTGTACATCTTCATTGGTTCCGCCTGTTGGCATGATGATATTACCAAGTTAAACGAAGTTAGTTGTACTTTCTATGTCGCGGCCATATAACTTTATTGAATTACTATTTAAAAGGTCTGTCTACATTACTTTGGTTTTGTTGATGTTTATTTATAGTTCACTATTTCGCGCTATTTGCTGCATGTGGTTCAATTTAGACTGAGCATCTTCTTGGTTGTATGAAAAATTAAAAATTTCGTATTATGAATTCATAATATCAGATTTGTTGCTCTTGATATCATGGGCTTAATTATTCCAACAACTAATCAAATAATTATTTTGCTGATAAGTTTTTATTGCATTAAAACCATATTTGATATCGCAAAAAAGTTTTGATTATTTAAAAACACTCACTAATCGAAAAATTATTAATTTATTTTTTGTGAAGGGATTGGATCCAGTAACAATTTTATATTAATTTGGCCTACAGAAGATCAAGTTTGAGTAATTATTAATTCCGATACGATCCTTCATTTATTTTTGATAAGTTATAGTAGTTGAACATTAAAATTAAAACAAAGCTTTAAATTCATAAAAGATAATCTTAATCTCATTAAATATTGAAAAAATTTATCTTTCCCTCTTTGGCGTTTTAAAAATTGCACATACGAGTATTATTACTATAAATTATATTTTCTTTATATTAATTTTTTTTATTAATATATAAAAATAAAAAAATTATATGTTCTTAATAAAATATTCTGGAAAAATTATGAAAAATACAAATTTTTTTTTTATTTTACATAATATTATTTATTATATTTCCATATTTATTTTTTTGTTTTTTTCCATTTTCCAAAAAAAGTTAAAACTAAAATCAATTTATAAAAAGCCAAAATATATGTATTAAAATATTCCACTATGGATTTTTAATGTATTTTCTGGATTAATGAAATCAGGGAGTAACAAAAAGAATGAATGAAAAATTGATGGAATTTTTAAATTAATAAAATCAGGGAATACACACAATGCAAAAAAAAAAAAGAACCACTTAGGTATATGGAATTGATGGAATTTTAAACTATATTATACATATGTTTTTGTTCATTGCAATGATTGAATTGCACTGATAATATGTAGACATGTGTTTAATACAGTAATTGACAAAAATGTGAGTTTTTTAAGTCAGAATATTATAAAGAATATTCTGTTATTCTCGAAATAAATAAAAGATCCTAGAGATAAAGGGAAACGTATTAGAAGATGAAGAAGATTATCTAAGATCATTGGGAGTATAATATAAGAAAGTTTCACAAGATTGAGATGCATGAAAGGGTTGATAAACATGCAAACAGTATGTCTAACAATGTTAAATTACTCAGGCCACACCTATATTTTATAGTAAATTTACTTACATACTTACGTACTTATATGCTAATATAGCTTTTACTTAATGTGAAGTATAAACGTAATTTAAGTCTTAAAAATAATTGAAGCTCTTCTAGATTGTAAAGTATTTGTGTGTTGCAACCATTTAATATGTATGTTTCCATGACAACCAGCAATATGATTTATACGATATATTTTATTTTAAATTGGGCTAGCTTTATATACAACTAATAATTAATTTAAGTGCCCCATTGTAACTATTCAAAAGATATATTTAGGAACGCTCGTTTTTAAATCTATGATAAATACAAAATCTATGGTTTCTAAGGTCTTAAAACACGAGAGCGTGCCGGAATCTTGTGGATTAGATTTTTGTGTCTCAAAACTTGCATGTACTTTTAAAAATTTCGTATTTTTATATCTCAAGTGTTTTGATCTGTCAAAATTCCGCGTCCCTGAAATTATTAAGTCCCTGATTTTGTACAAAACTCTAACACAAAGATGAGCCTCAAAAATTTGGGAGCCAAGACTAAAAAAACACAAAAAATATGTTATTAAATAATTTTACCCTTTACTGTACATAAGAATAAAACTAAAAAAAAAAAAAAAAATTCACAAATATTTTAATAATTGCAATCATCGGTGATGATGATTATCATTAATAAACACTATCAACACCATCAATACTATCAATTACAACAGCAGCAGTATCAACACCCAACAATGGTATAAAAATTATATGATACCAATAAAATAATAATAAAATAAAAAAAAAAATTTAATAATTATTTTGCCAAAAAAAAAAAAACTTTATTAAAATTATCATATATTATTATTATCATCTGTTGTTGTTGTTTTTAGTTTTGTTTCTCTTTAAAACAATTTACATAACATTACATTTTTATTTCATTTTATTACATTTACATTTTACATTACATTACATGTATTCCATTATATTATTAAAATATAATGGTATCTATATAAATTCCATTGGATTTTTTCATTTCATTTGATTGAATTCCGATGAAATTTTATGTTTTTATTTGGTATTTATTTGTTGCCAGGATCAGGCAATGCTGAATGGTTTTTTATTTTTAAATTTACTTTCGAGATTCGAATTTAATTTTTTTTTTTATTTTATTTTATTATTTTTTTTTTTTTTTGTTTAAAACAATTGATTTTTTATTGATTGTATTCTGTGTTTTAATGCTAGAATTGACTTCGATTTATGCAAATAATTATTTATTTGATTTTCAATACCTTTAGGTATAATTATTACATATATATATATATATATATATATATATATGTAAGTAATACTAATAAAATTGAAATTACAATTATACGATCAAAAACAAATTTTTAATTTGTAAATTTTATTTAAAAAAAAATATTTAATCTTGATTATTATAAGATATAGAATTCTAATCCTAAGGCGGGATTACAATTTTTTGAGCATTTGAACGTGCTCATTTGCTATCTATGTATACGTAATTTAGCGCTCTTAGTGTTCGAGAAATGGTTGAAAAACGTCAATTTTAAATAAATCAAGAAATATTTTTAGGGGCGTGGTCTTTACTCTATTACAGTGAAGTCCTTTGTTTCTAAATTAAGAATATATACAAGAGAGCACTAAAATTATTAATTCTTACACATTCGGAATTTCTTAATTCTTGAGTGCCAAATTTAGTGTTAGGAACTTGAATTTACGTTCTAAAGGAGGTTGATTTGTATTCAATGTATTAAAACTATAGGTAAGAAATACAAAAATAGGGTGTAAGTAGGTAATTCACAATAGTAATTATTATGTTAAATCAGATACATTGAATTTAGGTTCATTGAACGAATTTTCCAATTTAGAGTAATAAATGAATTAAAAATTTTTTGAACATATTCACGAAGAAAAACGAGCCTCCTTAATTAATATTTTCATTCTCAGTATCAACTTATGAATTGAATGTTGTTTAAAATCAACTTTCTTGGAATTTTATAATTATAATTTTTTAAGCCCTATTTTTTACAAAGTTAGTCAAAGAAAAATGTGAGACTCGTAACAAATCGGCTGGGTGGCACAGGGTTCGAATCCCAGTGAAATTAAAAAAACTTATCTGGTTTTCAACTCGACTCAGCTACCATTCGCCTTTGGGTTCAAATTAATGGCTTAATTAATAATTATATATCTTTAATAAAAAATACATAAATATAACAATATAAACAAATACAAAATGTAAACAAATAATTCAATTAAATAATATAATTCACTGATATAGAATACCATATAACTCAAATACAAAAATATTACAATATAAACAAAAATGGGACTGTATTTATTGAAAATCTAAGACATTTCTTCATGTTATAAGGCGTAGTACTATCTCATGTTTAAATTGTATGTGGAATTCATTTGATCAGTTCTAATATATGAATATATCTCCCCTGTTCCGACATGCACATATATAGTCAGGCTGTTTAGCCTATCACAGTGAACAGTTAGCACGTAGAGGTGCCTGCAAAAAAAAAAAAAAAACATTC
Source organism: Dolichopus griseipennis (assembly GCA_963082915.1). Taxonomy (NCBI): domain Eukaryota; kingdom Metazoa; phylum Arthropoda; class Insecta; order Diptera; family Dolichopodidae; genus Dolichopus; species Dolichopus griseipennis. The sequence continues at coordinate 99,045,250 of OY720444.1, forward strand.
ATTTAGTTTAATTAAGGTAATGGTCTAATTTAAGAGCCTTGGTATACATTTTAATTTTTTAATTTTTTTAGATCAAATACAATGAAATTGCCTTCCAATTACGAATTAATCCATATTTAATTAAACCATGACTATTCATTTTTAACAAGCCATGCATTACTTAAAATTCTAAATTTTATTCATTTTAAATAATCACAGCTATAATGATTTTTTTGTAACTAATTTATAAATGTCAAATTATGAAAAAAATTTTTGAATATCGAAAATCATAAAAAAAGTTTCAATTCACAATAGAGAATTTGTAACTTGTTGTTAAAGTTGTGATTTCTGTAATTTTATATAATAATCGACTCTAAACTACTAATTAAATTTTTCAACCTAAAAGACCCCATTCCTATAAAACTTTTTTTAAGTATATTATTAACTAAAAATGAAATATCTAACACCTATCACAAAAAAAAAAAAAAAAATTTAAATAATTATCAGGAAAAAAAAAAAGTAATAAATAAAATTTTCAGATAATAAAATGTATAAAAAGTTTTAAATTGATTGTGCACAGATTGATTGAATTCAGGTGAGAATAATGGAATTTATATTGTATATAATATACATATGTATTCATATATATAATAAAATAATAATAATACATGTAATGCACACCTTAATTTTCACTTTTTTTTTTTTTTTTTTGATTTATTTTTTTTTGCGCATTAAAATAGTTTTACAAAATATAATAATATAAAATTAAATGTTATTAAATTGTTGCAAAGTTTTATAATTTGAAAATTGTGAATTGTAGAGATTTTTTTTATTGTTTTTTATTTTGTATATGCGATTACAAATCAAATAATCGATTAGTTGAATTGAAAATTGATCTATACCTATATATCGAAAAATTATTTATTTTTTTATTGAAAATATAATTTTACCGCCTTTAAATTAAATTTTTTTTTTTTTTAAATATTTAAAGGTTTGGATTATGCAAATATTATTTGGAAATATTTTAACAATGTGTATACGATTATTATAGAATTATGAACATATGCTTTAGTTTTAATATGAAATATGTGATTAGTTTTTAAAATATCGATAAGTTTAATTTAATATTTTTTTTTTTCAGTTTATTTTAAAATGCGAAATTTTTTTTTTATGTATAGGAAAATGGAAAATAATTTGTATAAAAAAAAAGGGAAATTTCCCCCTATTGAATTGAGTATGGAATAATCTATATAGGATTATGATACTCGTATATAATTCTTAAAAAAAAAGTCAGATTTTTGATAAGTTTTAATTTTATTCATTTTTTTTTTTTTAAGATAAATTAATATAATACAAATGATGATAAAGATAAATGATATTCTTTAATGGATGCTGGATAATAGAAAGTTAATAAATCATATTTGATATCTATATATACGAGTATATGGTATTTTTTTTATTTAAAAGGCGCCATGTTACTTTTTTGAATGAAATATAGTTTTTTTGCAAACTTATCAATACTCAAATAAATTTTTATTTAAAAAAATGTTTATAATGATTAATAATTATATTATTCAAATTCATTGTACATATATTCTTTAATAAATGAATTTAAATAATAATACTTTTATATTACAATATATTATTAATTTAGTTTTTTTTTTATTTTAGACTTATTATATTAGTTTATGATTCGATTTTTGAATTTTGATTTGAATAGTTATATTAATAAAAATGTCAAATATAATAAATGCAAATCAATAGAATTAATATCAAAGTTACTGATATTTACTTTTAATGTTTATTAACTGCCCACCAAATACCAATTAATCAATAATTCATTAAACCATGACTATCCATTTTTAACAGGCCATGACTCTTGACAAACTGTGAGTTAATATATTTTCTAATAAATTATATCAAATAAATATTCTTGAATATTAATAATTTCTTAAATATTTGAAGTTTTAGTATCTTATTATTGCAACAGATTTAAATATAAGAAAAATCCCACTTGAATAGTCACTGGACATCTTGAATTACACTCATTATTTCGGCTTTATTAACTGTTAACACTATTTTCTGTATTCTTATTTTTCCAGTGATAGTTTTCTTTACAGGCTTTATTGCCCCATACAAATTTTATTCTCCAGATTTAATTTAAATACTTTATTTATTAGCTAGTCCAAGTCAAGGTCTTTCTTAACGTGGATTTTTCTTTAAAGTTTGGCATGACCATGACCATATCAACGTTCTAGTGGAGTATTACTGTCTCGTGGGTGTGCTTTATACAAATTTATAATATGCTTTATAATATTTTTAGAGGTTTTCATTAATAATGGAATCTGAAAATTTTTATACCTACTTTAAAATTCTAACGATTTTCAGAAATTCAAATGACAAAACATGGCTTATGAAAATTCGTTTGTCATGCGACCATCACGCTTATAGAATCATATTCCATTAAATGTGTTCCCCAAAGTTGATATTTGATCATTTATATATAATGTACGATTTAGCTAAATTGAAGAAGAACTTTAACATATTCCTCTTAATATCCCAACCAATTTTCAATCCGACAATCCGATAATCTTAAAATCCTAAACCAAAATCACCAAATTCTTCCAAATGCTTATCCTCGAAACTAAACTGTATATTCGTATCACAAAACTCACTCTACGGTTTGTTTGAAAAAGGACATGGTTTCTATGGGTAAAAGTCAGACTCAGACACTACACAAAATACTATTACACTACTTCACCGTTCCAATGGATGGATTTTGAAGCTTTGTACTGTTCCTCGTAAAATATTCTTCAAATTTATACATACAATCATTATTCAATTCCTTATTTAACAAATCTTTCATTAAAATATTATAAATTTATCATTTGACCAATTCCATTTCTAAAATATGATAAAATGTCCGTTTAAATATGATGATTTATAATTTTATTAAATGGTTCTTCGTTTAGTCCAGAACTATAGTCTTTAGTCGTTTACATAAACTAAGATAAATTCTAAAAGTTATTAAATTAAAACTTATTTTCAGTGTATGTATCTATACCTAGAGTCCAAAGAGAAAAGAAAACGTTTCAAATATAAATTCATCAAATCATCAACCATTCCAATTTGAAATTAATTTTTCATCTTCCATTTTTTTTACCCCATCATATAATTACTCTAGAAAAATTTGAGATGAAGAGAAGACTAATCAAGCAAACATTATAATTGAATTTCCTGAAATTCAGTGTAATTGTATCATTAAAAGAACCATGTATATATATACATTTATATACGGATATATGTGCCTAGGTATATAAATCTTAATTTATAATTTTCACCCTCTTTTTACTTATTGGTTATAAATTTTCAAGAGTAAAGTAAAAGTATGATGTAATTTTTTTCAACCCTTATATATAATTCATTAAATTATATATATATAGTTAATTTGTACATATATATATAACTAATAAACAAGTTCAGTTATAGAGTTTAACTCATATTGTGTAAATTTATTTTATAAGACTTAACTATCATTTCATCAAAAGGTAAAAAACAATTTGTAGAGTGATAGGAAAATAACAACAACAAATAATTCTTCATGCTTAACTTAATTATTGCCCAAAAGAAATATCTTTAGATATATATTTTATAAATAAAATTTGTACCAATACATTTATAATTAGTATCTATAATAAAAATTTGTGAAAACTTCAGACATAATCCCTTAAAAAAAAACAGAAAAAAAACAAGATTAATTTCCAGAAGAAAATAATTTTTTATGTAAATAAAGAATGGAATCTGATTCCTTCGTATCTTAAGATTTAATAAAAGGGCAGGGCAATTCTAGAGAATGAAATGGAATCTTAAGACAAAAGTCTGAATCCATCTTCAAAAGCAAAAATATTGTTATATTAATTGGTATTATTAAGTTTTTGGATTTTAATTGGTATTTAGATTCAAATCAGACTCTTGAGGAACTGAATCGTTGATTTCGTCAGTTTCTATTAAATTAGTAAAAACCATTAAATAACCGCTCGGAGAGCCTTCAAATTATTACAAAGCATAAGATTCTTTGGATCTATTTTTATTTGTTTCATATTGCTCCTCTTGGGAGCACAAAATATCTACTAGACATCTCCATCTGACACTATTCGGAACCGTTATTTTAGCTTCCTCGATTGTTTTTCCAGTTGACATCAGTTCTTTTAATATCATTCGCCTGCAGTTGTTATTGGGCGACCTCGTCTTCGGATTTCTTGTGTGGGTTCCATTCCAGTTTTTTCCTTTCTATGCATTCTAGTGGATTTCTTAAAGTATGTCCTATCCACTGTTTTCTTTCGACCAATCGGTTTTACTTTAGGAAGCTTCTATAGGTCATTCCATTTGAATCTATTTTAAAAATTAAGGAATGTTAATGTTGATTTTTTAGAAAATGCATCTCCTTCTTCATTTTAAAATTTTTCCATTTACTTAATAAGAAGCGTCTTAACGCGCACCGCCCAAAATTCTTAAGCTCGCACAGTCGCACATCTATTCTATTTGAAGTCCATCAATAATACGAAGTAGTTTGTAACTTTTGTTGAATATTTCGTTAGCTTGTCAGTTTCACTCAGACCAGACTTATAGTACCACTAAAAAACTCTAAATTTGAAATATTTTAATTATTAGCAGTCATTACGTACACTACATTTCATTTCTTGAGTGTAGGTACTCGTATACTATTCAAATGATGGCAATGAGTTCATATAGCTAATCAGTGTTTTTTTGAAAACTTTTGGTTCTATAACTTTAAAACATAACTAGGATCTAATCCTAGATGATGAGCCTATAAATGGTTTAAATTGGAATCATCAATATTCGGACCATTATAGGTATTGAATGTGGCCATATCTATTCTAATTACATAGGAACTATATACGTATATTAATGATTAATCAAAAAAGGAAGTTATAAAATTAAAAACAAATACAGAATGCTTAGAAAAAACCCTATTTAAATTAATTAATCAGACAAATTAAAAAAACATATATAGAAACAAACAAACACGTACACACACATCATATAAATATATTACAATCTATAAGAACTTAATGCTCTTAATACTTGTAAAATTTGTAAATTTAAAATGGGTTGTTACATCATACCCCACTTATAGGTATAATATTAAAAAGGTATAATAATCATAATAATGATGTTTTAAAAGGGTAATAATGAGACAACAGTTCAAATTTTAAAGGTGGTGCTATCAATTGTTAAAAAAACAAAAACAAAAATAAGGGTGAAGGACTTTTAAATGTACTTATGATAAGTATTAAAGATTATAAAATTGAAAAAATTTAACCCTTAAAAATTTTCATACTGTCTTATATAGAACTTATTATGTTAACATATTTTTTGGGTTTTGTGTGTAATGTATTCTTAGTTGGGTGTTGTCTGCGTAATTTAATTCGTAATTTTTAAAATATTTTTAAATATCTGTTGAATATTTTAAAAGAAAAAGAAAAAAAAATTAAAAAATTGGTATACAAATTTTTGAATAAGTTTTTCATTAAGTTGAGTTTGAGTTCAAGTAAAATAAAATGAAAATTTATCGGAATGTTAATTGAAATAATTTAATTTGAAATTAATTAATTTTACAGGGTGCTTTTTAAAATGCAACAGTTGCAATAGTTTCCACAACTCATATGTCACGATTCTCATTTAAAAAATTTCAGTTTAATTAAAAGTATATTGCAAAGCAAATCCCAAAATTCAATGTAAATTTTTACTTAAAATTCTTTATTTTGACATCGACCTAATTTCTTCATGCGTTACGTCATCGCGTATATAAACATATGCGTTAAGTCAAAACAGTAGTTTAAAGTTTTAAATTTTGCAACCAAATAAAAACAATGGCGTAAAATCAGAGTTTAAAATTAACGGAAACTAAAAAACATTTTAGTAGCAGGATTTTTCATATGAAAACTTAAGGTTGAGGCTTTCAAATCCAAAACTTATTGCAGTATTGCTGAAAGTCTTCGGTTGAAAACTGTGGTTCTCAGCTTAGAGTATATGGTATAGTAAATTAAACCATAAGTTGGGCTTTCAACCAAATTCTAAAATACCTTAAACATAGGGATAGAAAAATTATTTGATAACATAATTTTTATTTTTATTTTTACAATAAAATTTTATATACATCAAAATTTTAATTTAAATATTTTTAGAAAATTTTCAAAAAATTTAGTTTTACTACAAAATAGGTACAAAAATATTAAATGGCAACACTAATTTTTACTAATTATTAAATAAAAAATAAAGAACAGCTGATTAATTAGTTATAAATATACATAAAAAGTTTATTGGGATATTTTTCGTGACAGTTTTTTGTACATTGAATGTTTAATTTATTTATTTATTTATAATTTATTTATAATTTAAATATTTGTAATTTGTTCCATTTTTTAATTAAAATTTTACTAATTGTTTGTCCTTAATAATATTATCTAGAAGTAAATTTTAAAGATTTTATATCAATTCAAAAAGTTGTAATAGTAGTAATATTATTTGTAGCTCTGAGGAAGCCTTAAATAAAGACGAAACATTGATGCAGAGCTAAAACTGTGTTTTATTGACATCCTAATAAGGACACTCAATTTATTCAGAATTTAATTTTAATTATAAAGAATAAAGATTATGAGTAAAATTAATTTCATAACTGACTAATTACAGAAAACTCAATAGTAAAAAAACTTAACAAATACACCTACTAACCTTTTTACGCGAACTTAAAATAACGCGATTAAAAAAACGATTAAATTCGATTTCAAACCAAAGGCAATTCTATCAAGAAAAAAAATATTTATTTTACGTGCACTTTCGCGCAATAAGTCTTGGTTGGTTGGTTGGTTTACGTGGCTGATACTGCCAATCGTGACAGGACCTCAAATAGTGCGTTATCACCGTTTTGCTACCACTACCGTGACCACAAAGCTTAAGTTAGGGCTATATTGGTTCTAATTTTAGATCTATTTCGCGGCATTGACAAACCTTACCATTTCTGCAGGTTGCTTAGCTGCCAGATCGCTAAGATCGCAATAAGTCTTAGTAAGAGAATAAGTCTTGCGTTAGTAACGTTTCCCATAACTTTTAATTACTTGACAGTAAAATTGACAGATATCAATATTTTTATAAATTGCCTAAAACTTTAGCATTTATTTATTTTGTAAATTGTGATTTTATCTATATATACATACACATATATATACCTAATTCAATTTTCTGTAAATTTTAACTGTTATGTTTGGATAACATTAACAGTTTTCTTTTATAATTATAATTCAAACAAAAGCAAATAAATTGAATTTTTAAAAATTTTATGATAAACCAAAACTAATGTATTAAAATATCCAAAAATTTTATTTAAATATAAAAATCAAAAAGTTTTGTCCCAAAATAAAATCTTTTCCACAGTATCTGGAAATTCTCTCTGTCCAATTATACACTTACTCTTCTTTACTTCTTCTTATGTATTTTTTCCTAATTATATAATTATATTTCAAAAGTATATATATATATATAAATATATATATATATAAATTTATAAAATAAATTTATTTTGTATATATAATATATGTATACATACATATATGTATAAGTATAAATAGGATCACAGTATAATATAGTATATATATATATGTATATATATATGAATGTGTACATTCCTTCATTATAATTTGTGCGTAATTTTTCAATTAACACAAATTTCTTCAATTAATTATTCATTATTTTTCATGGGCAGAGTCATCAGCATAAGATTTATATTCAAATATATTTATATATATTTTTTTATATATACATATGTATATATAAATATATTTAGTTTCAATATCTGATGCCATTTTCATATCTTTTTAATTTTTTTGAAAATTTTCTAAATCGGAAGTTACAAAGAGATAGAAGAAGAGGTCCATTAAAATTGATTCAAATATACATAATATATATGTATAAATATATATGTATATATATATACTTTAAAATTATGAGATATTTCAATACCTTTTAAAGGTATTTCATCAAAAATCAAAAATGGTTGGTAAATTTTACCAAAAAAAAAAAATTAAAGAAACTTTTTGAATAAATTAAATAATATTTATTATTAGGTAGGTACAAGTTATAGTAGTTATATACTTTTACTCTTCTTCTATATATACTTCTATAAATTTCATGATATATTAAATTATAAGGCTCTTTGAATTATAGGTAAAGGAAAAAACGCACACTTATGAAAGCTGTGCAAATCTATGTCCCACAAAATAATAATACTTAAAAGAAATTCAAAAAGTTTCCTAAAGTTTTGAAATAATTACTAAAGCTTTAAAAATTCTACATATATTATGTATATGTAAAATTTTGGACAAAAATACATGGGGTATAATATAGCAGAGCCTATATATATGAATTAAAACGGAATAAATTAAAATGATATCAGATATGACTGATAGCTCAATGGTTAAGGTGACAGTTTTTCAACCGACAAGTCTCGGGCTCAAGTCCCCATCAAATTGTATCTAATAAAAAAATATAATTTATAATTGATATAGTTTATATCATACACTTCCACACACGATATGGAAGTAGGGTATAGTCCCCCCACAAATAAATAAATAAATATTAAAAATATTGAATTATTTAAAAATTTCTAAAAAAAAGCGAATATTTTAATGCAAAACAATTTCAGACAATTTGACATGTGTTTTCTGACACGTAAGTCTGGAATAATTGCGTTATTTTGCAAAATACCTTTATATTTCATTCAAAAGCAAAATATGACATTATTTCGTATCGCTTTATAACACTAATTACTTTTATACGTCAGATTTTGAGTCTGATACAAAATAATGTGCTTGGGAGGGATTTTCCATCAAAATTTTGCATCAAACTCTGAAACGACATCTTAATAAAACATTACTTAAGCAAATGACCCAAAAACAATTCGAGTGGGTCTTTTCAGCGTTAAATCCTTCGATGTTATTTCATACAACCACAAAATGAAAACTGATTTCAATATTTAAAAAAAATATTAAAATTTAATAAAAAATATTTGGCAAAAAAAATTGAAAATGGGTTTTTTTTTGGAAAATTTTTTAAAAATATTTTTATATTTAAGGGGATTTTTTTTATAAAATAAAATTTTTAAAATATAATGAAATTTTATTTAATTTATATATTATTTTTTTTATTTCGTTTTTTTTTTTAAATTGTGCAGTTACTTTAAATATACATAATAATAATAACAAAATATCTTTTGATTCTGATCTTTATTTGATTTTATATCTCTAGGGTAAAATAATTATTTGCTTAAAATTTACATAAATAGATAAATAAAAAAAATATATATATTTAAAATAGACCTTCATATTATATATTTAAAATGTGTACAAAAAAAAAACTTTATTAAATATAAAAATTATAAACTTAAGCTAGATCTGAGTCGAATTCTAATTTTTTTAATATAGATACCAAATCGAATTAAATTTATATTTTAGAATATATAATGCCAATCTATGCTTTTAAAAGCATTCTTACAATATTTTTAATACTTAAGTAATATATAATATAGGTAAACTTTATAATTCGAAACAAGTACATAGTTCCGAAAAGACAGACATATTAATGATACTTCCCACTTTCTTCTTATAAATGATGGACGTGATTGAGTAGTTTATTACAATTTACCTTAATTTTATAATATAACTATTTTGAATTTATAAACTGCTATCCAAATCCCAAAATTTCAAAATTTCAAAATTACAAAATCCCAAGATTAGAAATTTTCAATGTTATTTTTCATAATTAATTTTTTTCATAAAAAAATTTCAAAATTTTTAAAAAATTTTATATTTTTTATAGATAAATGTCAAAATTAAATACTTTTGTAAGAAATCATGTAAGCATTAATTATAGAGTTGAATTCAAAATCAGGATTACCGCTTTTTTCAGAATATATGTATATTATGTATACATATATACGCAGTTTTAAATTTGCAAGGCTTTTGGAGTTGGATTCAAAAACAGAGCTCTCTAGAAATCGGTTTTCTATACTTTTTCCAGAATATGGGTCGATATTTTATTTAGGAAGAATGGTTACAGTTGGTTACAAAATCAGGATTTTAATCATTTGTTTCTAAAAACATTAGTTTGCCATTAAATTTAGAATTTTGTTTTTTAGAATTATTTTTTAGAATTTTTTACTCAACCCAAATAAGATTTCGCAATTTAGGATTTTGTGATTTGAGATTTTGTGTTTGCGATTTTATCTTTGTGACCTTGTAATTTGGAATTATGTGCCCAAACCGCATGAAAATTCTAATAAAACAGCCTACGAAACTATGAAGCCATGTCGGGGATCCTTAGATTATCTCTTTTTCAGTTAGGTACCAGCGATATTTTTTAACTTAACTATGTCTTAAATTAAAAAATCTTCTCTGATGAAGAAAGTGCGAGCTATGCCAGCGGGTTCTTCTCAATATCAAAATCTGTGTTTAAAAAAAATATGTTATAGAATCTATATTTAGCATTCCTATACCAAATAAATGTTTGAATCCTTCGTATAATCTAAAAATTTAAAAATTCCATATTACACGTATTTCATTCCCTATTTATTTCTGTAGTCTTAATCATAACACTCAATTTATAAGTTATTAAAAACATTTCGAAAATTCACTTATAAATTTTATACAACAAATACAAAATTCCCAAATTTCTACATATTCTATAAAAATATTTTTACTAAATTGCCGTCGCAAAACATTTGAAATTCTTCTTTACTCAAAATATTTCTTAACTAAATAATTAATATATTTAAAAATTTCAATTTTTTTTTCCAGATACAAGTTATACATATCATCCTGGCCTTCATGATGAAACATTTGTTAGAAGAAAACAAAGGCGTAATAGAACAACTTTTACTCTTCAACAGGTAAATACAGCTGACCTTTATATAAATAAACAAAATAACCCAATTTCAATTGAATTTAAAATTTTTTCCAAAATTAAATTTTTTCTAATTAAATTCAATTCCCAAACAATTTGTTTTTATTTTTTTTTTTAATAAATTTCAGTTAGAAGAACTTGAAACCGCATTTGCTCAAACTCATTATCCAGATGTGTTCACTAGAGAAGATTTGGCTATGAAAATTAATTTAACTGAAGCTCGTGTTCAGGTAATATATAAATATAATAAAATTATATATATGTATATATATATATACATATATTATATACCTTAAATTTTTTTTTCTACTTTATTTAATTAAATTTATTATAATTTTATTAAATATTTATAATCAAACAAAAAAAATCAAACACATTAAAATAAAAAATACAAATTGATTTTAAATATATTTTTCTTATTGCGCTCAACCACGCCTTACAACCATTTCTTTTTAATGGAAATTGAAAATTATTATAAAAAAAATATAAAATGTGAATGTATTAAAAAAAAATAAGTATTCAATTTGTTTTCATACCCACCCCTGTCTCTTTGCATGTAAAATAGAAGAGAAATTCAAAAGACAATACGAAAATATCCAAAATGTTGCATTACTTTTTCTTTATTTTATTTCTCTTTTATATTCTTTTCTTATAAACAAATTTTCTCTCAAGATGTTTCAGCAACAATGTTGTTTTATTTACTTATAAATAATTATTACAAACATTAATCAACAACAAGACAATCAAAATTCAATTCAACAAAAGTAAAATGTTGTTGATGGGAATTGTGGTGACGTTCTCTCTCAGTAAGAACTAAGAAACAAATTAAAATGAGAGAGTCATCATAATAATAATAATTAATATTAATAGGTAAGATAAGAGAGAAAACATGTTTTAAACATTTGTTGGTATACAAATGTTGCTTTGTCATATAAATGCGTTTTAAGCAAAGTAAATCTGCATGTTTTTGTAGAAACAAATGTTTATCACAATTTATAGTTCTTTATCAATTATTATGGGTACTTGAGTTCAAATCTTTTCTGGGGAGGAATTGTTTAAAAAACAAAAAATGTAAGTATAAAAATTTAGAATTAAATTTAAAAAATATAGAATAGTATATTTCCAAAAATGATGATTGTCAGTGGAATGCATGAAATTTATAATATATGATTATAATCAAATCGACTATGCACTACCATCTGATTTGGAAAATATACAACAATTTTTTAGATCTTTATTTAGGTTTTTTATTATAGATTAAAATTATAATCCTAAAAATTGGTTAGGTTTCCTAATAATGTTTATATGATTTTTTTATTTAAAAAAAGAAATGAATTTGGAAGTAGGTTATACTAGTTTTGGCACTTCAAATAAATTTTGATCTAACAGATGCCTTTGTATAAAAAGTTAATAACATTATCTGTGAGTTATAGATAAAAAATATTAATTAGATTAAAAATTTTTAAAATTGATTTGGATACTTTTGGACATATTATATAATGAATTAATTAATACTGGTGTTTGGCATGAAAAATCCAATTTATATTTCATTTATTAATTTTGTAAAACTTTAAAGGTGGTAATTTTTTGAATATTTTAATACATTTAACTAATAAAATAAAGATTTCTAATATAACAATTAGCAATAACAAAGCGCTCTTTCAAATTTATTTTCAAAGGCCAAGTTTTACCAGGTTTTTGAATCAGCTGTAAGGTTCGGACAGTTTGCTCCTTATTTTTTATTCCAATTTAAATCCATTTAGTTTCGTTGATTGATAAACCTCCTTACTTCTCTAGATTGTTTTACCTTCTTTGATTCAATAGCTTACCCATAGCTATACTCTTGCAGCTCTAGTTTGCAATTTGTAAAAATTACGGCGATTTCAAAATCTATGACATTGACATATTACCCTTAGATATTATTTGACTCTCTGTACTCGTAATTTCTAATGAATAAACTCTTCATTATAAATTTTTTAATATGTATCTCAATTTGAAGTATTTTTTACTTTCTTTTCTTTTTTTAAGCGCTAACTATTGAATTTATGGCTAATGTTTAACTTTTAGTTTTCCTTTGCCATAGGTACTTTGTGGGAGCAGAGGGCATACTATATTTGTGTTATTAAAACTGATCTTAATGGATTCCACATATAAAATTTAAACATGAGATAGTTGTAGACCCTATAATATGTAGAAACGTTTTAGATTTTCAATAGATACAATACGAATTTGTTTATATTGTAATAATTTTGAGCTTGAGTATTTTGTATTATTATATGGTATTCTATATCTGTGAGTTATATTATTCAATTAAATTTATTGTTTATGTTTATATTGTTATTTTAATGCATTTTTTAATATTAATTTTTTTTTATCAATTCAGTTAAAAATAAATTTTAATCATTGCTCATTCGATATTCAACAATATCAATTGTAAGTTTGAATTTTATAGCAGTTAGATACAAGTGATACTCATAGGTGGCTATAAGTGATTCAGTTTTCTTTTCTTTAGTCTTAATTAAATGTTTTTTACCCGGAATTTTTCACTTTTCAATTTAAAAATTTGTTTTTAAAAAAATAATGTTTTAGGGAGCGTTCCATAATCTCGGTTTAGTAAATCTTTTTTTTTTAAATCTCGTTTTTAAAAAATTTCGTTTTAGAAAATGTCGTTGTTTATTGAAAAATCTCGTTTCTTAAGAAAAAATCTCTTTTTTAATTGAAAAATGTGGTTTTTAAGGATTTTTGAGTTGGATACAAAACCAGAATAGAATTATCAGCCCAGAATAAAAAAAGGAATTTTCCAAAAATATAAAAAAAGGATTTTCTAAAAACAAGATTTTCTAAAACGAGATTTTCTAAAAACATGATTTGCTAAACTAGATTTTCCAAACAAGATTTTCTAAAACGAGATTTACTAAACCGAGATTTCAGACCCAACCCAATGTTTTAATATGAGCTTAATAAATCGTATTATTTAAAGTAAATTAAAATTAAATATATAAATATATATTAAGTAATAATATTTTCAAATCCCATATGACAAAATATTTTGATTAAAAAACTTTGATTGTAAAAAATTCATTTTACAAATAAACAAAAAATATTAAAAAAAATAAAAAATTATTATTATATTTATTTACAAAATTTTCCAGTTAAATTAAAATATATTTAAATATATTTACTCATGTATTAAATAAGATTCCATTTTTTTTTTTAATTCCCATACTGTATTTTATATAAAAACTTTTTTAAATCTGTTTTTATCCAAAAAAACAAATTATGCGCGAATTTTTTGGTGTGGTATAAATTTTTTTCAAATTATAATAAATGCGAGATAATATTGTATTTCAGTAGACTTTATCAACATCATTATTACGAAATATTATTATTATTATTTTTTCATTTATATAATTTACAATTTCATTAATTTTGTGAATAAAATAAAATGGAAGTGAAGTTAATATTAATAAAATAAAAGATACAATGATAATATTATATTATCCTTAAAAAAAAATACAATTACATATATATACAAATATAATAAGCCTTACAATAACAACAAATAATAATAATAATAAGTTCCAAAAAAAAAAGGAAATAAAAATAAAATATATAATAAACATAAATTGGATATTTTATTTACATTTTATTTATTACAATTATCATTATATTTTCATTATCATTATTATTATTTTTTTTAAAATAAAATCAAAATATGAAAAATATTTATTACAGTTATGGCAATAAAAGTAGGAACATAGTTATTAACAGTATAATTTATATTGAAGTATAATTTACAATCATTTTTAAATTATTTATATGGAAATAACATAGTTTAAATAATGAATATTTTTGTATTTGTGTGGGGTATTTTGAGGCATTTGGGAATTATCTTTAGGTCATTAGACAAAATTTTTTTATCAAATCGGGATTTTATCTTTCATTTTGCAAACAATTTAAGCTGAACGTATAATCTACCTATAAAATGTTTCTGAGGAGTCAGAATTTATTACTATGTACCAAAATACTAATGTTAAATAAATTTAACTATAAGGACATATCAAATCGTATATATTTACCTAAGGAAACTTTTTTGAGGTCTATTATTCATAACTTGTAACTTTTGATTATCGCGCTTGTGAACTGTCTATATTTTAGCTAATGTTGACTGAACGACTATAGAACAGTTTTAAATTAAATTAAAAATGTAAAATTCAATAAAATTCGTGTAAATTTTTATATATAAAAATGTTTGAGCATATCGAGAGTGCTTCTGGGTTAAATATTTTACTTTAAAAGACCGTCAAGTTAGGACTGTCGTGACTGGTGCAAATTTTTAAACTTTTTTGTTTTAAAATAAAAACGGTTTGACTTATTGACAAATTTTTTATACGTATTACTGTTTGACAATTTAGTTGGCTCTATATTAATGGATTACAAGTTGCGTTCATTTTTTTTCAATAACAACAACTTCAATTAAAGTCTAATTGTGAAGCAACGCGCAACGCGCACCGTGTATTAGTTCTAGTTTTAAATAAAGCTGTAAAATATTTAATATAAGAAAATTATTCAGACATTCTCTACTAAATATTCCCAAACTGTACACAACCATTGGTAAATATTATATTATACGTTAAAGAATTCCCCAATAAGGGAATCTCATATTGTATATGTATTTACATATATATTTATTTAATACAACAACAATGGATAATTTTTATTACAAAAGTTTTATTATTATTTTTCATTGTATTTTATTTATTTAAACATTTACACTTATATAATGTATATATACATATATATATATAAATATAAACATAATTGTTATAATAAATTTTTATCATTTTTATATAATTATACGCCCACTCAATCACCCCTATTAATTCATTTTCTTTCATTTTATAAAAATTCTTTTATATTTTCACCCAAGTTTTCCTTTCACTGGAAAAACTCAAGTGATAAAAAACAATAAAAAAAAACAATGAAAACTTTTGAAAGGAGTCCTTTTACCAACTTTATAGAAATGGAAAATGTCTTTTAGTTGTAAAGTCCGGAAAAGAGGAAAATTTCAAAGATAAGAAAATTTTTTGTATATATATTGTACAAATCTATGTATGTGTGTGTGTAAATATGGAAATAAACAAAAAAAAAAGAAAAATTATAAAGGAATGGTATAATAGGATTTTCACAAGTTGATTTTTTCAAAAATAATAACAATACAATAATAATAATAATAATAATGGAATTTTATTTAGTTAGAAATGATGATAATGAATTTTTTTTGTTTTTTTTTTTGGAAAATTTTGTAATAAAAAAAAAACAAAAAAAAAAAGTATAAAATAAATTAAAAGGAAATTATACAAAAATTAATTGAAATGGAAAATTAATTTTGTATATTTGTATCTTTATTTTAAAATTATATATTTCATATACAGGGTGTCCGGGACTCAAGTACGCGCACTACACTCAGTGATTGGGGGCATTAAAACAAACAAAAAATTGTACTGGAGGGGTATGAGGGATTAAAGATTTAAGGAGACTTTTAATAAAAAAATCAATAACTTTTGAACAGCTTACTGTAGAGAGATAACTATAAAAATCCATTTTGTAGAGTAAGTTGTCAGCTTTAATTTTTGTGTACTAATGATCCCCATGTACCCAACAATTACAAAGTTATGAAGGCTCAAAATGATTATTTAGTACATTATTTTTTTTTATCTCTCTACAGTAAGCTGCTCAAAAGTTATTGATTTTTTTATGAAAAGTCTCCTTAAATCTTTAATCCCTCATATCTCGAAAAGGGTCCACAATAGACCTCCCACTCCAGTACAATTTTTTGTTTGTTTTAATGCCCCCAATCACTGAGTGTAGTGCGCGTACTTGAGTCCCGGGCACCCTGTATATATATAAGTATATATATATATATATATATATATATATATATACATATTTATTTATTGTTATTTAGATACATAATAAAAAGAAAAACATTTAAAATTGTTTTATTTTTCGGTCTTAAATGTTTTTTTAAAAAAAATTATGGAAAAATAATAATGAAAATTTTTGAAGAAAAACTATTTATTTACCTTTTGTAATAATTGTTCTTTTTTTTTTTTTGGTTTTTAATTATAATTGTATTTTTTTTTTTTCGGAAAAGAAAAACAAAAAAGGAAAATTCAGGAAAAATTTCCATTTCTAATTTATCGCTTGAAATCATTTTATAAGGGAAAATTTAGAAATGAAAAGTTTTAGATTTATCTTTTATTAAGTTTTACAATTTTACAATTTATTTCGTTTTTCATTTAATTGTTTTTCTTTTTTGTTGTTGTTATTTTTAGGAAATGAAAATTGTTTTTCCAAAAGTTAATTATTTTTTATTTGATTTTAATATTTTTTTTAAGAAAATAATATTTTAACTTATATACAATAATAATAATAATAAATGTAATAATAGATTTCTTTTTTTTTAATTAAAAAATTAATTAATTTTTGAATAAATTACAATATTAATTATTATTAAAAAAAAATAGATTAGTTTTTATTATTTTATAAAACTTAAAGTTTATTATTTCATTTCCTAAAATATAATTATTTTAATTAATTTTAAATAAATAATAATTGTTTTTTAAATGAAAAATTGAGAAATAGATGCTTGTAAGTTGTTTAAGGGTTTAGTTTTAAATTGATTTCAATTGTGGGATGATTTTAAGGGTTCAAACAAATTTTTGTTTTATTTTTAATTCTTTTACCTAGAACAAATTATCGTAATACTTTATTCATAACTTCTTCTTCTTCTTCTTCTTCTTCTATGGCGCTACAGTCCGTTGTTGAATCTTGGCCTCCTTTTAGTTTTTTATCCATAATTTATACTTATAGAGAGTATTAGAATTTATAGGGAATCTTTTAATGAATGAATCAAAAAAATCTTTTATTACAATAAAATGCTTTCAAAATAATTTAAATTTGGGAACTTGTTGGGAACTTGAAAAATTATAAAATCGTTATTAGGAACCCGTTTTTTTTTTTTTTTTTTTTTTTTTAAGCGCTAACTGTTCAACTGTTAGGCTAATAAGCCTGTCTATACCATAGGTACATGTTGGAACAGGGGGTCATATTATATTCGTGTTATTAGAATTGGTCTTATTGAATTCCACATACAATTTAAACATGAGATAGTACTAGGCCTTATAACATGTAGAAACGTCTTAGATTTTCAATATTTACAATTCTATTTTTTGTTTATATTGTAATATTTTATATTTTTACTTATATGGTATTCTATATCTGCGAGTTATATTATTTAATTAAATTATTTGTTTATATTTTGCATTTGTTTATATTTTTATATTAAAGTATTTTTTATTAAAGATTTATAATTATTAATTATTGATTATGCCATTAATTTGAACCCAATGGCGAATGGTAGCTGAGTCGAGTCGAAAACCAGAAAAGTTTTTTTCACTTTCACTAGAATTCGAACCCGGGCCCTTCTGCATGAAAGGTCGGCACTTAACCACTGTGCCACCCAGCTGTTTAATCTGTTTTAAACTTAATCGCAGCTTTGCCTTGTAGTCCCAACAGCTGTCTTGATTTGGATTTCTTGAAATGATTTAATCTATATATATATATATGTATTTGCTTTTAAAGGTAAAAAGCAGTGATGGAAAACTTTATACGTAACGTAACGCTATAACGGTAAACGAAATGAAATTTTAAAAATTACCGTTCGAAACGTTATGAAATTTGGATTTCATTATATAACGAAAAACGAAACGGAAACTTAATTTTTATTTATGCGTTATGGCTACAATTTTTGGAAGAAAAATTGGAGCTTTGGAATCCGATTTGTGTGTAATATTCGAAGAATTGCTTACAGGGAAAAGTATTTTCAAATTTAACTAATTTGGCAACACAAAAAAAACTGTCAAATACAAATGTTGTGACTGTCAAATACATAGAATTACTAGTACTGGAATGGCAAAAGAATGTTCCCGACCCTTTTCTTCTAATGTGATTTCCTATCCTGAGGTATTCAAACAAAAAAATACATTTGATATTTCGTATTCGTATACAAATGGTACGGCTACTTTCATTGCTTAAATTTGAGTAAATGAAAATGTTTAACAGGCAGTTTCTCATTAGTTTTTTTGTTTATATTTTTACATAGAAATACATTTGGATTGGGCAGTTTGTATATTTTAAGTATAGTCTAAACTAAAAGATATTTACTATTTGGTTTAATTTACTTTTATTTTAAAAGTAATTTGGTCCAGTTCATTTCTGAATTATTAAATATAAAACATAGTGTTTTCATAGCATAATTTATTCTTAATTTAATATACTTAATTAAATTTTAGATTAATAATATATTTTTATTTAATTATATTCTAATATTACATATTAGGATTTGCTATAATTTTTTATATATAATATATATATCTAATCACTTATTAGTATTGTAGAGATTCGACCGATGACGTAGTGATTAGGACGTCGAGATTTTAATCGAAGGGTTTCGGGCTCAAATCCTGGTCTTATCATATCTAATAAGTAGAAATATAATTTATAATTATTAAGATCAAGAGCTTATATCATAATATAAAATATATATTCCCTGAGAAGGAAAGGCAGGCCTCCTTGCTTACCTTTGCATAGAGAACCCACTTATTCTGTAATATTAAGAAAGTTTTAAAAATGTTAAGAGTTTTGAAAATGAAAATGGTTTAAAAATCGGGATTTAAGTAGGGATATAAATAACTATGTAGAACATTTAGGTCCCTGAACCCTATTAAACTCCTCAGTAAGGCTGTACAGTTGATTATTAAAACAAGTACGAATCTTAATTTTTAATCAATTTTTTTATTTGATTTTTTACTAAAATACCGTAAAAAACACGGCAAATTATGAACTGAGAAAAGATCTTCGGAAGGATTGTAGCGCCTACAAAATTTTATATTAAGTCAAAATATAGATATTATTCTATCAAAATGTTAAAAAAAAATCTGTGAAACAGCTCAGGGCACATTTCAGAATACATTTAGAACAGCTTCTTTCTCAATTACCTAAACCTTTTTGAGACTGCATTAAACTTGTGCATTAATCAAAGTTGTGAATTTTAATGAAAACATAGAAACTTGCATTTAGTTTCCTTAAAGGTTCTAAAATTACAACTCTGGCGCCCATAATATGGTCCCGATACCAGTTTTGCCTCTAAAATATTCTATAAATAGGTACTCATTAAAGAATCTCCCTGTTAATAAGTTTCAAAACTTTCTTTATAAGACTTTCATTTAAGACTTGATTTTACAATCTAAGGGTTAAAAACTTATAAAGCTTCTATGACTAAATTTTAGACAAGTTATTAATCAAAAATTAAAAAAATTATTTAATACCAAAAAATTTAAAAAACAAAAGCTAAAAATATTGAATTTTAATTATCTGCTTTCATATTACAAAATAAATGAATTAATTTGAATAAAATTATTTTTCTTCTTTTATTAAATCAAAAATTATAATTTTTTTTTTGAAATTAAATAATTTTTTAAAAAAATGTTGAAAAAAAAAATTTAATTATATACAAATTACAAAATGGCTAGACATTCTAAAAAAAAAACCAACTTTATTCCAACATTCAGAACAACAACTAAAACTTGGAAAAGAATCTATAGAAAATATAAAAAATTATGAAAGAAAATTGAAAGCAGATTGAAATTTTCCACTTTTTTAAACAATTTATACAATTTTTTTTTTTTTTTTTTCTTATTTTTACTATTTTCGTATTATTTTTTTTTTTTGTCTTAATCCTTTTGAATTCCCAAAGGACGTTGAAAAAAAAAATTATGAAAAATATTAAATTCAATTTAAAAATTCATTTTTTTAAAAAAAAAATTACTTTTATTTTTTAAAAATGAATTTAAAATAAAAACAACAAATATTAAATCTTTAATCGCGTCTATTTCGATAAGAAAACAAACATCGCAATCTAAACATTCGTTCTTTCTATTCGTTTTTTTACTCCTTGAAGGATTCAATTTAAAATTCCCGATTTTAAAATCTTTATAGAAATTAAAAAAAAAAAAAAAAAAATTGAAATAAAAATAAAAACGCAGAAAATAGAAAATATGTATCAATTTATCTTTACACAAAGACTTTATTACCTCAATTACTCATACCTACTATCAAAATTTTGTACCTATCAAAAGAAAAACAAAAACAAATAAACATCAAATATAAAACACAAAACGTATTATCCCCCATTATATAGAAAGAAATTGAATCAACGGTAATAGTTTTTACCGTTATTATAATGACAGTTTAACCGTAAATTTGAAAAATTATTAATATTGAAAAATATTATGTTAGGTTATGTCTTTTGCAAAACTAAAAACTGATTTAAATCTTATATTTCTAAAAATATTTTCAACTTTAAGGTTGTTTTATGCCACAAAAGTCTAGGTTCCTGAAAAATATATGTCATACTATCTTATATATATATGTCACAAATGTCAATTTTCAAAATTAACTACAGATATTATAATTTATTACAAACGATTTTATTTTAAAGTTATACCACATTTCATAGTATATAGGTAATAAATACAAAAAAAGCTGTATGCCCCTCGAAGTATGCAAATAGATTAAATATTCAAAATTTGGTAAATATTATAAGGGTCGTCAGAGTTATAGAGATAAATCGCACGGCTTATTAAATAAGGGAGTTTGAATTCAATACCTGCATAGATTGTAAGGGTTCTTTTTAAACAAATCATCTTTGCTTTCAAATATTAATATTTATGTATCGAATTTATGATTGCCTTCAGTAGCTAAAGTAATTAGAAATATTACAAAATTCTAATTTAATATAAAAAATAAATAAAATATTCTATAAAAAAATTATATAGGATTTAATAAAATTATTCAATACCATTTCCTATAATTAATTTTTTGAAAGGTTCCGTTAGTACTTTTTCAAATTTAATACTGAAAATAAATTTCATATTGTTCCATTACAAACCATACATTTTTTAAGAATATATC
Organism: Dolichopus griseipennis; assembly: GCA_963082915.1. NCBI lineage: Eukaryota > Metazoa > Arthropoda > Insecta > Diptera > Dolichopodidae > Dolichopus > Dolichopus griseipennis. The sequence goes on from OY720444.1 coordinate 99,067,243, forward strand.
TGTCAAATAATATTGACTTCCCAATTTTATACTGTCAAATATCAGCTCTTTATTATTTTGTTCATCCCTGAAATTTCTATTTTTGATATTTGATTATTAAAACAATGTTACAATCAAAAATCATAAATAACAATCTTTGACTTAATATTACAATATTAAATAAAATCTATTGTGAATTGCATTTTTTAACACGAATTGACATTTGAAGATTGTGAATATATAAGGCATAATAAAGTAAACGTCATATTTAATCAATTTTGATTTTTAAACATTCAATAAAATTTCTATTAAATAAAATAAAAGTTGGACAGACACAATAATTTTGAAAATTTTGAAATTAAAAATAAAAAAAAAAACAACAACAAAAGAATCATAAATAAAAAAAAAATAAACAAGGATTATTTTTAAGGACATTAACAATGTGTAATAGTCGTCAGTCAAGTGGGATTTTTTTCTTTTTGTTGGTTAATATTTTATGCTATTTTTGTTCTTGTTGTTTTTTTTCTTATATTTTTAATATTTTTCTTCATTCAGAGTTCAATGTTTATACGTTTTAACATTTTTCACCCCATTTTTTTTTTTTTTTCAAATATGACAGTAGCAAAATACAAAAAAAAAACTAATAGAAGTACTAATAGAAATTAGGTATTGAATATACAAAGACATAACGTTTTAATAATGATGACAATAATAATTATAGTATAAGTAAACCAAACATTAATTTTTTTTTTTATTTTAGGGTCGTTATAACTTTTTTAATATTTGAAAGGTAATTTTTGTCAATTCTTTTCTTTGGGTATTTTTGTTTTTAATAGAAATGTCACATTTAATAGAGTTAAGAAATTATTGAATAGAAAATATGAAATTCCGAAACGTATAAAGAATTTTTATTAATAAAAAATTAAATCGTGAATTACTGTTATAGTTGGTAAGTATTACAGATAATATGAAATAAAATTTGTTAAAGATTTTAAAAACTAATTTAATGGTAATCTTGTTTATAAAGTAAATGTATATATGGGACGTATAATTTTTCTTAGCGCTCAACCTAAATTAAAACGTACGATGTACAATATTTTATACGCGAGTACATTATTTATTTTATCAAAAATTTATTTATTTATTTATTAAATATTTACAAGTGCATATAATGCCTTTGTAATTTGACGGGCCCTTTACCATTCGGATATGGACCAACATTTTGCATATTATCTTATTAAGTAATATTATAATATTATTTATTTTGAATATTTTAAAATATATGATATAAATATTTTATATTTTACTATATATATTTGGTAACCATGGAGATTTGTAAATTATTTTTCAATTAAATATTTCATGACCTGTAGGAGGAATTGAACCAGCACCTTCTCGAATTTTAGTCCAAATGTTTACGCACTGGATCACCGAAGCTCCTAACCTTTCTCCTAACCTTTGAGGCATAAAACAACCAAAAAATCTATAGTAGAATGTTATATTTTCATAAATACATTACAGAAAGGTGAAATGAAAATAATAAATATAAATTCCTTATCTTTCAATAGTCTTCCTTATTAACAAAAATAGATGAGTAGTCTTTAAATTTTAATTCTACGCTAAAGGATCGAAGCTCCTAAATTTTTTTTTTCTAATTTCCGCATAATCACTTATTTTACGAGTTTAATGCATTCACTAAATGATTTAGACTAAGCTTCGTTTCTTTAATCGTCATTTATTTATACTTGAGTTTCTTTAATCAGTTGTTCAGTTTAGGTTTGCAAAACTTTGAATCGAGCAATGAAGTTTTAAAGTAAATATCTTTAGAAATAAATAATGCAACAATCATCATATTATCATAAATTTTAAAAATAAAACCATCTGATTCTTAAATTTGTGCAAAAATATTTATACCAATATCAATTTTCAATAATTTCAATAAATATTTAACATTTAAAAGAATAAAAGATCAAAAAACATGTTCACTAACCCCCGTTCTAAAAAAAAAAAACTTCAGTCAAAACTTTATTAACTTCATAAATAGAAAAAGTATACATTTATCTTACAAAAATAAATTCTTTTTAACAATAATTTCATCAGACAATATGATGCAATTATTTAAACAATATCTAAATACATTCTTACAAATAAAACACACATACATATTACAATACAATTTGTTCACAATATAATGACTTTAAACCGCAAAATAATTATCTTTAGACCATATCCCATACTGCATATTTTATTCTAAATGTGGTTCTATATTCTAAAAACTTTTAAGAGCCAAACTGGTTCCAGACAATATTGTAATAATTGCAAAACAAAAAAAGAAAGGATTCATTTCTTCTTTCAGGATAAAATTAGCCTTAAGGTTATTATATTAGAGCAGAGAACACACATACAAAAAAAAAGGGTTTCAATAATAATTACATTTGGTCGAATAATCCCATAATTCGAGAAGAGAAAAACTGATTATAATATAATGGTATATATGAAAGATGATCTGAAATGATGAAATGAAATATTGATACCATTACTCTTTATATATATATATACTCTACAATCTGAACTATATAATTGTATAGCTGGGTAAAATCATCAAAAAATCAAACAAAGAAAGGGTAAATAGACCATCACCTTAAAGCCAAAAAAATACTTATGTACACATATATTTAACCATATACAATGGTTACATAAATAGTACCTTAAGGGCATTCATCCGGAATATATAGTAGTAATTTATATAAGAATATATATCATAATAATTATAATTATGGGTGGTAGTGGTTTTTTTTCCAGCATGTACGAGAAGTACCAACTTTTTGGTTTTAAACACATCTGTTCAATTTTTTTTTTATATTTTTGTATTGCACACTTCGATTTGAATAAAAATCATCAGAATTTAATTTTACATTTATATACAGGATGTCCCACGAAAAGATGGAATAACTTCTGAAGATTTATACCTTAATAAAGAAGGGTATATTTTCACCTCTCTATTTAATTTATGCTAGCGGCTGGATTTGAGTTCATGTTTATCCTGATTCTTCGATTTATTTTATTGCTGTTCTTTAAGTTCACCCACTTTTTTTCCCCTTAAGGATATTTCCGAATCAAGGGCTTCTTTGGCGAACAAGTTGTTTTACCTTAGTGCGAGCCGAATCCATTTGTACTTTCATCGCCAGAAAAACAGTTATACGGATTTCTGTTTTGTCATTTTTCTCTCATTTAGCTCTTGGCTTGAAATTCTCTATGGTCAGAATATTCTACGTAAAGACATTAGGTCTAATGCATAAAATTTAACTTGAAGTTAAATTTAACTAATTGAGGCAAAAACTCACATTGGATGATGGTCCAACTTGCATTGCTTAAGCCAAAACAAGTTTCCATTTGAAAAAATTATATTTGAGTTCGAAAGCATTTTTACCTAAGCCCTGAGTTGCTCTCAATTGTACCTAAAGAAATTTTCAGTTTTTTCATCTTCGAAATAATGTTGGTCAAGGGTTTGTTGTTATCATTAGACACCACAGTTTTTTTATAAAGCCTGAGCTTGAGGAATTACTAGAACCTTTGTCGACATCAAAAACACATTAAAAATCACTAGACTCTGCACTCTAGATTCAAATAGGAGAGATGTCACAAGCATTAGTTTTTAATATGTGCACAATTTGTATCTCCTTTCTTTCGATTAAAAAACAATGTGCTCAAAATTGTTATTTTTTTCCCCAGGGCACTCTGTATAATATGAAATTCATGGAAAACTATGAATTATACGAACGAATCCTTTGAAGGGATGTTTTTTAATCTAGTTCGATTTTAAGTCGTTAATAGTAATTTAAAAGATTATAATGAATTTTAAGTTAATAAGTAGTTATTAATAGATATAGGAAAAAAAAAATTATAAAATTATTATAAAAATTAGAGTTGAATGGTAATTTTTATTGTATTAAATTACAAAAATATGAAAATATATTATGGAATTACATATTAATGAGTATAAATGAATTTTTATTTAATTTGTGGTTATTAAAATTTTTAAATTATACCAGTACTATTTAAATTATGAATTTATTAAAAAGTAATATGATTTAAATTGAAAATTAATTATAAAAATAATAAGAAATAATTATATAGTCTAGAAAATTCTCATATTAAGGACATTTCTAAAAAAAAAAGTACAATGATTAAGTAACCTATTGTTTTTTTTAATGCCATCTAATTCCAAATGGAAGTTTTAATTTTAGGTTACACCCCTCTTTTATATAAAAATTAAGTATATTTTATGGTTTAGAAGTATTTATTAAATGATTAACATATATATTTTTTTGGAATTAGTAGATAATTCAATATTCTTTGGTCGTTTTAGCGATCCATGTGAAATTTTTAAATATAGATATTTGCTTTTTAATTATGCAATTTTTCATTATGGATTCAGTACAAATCTTTTTTTAAATTTTATTAAATCACTTCACAATAACAAATAATCGTTATGTGTAAATGTACGTTTTGCTTTCTTTCAACTTTTGTGCCTAGCCAATAGTTGCTTCATCACCACCTTTATGAATAAGCTCATCCTGTCATATTAACTAAAAGACCACTTGAAGCTTCCCTGTTTTTGTGTTGCAATTATTTGAGGAAGAGATTATTGGGTGCCATTTAGTAGAGCAAGTTGCAATTATTATGAATTACGAGAGAATTAGGCTTCGTCCAAGGTTGGATGTATTATAGATATTGAAAAGATCCCTCAGAGTAAAATAAGTTTTACAACGGCAGAGAAATCCCAAACACTTGGCAGTTTAGCTAGTATCAAAAATATGCATATTCCAAAGGCTTTTTATGATTGATTCGTTTGCCTTCATTATTAAAGCTTTTGGACTGCTGAATTTATTCTCTTTGCAATTCTAGAATTTCGATAGATTGGTTGCTTATATGGAAGAGTTCAGACAGCCATGAGTTTTGGAAGTGTTGAACTCAATTTTACATTTCTTAAATATGTTAAATGTTAGTTATAGATCATGGACAGTCATAGCCTGAGCCAGTCATAAGTTTTTCCCAAATCCTGATTATGTTGAATGCTTCAAGAATGGTGTTCTCGACCAAACAATATGAATTAAGTTGAGAATCAACATTATATGGATTTAAAAGACTCCTTAATTAAATTTGATTCGAATTTTTCGGCAGTTAAAGCTTAAGTAATTGTTAAAGCATTTATCAACTAGTAGAGTTTCCCAGTTTAAGTTTTGATACAATTGTTTTAATTGGTAGTTTCCTTAAAATCCTCTGTAATTCATTATTTTTCAGCTATTAAACCTTTTCTATAGCTACAAATATATAACTGATGTTATTATTAATTATATATATTTGTTACAATTTGTCATTATTTCGAAATTAATTCCTCTCATGTTTTTCTAATTCTAAAACAAAAATACAAAAAAACGATTTAACAATCAAACTTTGTTTGTTTGTTTTTTATTACATTTTTTCCGCTTCGAATGGTTTTTTAAGGGTTTTTTTGAATTATTAAAACTAAAAAGTTTCCCGATAAATCCTTTTTTTTTTTGTATTTTTTTTTTTTTTTGCTTTTTATTAAAACAGGAGTAAAAATGTAGTTAACTGTTAAGATTTTTCTTGCACCACATTAACAAAACCACACTATGCCTTGTTAAGCAATAATATGAGAAAATTTTTTTAACCTAAAAATTGGAACTATTTTATTTTTTTAATGAAATTAAACTCTGACAACTAAAGGATATTAGAAGAACTAAAACTAATATTTTAATTAAGATGAATAATTTGATTAGTTGAAGTTCCAATCCTGCAAATTTTGAAAACTTATTCTTATAACATCACCTTTGTTGGAAATAGAACCACAAAACTGAAATCTAGTGATTTCTAATGCTTTATAGAAGCAGATCTAGAGGTTAGTGATCCCTTAAGCAGCGATCATAACAAAAAAAAACACGGAAATTCATTTAACGAAGATCGACGTTTACGCAAAGGATTGGCTTTTACACCACTTGGCTATGATCTGTATTCTATCTGTCTTTGGTTATTTTCTGAGAAGTGTTAAGTTATTGTTAAAAGAATAGAAAAATTTCCAAATAGTGTCAAACTGTCATAAAACGTCATGGCCAATATTTATAGTACGAAGTTATTACAAGGGCAAACTACTTTAAAAAAAACTTGTTATTTTTGTATCCTTACCTTAAAATAAGGCTACATGAAAAAACTTGAAAAAATTGAAACTTAATGTATGAGAATCTAAAATTAGAGACGGAGGAATCATAGTTAATGAAAAAACAATTGAAACAATGGAAGATTTAAATTTATTTAAAGTGAACTAGTAAGTTCCTAACTACAGATACATTTTCGAAGACATTGGTAGAAGTCTTCAATATAAAGATTGAATTTGGCAATGTCAAAAAAAAATTTTAATTGAGATTACTATCACAAGCCTGTATTTCTTCTGACTGTATTTTATTTGCCTGTATACATACACATATAGGTATATATAAATATAACGGAAAAAGCGTATAATCCAGATTTGGCATTCAACTCTTGACAATGGACAAGTTTTTCTATGTTACTTTTTAGCCGTTATACTGCACAAGTGGTCTACACGCAGTTTATTCCATTCTTCTGGCTCCAGAAGTGGTTTTGTTTTGTGAGTAGGTATCTCGCACTACCAGGAGCGTCTTAGTATTCAAGGTGCCTGTTCAAGCTTTTTCCTCCCTTGCCTAATCATCAAAATATTTTCAAATAATTCACATCATAAACTCATTTTGTACTTCATAATGCATTTGTCCTCACAAAAATCATCATCAACTTCAAAAAAATTCAGAAATTTTTCATTGCCAGAGGGGTGCAAAAAAAAATGTAATTTTCGATTTGTTTCTACGAGTAAGATTTTGGTTAATAAAATGCACATATGGACTTCGTAATTTGTATTCTGTTATTGTTATACAATTTATTCCATATATAAACCACTCATTTTTATTATTGTTTATTGTTTTTTTTTTTATTCGGGTGTTTATTTCAATTTAATATTTTTATTTTATTTTTTTTTTAATATTACAAATGTTTACCTAATTTTCCACTTGATCAGTAATTGATACAAATATATTTATATAAATTTTATACATATTTAATTTGTACAAATAAAGAAACAGTATGAAGGTATACGAATATAATTATTGCATATAATACACGTATATTGAAATTTTGATATCCTGTTGTGAATCCTTCACAGCCTTCAGAACTTAAATTAAGAATCAAAATGTGGATTTACTGTTGATTTACAAATAAAAAAAAAAAACAAAAAACTTGGGTTGTTTGTTTGCTTGTTAGTTTTTATTAATATTGCCTTAAGGTGTGAAATTTATATATAAGCATATATATACATATATATATTTATTTTTATGTTATATATTATTATTATGTAATTACAAATAGCTTAATTTTTTTTATACTTTTCTTCTTTTTGATTTGATTTTAAATTTCAAAAATAAAAAAATTTAACGAATAATGACAGTTTGTTTGACAGTTAATATTATTTATATAGCTACTATTTTTATAAATTAATTAAGTGTTGCCGCCTTGTTTTTTTAATTTTTTAAAAGTATTAATTTTTAAATTAAAATGTATGTATTTTTGAATATTAACTATGTAAAGTACAGTAAATTGCTCTTTTTAGAAAATTTAATTTTGAGAGGGTTAAAAATGAAGACGTATTTAATAATGCAACTTAGTTGGTCTTACGGTAATAATTAGCGTTATTTTGTAAAATTTATTCGAATAAATGCAGTACTTTTGACATTGTAATAAAAGAAAATAAAAAAAAAACAAGATAACTTATTTTGATATCCAAAGAATTTTTTAATAAATACTAGAAAAATTTTTTAATACTTCCTTGGAGGTTTATTAAAAGTTAGTAGTTTAATTAGAATACTTGTTTTTTGTCTGTAACTCCACTTAGAAGCATAAGGTTTCAACTGAATGTCTCCATTCATTTCTATTCATAGCTTTTTCAACTATTTCCTGTACGATATTTCGTGTTTAATTAATTAATCCAGCACCCTTCTTCGCTTAAAGGGTTACAGGTTAGCGCCATTCTTATATTATGCGTTGTTCATAGGTTCTTGGTGTCCAATCCACCTCGATTTCCTTTTGGATTTCCTTCACTAATGATTCTTCGTTCGTTAGTGCCCATAAATCTACAATAAAAGTAAAATGAGTATTTTATCAATCGAATTGTAGCTATCTACGTATGATATTAAGAGGATTATATTGTTCTCCCTTTCATGAACGAGAACCTTTGAACACTTTTGAGAACTAAAATAACAGTTTTTTTTTTTACAGTAATGCCAAAAGATTTCTACAAGTAAGAAAAATCTTCCCAGATGTTCTGGGTTGTCTATGTCTATTATATTGTATTCAATGCAATCAGAATGCTGTTTCGTTTTAGAAAGATAATTTTTGACTTTTGTTTGTAAGTAAAACTTCTAAATTGGATTTTAAATGAAGCACAGAATTGCAGTTTTCTTATTAAAAAGTCAAATAACTAGTATTTTTAAAGTAATTGAACCCATGCAATCACTGGAGTTATAAAAGCATTAAAATTTTAGGTTTTTTCAATTAACTTTGAATTCATTAGACCGAATTCAATTACATTAACGACAGTCTATTAATGTTACTAAGCAACACAAATAATTTAAATTTTTTTAAAAAAAATAAGACTACAGGATGCCATAGTCGTTATGGAATGCCACCCATAATTCGAAAAGCGTACACGTTTCGTTTTGATTTAACTACCGTTTATCATTGCCTTCAAATTACTGGCCTTCCTAATATTGGTAAATTATAAATGGAATTCACTAAGATCAATCCCAAGTTATAAGAATATAATATGTTGAGTAGCTTCTCTTCTGTTTCAACATGTACCACCTTTTACCAATTTTATGTACTGTTTAACTGGAGGTTACAGACGTCTAAAATATTTAAGATCAAAATTTATTTTAAAAAACAACCAATATTTTCAAATCAAATTTTTATTGCAATTTAATTTATAAAAAAATTCTTTAACTTTTCTAATAAATAAATTGTATTTTATAAAATAAGGTTCGGGTGGTTTTAAAATAAAATTTTTTTCTAAAATCGCCATTTTTAGTTTTTCTCACAAAATAAAAAAAAAAAATAAAAAAAAACCATTTCATTCCTGTCCGTTTAATCCGTTTGCCATTTTAGTTCTCAATTACAGGATTTTATTCCAAAAAAAAAAAAAGGACAATAACGAATTGGTATCCATTTTTTTTATATACCATTATAAAATCCTCTTTCATATTTTTGTTTATCATCTCCGTATTCAGTTCTTTATTTTGTCCTTCCGAAGTTCCAAATTTTTTTTTTTTTTTTTTTTTTTTAATTTATTTTAGGTACAATTCTCATAAAACATTTAAATAAAAATTAAAAATTTTTATTTTTCGTTGTCCTTAAAAAGGACACAACCAAAAAAATGAAAAAAAAACTTTCACTTATCCGTTAATATTTTATTAGAATCCTTAAAAAAAAAAAGAAAAATAAAAAAATTTGAAAATAAAAAGCAAAAGCATATAAAATATGAAAAATATGAAAATAAAAATTCAATTTAAAATGCGAAGATAATTTTTTATAAAATTTTTTATTTTATATTTAAAAAGGAAGTTGGAATACATACACACAAACATACAAATACATTTATATGAAAAAAGGACATTTAAGTTTATGATATTTTTTGTGTAATCCTTCGAATATTTTGTGATAAGATTGTATAGATATGAAAAGGACGAAAATTATTATTAATACAAATGTAATGTGCTTCACTTATATATTTGTTGTTGTTGTTGTTTTTTTTTTTCTAAGTGTATTTTCAGTGAAAAACTCATTGAACCCTTTTTTTTCTTAATTTTGTGTTTTTTCTTTAGAATAAAATTTTCCAAAGAATTAAAAACAAAAAATAAAAGAAAATATAAAATATTAAATGAAGACCTGATTGACCCTTTTTTTGGTCTTGGACTTTTTTTTTTTTGAAATCTAAATATCAAAAATTAATAAATGACAAATGTCATAAAATTTTATTTTTCACAAAAAAAAAAAAAAAAAAGTGGAAAAACATGACAGGTGTTCCAGTCAATATAGGATCTTAATTAGAAATTTCGATTAGAAAAATATGTTTAACAACATTTACTGTCTTCAAGTTAAAATTTAAGTTAAAAACGACTTAAAAGTCGGGTCTCCTAAAATGAATTAATAAGAATTACTAATAAGCTTTTGACAGATGTAGTGTCAACTTGAAACTTTGACTTTTTTTTGAAACTTTAAAAGCAATAAAAAATAAGCTGTTTAACTATTTAACCAAAGTTTTATTGCATAAATAGATATAATAGTCAAGGTTTGAACCACTTTTAAAATTTGAATGCATTATTTTGATTTCTAAGAATCGGTGCTGCAGAATAATATTCCCCAGAGAGTTTGTAACTTTCAGGCATTACACTTTATCTCACTTTCTACGAACTGAACCTCTCTTCGTTGTAGAATACAAGAAATTCCTTCATTGATTTAATATTCAAAATAGCCAAGTTATAAACCACTTTTTATAAAATAATTATGTATTTTTTAATTTTCGGAAGAAATGCAGTAAAATTTCTTCTGAATTTCGAACTTTAATTCGAAGTTACGGTTTTTTTTTCCATCCAGTAATAATAAATTGAAACCTCTTTTAATCAAAATTCTTCTATTGAATTATGGTTTTTATGTTAAAAAGACTTATCAAAAAAATTACTATTTGATTATTTGATTATTGATAAGTGGTTGGAGCAATAGGCTCAAATTATCAACTTGGCTAGTGGTATGGAATCGAAAATTTGACGTTTAAATAATAACTACCCTGTTTCATTTGATCTAAAATTTTTGATCTACGCTAACTGATTATGATTTTGTTTTTTTAAAATGTCAATAAGTTTTTTTTTTTTTTTTTATAAGTTAAAATATGTCAAAAAAAATAAAAATAATTTGGTTATTTATTACTTGAATTTCCATATTTCGTGAATCCATATTTTTTTTTTTAATTATTTGAAGTTATCAAATTTTTTTTAAAGATTTTTCATCCCTTTTTTTATCCAACTTATCCATTTTTTTTCTCAATTTTTTTTTTTTATAATTCAAAATAAAAACAATTAGTAACTTTTTTATTTGATATGATAATTATTTTAAATTCAAAGTGAATATATTTATGAAGACCTCAAAAAAAAAGTGTCATGATTTATAAAATTTTCTTATTTTGTAAATTTTTAAGAATAATTGAAGATTTTTTTAAGGAGCCCTAATCAAAATTTTTTTAGACATTTTTATAGCTAATTATAATTTCCTATATTTTATTCTATTATCTAGTTATTGACATTTTTAAATTCCAAGTAATTTATTTTATAAAACCCTAAAGTTTGTAATTTGAAAATTTTATTTAATTAAGAAATTGTACTCTCTTAGAAATGGTTGTTTTAATTAGATGATAATTTTTAAGTTTTCCCCATTCCCCATAATTCAAAAATTCCAAATAGCTTCAACAATAATACATTATCCTTCCATATTCCCATCCCTGTAGCCAAACTGTAAATTTGTATCACAGGTTCCCTCTTAAAGTTTGGTTCAAAAAGGGTGTGGTTTTGGTGTGTTAAAGTCGCACACTACCCAAAGGAACAGCTCACAGTTTCAATGAGCGCCTTTGGTGCTTTCCATTCCCTCGAAAAAAAAAAAAAAATTTTGAAGATTTTTGAAGAATTTTTTAATTCGCCGAAGCAATATATTAGTTATATTATCCACGTATACTAAGTTTAGCTTGATAGGTTTACATTGTATCTAACGGTTTCATTTGCGCCTATTAACTTAAGCGCTTATTACCTTTTGCTCGAAATATTTATTAATGTCTTCCCAGTGGATTTAATTTTAAAACGCTTTTCCTTTAATTTTGTGGTTAATCATCAATCTTTGAGGTCGTTGTTTTATTAGATACTCTCATAGAGATTTGAAGAGTGAAAAGCTTATGAAGTCTATAACGATTCTCCCGGTTCCGTATTGAGAATTAGTTTCTGGAACATGCCAGTGACGTAAATAATGATTTATTTTGTGCTTAAAGAAATTTAATTTTAATTGTCGTCTTCCCATAGATAGCAAGCGAATGATTTCTTTGTTAGTAAATGACCATTTAATGTTGCGCTCATTGACCAATCGACTTTGCGCTTATTAACCATTATATTTAAATTTTTTCTAAAATTTAATTTAAATTTTCCCTTGCTTGTTGCTTGCGCGCCGAGGTGATGCTTCTTATGATGCTTCTGCTTGTGGTGTCATCCTTATTTGACTTTACTAACTTACAGATGGCAAGTTATTTTTATAGAACTATTTTTGAAACTTTAGTAAAATCACTTATAAAATACACATTATATTTCTCTTAATCCCAATTTTTATCTGATTCTAATGAAATGTTCAGATAATTAATTTTTAAAATATCATTCTTCAAAATTTTATTTTTATTATTTTTTAAAACTAACCACTTTCGGATATTACAAAAGAAGATCTATTTAAAAGTTAAATTAGAATCATTAACTTGAAAAAAAAAAAAACTTGCAAATAAAAAATGAAAATGCATCATTATGCAATATAATAAAGATTAAAATAATAAAATCTCTATTTATATATTCATTTAAATTATCATTATTATTTTACGTTTTAATCAGCATTTTATAATTTAAGATTTTCATAATTTTATTTTTAAAACTATACATACTATATATATTTTTATTTTGTAATTTCTTTTATAATTTCCCCTAATTTTTTGCAATTTCAAATTATATTCTAACTAAGGTTTTATAAACTTATATTTTAAATTGTCCAATTACATCTTATTTGAAAAACACAATTAGTAAAGACAAAAAACCCGTGCAAAAAGTCAAGAAGATAGAATTATTAAAATTTAAATATAATCTATATATGCATATATAATAAATGGTAAACAGTTGCGGATCAAAAAGTTTCTTTAAATAAATTATTAAATATAGGATTCTTAATATACAGATCGAAGATCTAAGGTTTTGGCCAAATGGGGTTTTTGATTATAAGCTTATCAGAAAAGAATTGCGTTTTGATAACTTAAATTAATAGGTTTATTCTTCATTACTTTTCTTGGGAATATTAAGTGTATAGTAGGCGTCTTCACTTGATTCAATTTTAGGAGTTGACTTTACTTCCTCCTCATGTGTACCATGTCAAAATAAATTGGTGTATCATTTAAAATATAAAGTCTGGGCTGTAAAGAAGGAAATGAGAACCTTAAGTTTGTCTTCCACGAACATGATTTTCTATTTAAAACTAAATTTCTTCAATTACTTAGTTAAGCAACAACTTGAAGGAGTCTCCTGCTTATGAACAAAGAGAACCATGCTCATATTAATAATTTAGAACATCTTCACTTTTAAACTTATTAGAGATTATAAAAAAATTGTTTCAGAAGCAGAAGCCATTAATATCATTTATGAATTGCGAAAATACAATTATTCCTTGGATGATGCTTTAATCCTCTTCAAGTTAAGTTGCTAATCAAATTAAGTGATTTTATAAATTATTTTAATCTAAGTTCCATTTCCCATTTTTTTCGGAATTGAATATCAGTTGATTAAACCGATATTTTAAATTACGATATCGTTGATATCGTTGTCTTCAAATCTGAAATGAGTAGAAGAATAAAAGTAATGGTACGGTCGTCAGATTTCCAATAGGTTTTCCCTAAAATTGGTATCCAGTAAATCTACCGTTATTTTTTTCAAGAATATATTTTATTGTGCTGGCCCATTCCCAAAGATTAAGTTATTGAAAACCAGAATATCTGCATTTCTCTTTAATCGGAGCTTTATTTGATTTCAAGTCATAACGGTAAATCCTGCAATTATTTTATTTAAGCATTCAAGGCTTGTTTTTACCAAAATCGGGCATCTATTTTCCATCACTGTATTATAAAAATATTCAAAATTAAATCATTATATTCTGTTAAGATTAAAATGAAAAAAATTATATATATATATATCATATATATATATATGAATCTCATTAGCGTTAAAAAGGAAATAAAAAAGTTAACTTTTAAACCACTTTGTGGTACTATTTTGTAAAAACACACAACTGCAGCAACAATAACAACAACAAAATAAAAAAAAATAGAAAAATAAAAAAAAAAAATGTTTATAATCATTTCAGGAAAAAGAAATGAACCCAAAACCGGATATGAACATTGTAAAAATACAACTGCAACAACAAACAAATACAAAGTTATGAATGTGGTTTTGTTTTTTTAATAAACTAATATAGAATCGGGTCTAGTATGCATCTACAGATGTAAAAAAAAAAAACAATTCTGTAGTTCTTAAATGTTGGATGTTAAGATAAGCACACTTTGAAAAAAAAAACATAAATAAAAAAAGAAAATATGAAAAATTTATTCACTCACGTTAAAAAGTTAACGTGACAATTTAAAAAACAAAAAAACCTCCAGAAATGCAAAGATATGCAAAGTAAAATTGCGGAAATAGAAGTGGTGTATAAAGTAATATGACAAGTATATGTATAATTTTAATCCTATATCATTGTGAATTATTTTTTAAATATAAAATAAATATAATGTAAACGTAATCACCAAGACAATTTTATTAAAAAAAAAAAAACCTAAATAGGATAATATAAATTCATAAGAGAAAAGTTTTTTTTGTACATAATTTACTTTTAAATTAGTTCCCTTTTTTTCAAACAGTTTTATATAATTTTTATAAATATAATTTTGAAATAATTTTTATTTTTAATATTTTGTTTTTTGGAAAGTAAAATCGTTTATAAAAAAAATGATGTGCAATTATTTCGGGAATAAATACAATGGTTTCGAAAAGAGTAGGTTAATAGATTGTTTTAATAAGTGGAGGATTATGAATGTTGTAAGATTCATATAATTCGTAATTTGTCAAGCATTAAGTACCTATACTTAGCAAAAGTTCAAAAACTAATTATATTAGTTCATGTATGCATATTCTACTAAACGACGTTACGTGAACGTCACGGACAAACGGATAAAAATCATTTTCAGGTAAACGCGGTTGAAATTTTGTTTGACAGCTTAAAAGTAAGATAGGTAACGATTGATTTTGAGACCTTTAAGCAAGCTTATATCGTAATAAAAATCTATTTGAGATTGCGGAAATGTGACGCCGAAATATTTTTATGAAACATTTAAAAAACTTGACACAACCTTTTCCATAATACCAAAAAACATTGAACAAGCATTGCAGAACCCCTATCCCGTTATTGTTATCAGAATATTAAATTTTAACATATTGCGAAAAGTTTCGATCAGAACGTTTAGTGGAATAGGCTAGATTTTAATGCTAAAGCTATATTAAACTTAATAAAACATGTAGTCTGTTGTAGTTCATTTATATAAATTAAATATTTAAAAAACTTCTATTATAATGTAAACCTTAGATTAATAAAAATGGTAAATATTTCTACTTTTAAATAAAACCTTCAATATTGACAAATATTAAATTTTACAAGTATGTAGTCAAGACCATATGTTCAATAACATTGATAATTAAACAGCAAAAAAGAAACTTAAGATTAATGCTGAGTAAATATTTATTTAAGTTTAAATTTAAAACCTAGAATTTTTGTATAATAAATTCATAATTATTAACACCATTAAACCTTAAGATATCATTCCACGCAATAATCTTCGAAATTTAAAAACAATGTGCTACATTATTGCTCGTACAATTATTATCAGATCACCGGCAGTAAAAAATTACTATATTTAATAAAATTAGGTTGTGAGTTATAAAGTGTAAAATCAAATTTTCATATGCAGTTATTAGATATTTGCAGAATTTTTTGCTATTTTATTATCACTATAAATTTAATGACATTAATATAATAGCTCTGAACTACCATTACTATAAAGTACATTAGAATTTATTATTACATTAGTAATTGGATCTTTAAAATTCGAATCTTCTTATCAATTATTTCACCCACAATTTTGTAAAAAGTCAAATATATGTAAATACATATAAATCTAAAATGATAATTTATTTAGAATAATTTATGTAGTTCAACCATGGTGTCTTAACTTACAATGTTGTGCATTTCTAACAATTTTAATACAGTATCAGTAATATATGGAGAATTATGAATTTCCTTTTAAGTTTGGAATATTTTCTTTTGTAAATCTTAGAATTTTTTTACGTGGGGAGTTGAAAGCTAAAAAAAACACCTATTAGAACTGTGCCGTGGAGTCGCAATTAGTTATATTAAATGTTTCGTGCATATTCTATATTTTATTAAAACATTATACATCTTTTAAAATATTCTTAGATCTAAATCTAAATGAGATGTTTAATGATTAGTGAAACTTCTAAAACTGCACCCTAATTAATACTAATTCGATTCGAGAAATCTCTTTTTCCTGAATCAATCTTTTCAAACGTAGATTTTTAGTAATCGCTCCCAAACAACCATGACTTTGGTTAACTTGAGCTAAAAGTCAGTGGAATGCTTAAACTCAAACCATTTTTCCTTGAGTGAAACTCTTTTACGTTTGCAAATGTCAGTTGCAAAATCGCGATCCCCAAAGCTGATATTGAATAGCGATTCTTTTTTAAAAAACTAGGATTTGAATCCAAACATGGCTTTATGTATGCGCTCCAAACTTGAAAAATGTACCTTTCAGAAGTATTTATATAAAAAGTCAAATTTTTCTAAATCTTACCCACAATAATTTTAAATAAAATTGATTACAAAGAACTGATAATATACCCTATAGTTAACAGAAATCAAATCAATATTTTTTTTATAAAACCAATTTTAATATAATTTCAAAAATTGAAAAATAAAAAGTTTCAAATTACTTTTTTTTTTACAATAATTTCAAATTAAAACACAAGTAAAAAAAAAAATCAACCAAATAATTCGTCCTTAAAAAAAATCCTTCTGTCAAATTATATCCTGTTACAAAACGAGCTAAAAAAATTTTTGAATTTATTTTTTTTAACCACAAAAATTTATATGCGATTTTTTTTTAAAACATTTTTTTTTTATATAATTTTTTTTTAATTTTTTATTATTTCTCGTTTTTTTTTGATTGAAATTTTGACACTTGATACGTTTAATTCAATTTGAATCAATTTCATAGAACAAGAACACGTGTCAGTCACCCGACATTTTTTTTCTCTTTTTCTTTTTTTGTAAACTGGCAGCATCGTATTAAAAAAATTTTAGAATTTCCCACGTCTTATTGATGCTTTTTGTGTTTCAAAATCCTTAAAATATTTTTTAAAGTAAAAATTCTTAATACATTCATATATTTTACTTGTGTTTGTATTGGTATTACTGTATTTTATTGGAATTTTTTTTAATATTTTTAAAAATTATAAAAAAATAAATTTGATTCCTGTCAAAAGACAAATCAAAATATTGTTTTTATTTTTTTTTATTTATGTAATTTCTATAAATTTATAAGTTTGAAGGCTTGTATTTTTGTCACAGAAAAAATTAAAAGTGATTCAGGTACTTTCAATTAGTAAAGGTATTTACAAGCCAGAGCAAACATATTTTGCAAAATTAAAAAAATGTGTACATCCCTGCTGCAGGGTCCCATTTCATAAAACTATTAGTCTTATATTATTAGTGAATTTACTAATATTTTATTAGTTATTAGTAAAATTCTGTTTCATAAAGGCTAATATTTTATTAGTGCTACACTAATAATTATTAGTGAATTTCAGCGCCGGCTTGAACATTTGCGGGGCCATGTGCGAGGTTAACCGCGGGGCTACTTTTTTTATTATTTTGCTTTGCTTTTTTTCAACCTAAGACATTGGAATCTGCTATAATAAATTACTAATATAAAATATGATTAACATCACATTGTTGCATATAGCTATCTATAACCTATAACATATTTCAATAAGTTATTTACCAACTTGCACAACTTAAATAAAAATATACATAGCTATATAAATAACAATTTTGTATCAGTATTTTGAAAACTGCAATGCAATTATAACTTTGAAAAATGGAAATCATTAGTATCTTTATTTTAATTTTTTAATTGCCAAAAAAACAAAGTTCCAAAGTCTTTTGGTTTCCCAATATTTTTAAAAACAAAGGCAACTATGTAAATAAATTTGAATTTTCTTTAAAAACAGTTCGAATTTGTATTTCCACCAATCGAGAGCCAGTAAATTTTTCCAATTTAAATTAACAAAAATAATAATGTAAACATTTTTTTAAGGTTTAAAAAGGCATTCTAAAAATTTAATGTTTGTAATTTTTTTAAAATGCTTTTGTTAGAAAAAAAAAACTTTTAAAGAAACTGTTTCAATTGAAGGAAATTTTAATTGTATTGTGTAAATTTCTAATTTTTGTCTTGAATTTAATAATAATATTATATAAACTTTCCAAAGTGCGGGGCCTTCTAAAGTGCGGGGCCGGGTGCGGTCGCACCTTCGCACACCCTATCAAGCCTGCTCTGGTGAATTTTATTACTGCAAAGCGCGTTCTGTTTCATAAAACTATTAGACTAATAATTATTTGTCGCTACACTAATAATTATTAGTAAATTTTTATTAGTTTAGAAAGACCAATAAATTCATTATTAGTCTTTTAAATATTAGGATATTTATATATAATAGAGGTCAAACTTTATATTGTATGCCATAAACTAGTTTTTTTATAGTAAATAATCTTAAATATTTTGTACAAAATAAATAAATAATAAAATCTAAAAAAAAATTATGCATTATTATACATACTTTACATTAATCAACAACATTTTATTTTGGTTACAACTTAAACATAATTCAGTATAAATTTGAAAATCATGTTAAGCTCTGATAGTGAGAGTGATTTTGAAGATTATTTTATAATTATATTTCATCATATAAACTAAATAATTGAACATTCAAATAATAATTATTAGTGACGAGTCTATACTAATAATTTATGATTTGCAGTAATAATTTATTAGTAAAATTTTATTAGTTGCAGAAAAGTTTTATGAAACAAAAAAGTATTACTCCATATTTATTAGTTCTAATAATTATTAGTTTATTAGTATTAGACTAATAGTTTTATGAAATAGGGCCCAGAAGTTCAAATTTTGACAGTTAAAGTACAAAATCGATTACAATATTTTTTAAAGATATAAAATAAATTGTAAATTTTTTGCAAGACCACTGCAAGTTAATTAAGAAAATCCACGTTAATCTTTGACAGTTAACTAAAGTGACAAATAACGGTATCAAATATTTAAAATATGCAATTTTTTTTTTTATTTGCAAATTTGAAAATTTAACACCGTATTAGTTTTAAAGGTATGCACATTGATTTTAAAAATGTGTATGACAGCACATGGTCCGATTTTAGCTAAAATCTTTAAAGGAACCTACTAATTGGCCCAAAATTACTTTGGATGAGTTTTAACACTTAAGCTATTTTAGTTTTTCAGCTATCGTACTGGTAATCAGAAAAATGGACGGACCGGTAGTCAAACGTAGCCAAGAGAATTTACCTTTTTTTAGTTTATTCGATTCATAAACTTAAGTTTATACATATAATGTTTTAGGCGCTGCAAAACCGTACTACTTAGCTTATGGCAGTATCGGCATATTTTTTTTATATTACCTGACCTAGGTTTGAATCTAAGACTTTCTTTTCGATTGAATATCGACGCCCTAACCATCCTGTCTTCGTTAAGATATAAACATATGAAACTTTTAAAAAAAAATCTTTAGTAGTATCTTTATCTTTAATAGTATTGGTTGGGTGACACATTGGTTAAAGTGCCAACCTTTCATGCGAAAGACCCCATTTTGGAATCGCAGACAATATAAACAAAATTGAATCGTATCCATTGAAAATCTAATACGTTTCTACATGTTATAAGACCAAGTACTATCTCATGTTTAAATTTTATGTGGAATTCATTAAAATCAATTCTAATAACACGATTATAATATGACCGCCTGTTCCAAGATCCAACCTATGGGCAGGCTTATTAGCCTAATAATTGAACAGTTAGCACTAGAAAAAATAAATAATCAAAATCTTAAATATTCTTGAAATATTTAATATACAAGATATGTACAAATTCTTAACATTTCATCAAATTCTAATCTTATCGAACTTGAATTCACGGATGAATATGATAGCAAAATTAATTATCAACTGTATGTAACATTTTTCAACTATATTTCAGTTAACATTAATTTCATATTACCATAACAACAAAAACAAAATCAAACTTGCCATATGAAACAAAACAAAATATGTGATAAACCCTATAACAGCTTTTTAATTAAATTTTTATGTAATAATAAAACAAAAATCACTTAAAAAAAAAAATCTCCAATAATTTTGAAGTGTGTGTCGACAAACATAATTTCCCGTTCAATGACTCTTTTGATAAACGATTACATAAAAACATTAAAATCATAAACAGCTACTTCTACATATGTATTAGGTACAAGTAAAGTACAGTACAAGTACTCAAAATGTTCTTAAAAACAATGAAACAAAATTGTGAAACCAATTAAATCTGAATAAATTAACAATAAATTGCTTTTGTTTACATAATTCTTACTAATTTTTTATTATTATATTTTAATCGCAATTTAATTTTTAATTTTTTTTTTCTTTTAAGAGCAACATGGCTTTATTTACATTGTAAATATGTATGAGTTTATGTGCAAATATTAACTAAGTTTCAGACTATAATTATTATATTCATTTAATTTTTTTAAATATTCACAAAGGATGAAAAAGTATATAACGTGTGATTAATGATTTTTATTATAAGTGAATGCTAGTAAGGGTTATAAGGGCTATAAATAGCTAATTAGATTTTTTTTTTAAATTATATGTTAAAACTGCGTTAATTAAAACATACACATGTACATATTGCTTTTAATTATACGTTTTTTGAGATAACTATAACTTTTTTTACTAATTTAATCTAAAAACTAGCAATCTTCAAGTGCTCCTCTTAATTCTCGTCGAAATATTGGAGCGATTTCTCTGTTTTATAGATATCTTGTAGGTAATAACGCTTGCTCTATTGACCTAAAGTCAATTATGCCTCCTCTTAAATAATTCCAACTTAACACCAAAGAAGCAGCAAGTGCTCATTTCTAAAACTGGTTATGGAAACTCATTTGACATGAGGACTGCTAAGATGTGGAACATGCTTACATCTAATGGGTTCCCCTCTTTTATAAATGTCCCTTACTACAACTTGCAAAAATTCAAAACGAATATTTTCAAATCCATTTCAAACCTACCTGCTAATTCTCCTCTAATATCCTATTTTCCATCCCTTTCCAACTAAACTTACATTTTATATATAAAGGAATCCGTTCCTAGCGTTTAATTAGCGTTTACAAAAAAAAAAGAAAAAAAAGTTGGCATATATTTATATATCAAAGAAAATTATCGAAAATAGTAATGAAAGATCTGTTATTGGAAGCCCCATATATATGTACTTCCAGAAGTCACCTTTTTAATTCTACATTTCGAACGAAATTGTACTTTAAAAGTCATGTAAAAAGTCAAACTATTTTCAAATTCAAGAAAGCTTTTAAATATTTATCAATATATATATATATATATATATATATATTAAAATTGCTTGTTCTTTTGGAACTCATCTATTTAGACATGCTAGATATGGACTCAGAGGTATTAATCGAATTAGCATCGAAAAGTAAATTGATCTAGCTATATGTGTCTGTCCGTCGGCACGATATTTACTTAAGAGAATGTTAATTTGATTTAAAGTAATCTATAGTAGGTAACTGAGTTAAATATTATTTACTATTAAAAAATGTCTTAAAAAATTCCAAAAATTTTCTTAAGTACATTAATAATTGAAGAAATTCAACGGACGGAAATGATACATTTTGTCAACAAAAGACTGCAAATAAATTTATTTTGACAATTTTACCGATTGATTCAAAATTGCGCAATTTTTTTTAAACAGAAATTTGCCATTTTGACCCCTTCCGCGCACAAATTTAAATTGCATATATTAACAATTAACACTTTGTACATATAAATTTGTACTTATGTGGGAATAATGTTAAAAATGCAAAAAGTTTATGGAAAAATCCAACTTCAATTATTTTATTATCGCATAGATTTTCAGACAGATAAAGAATTTCAACATTGATATAACAATTGATAGATAACACTGATTAACAAACCTTCTAAACACTCCTTTTATATGTATGTACATATTTAATGAGGGTATACAAAATCAACATTTAGATTTTTATTTTAAAAATTTTGATCAAAACTTTACAATTATGGACAAAATATTGTGTATAAGAATTTTTTAAAAAAATTTCTTTCAGACAATTTAATGATAACATGAAAATTATAATAATGTTAGTTATTCAAAAATATTTATGCTCACACAATAGTAAAAGTAATTCATTTTAATAATGTATAACAGTTTGTATAACAGTTTGTTCAACAAAACGACATATCTGAAATACCCGCTTGAAATATTTGTTTACTTTATATTCATATTCATCTTATGCATAATCCTATATATTTAGAAGATATTTAATACTATATCTTATGCATAATTTTGTTGTTGTATTTTGATGGAGGGAAGCATGCTCACCTTAAAGCTACGCCTTGCAACTCATCGTGTAATCGAATACTTCTGTTAATTTATAAGTAATATCATTTATTTTGTTTATATCATATATTTTTTATATTTTACGTAATATATTTGATCACCACTTTCAATTAAAAATTTATGAATTTTTGGGATTCGAACTCACACCCCTCTCGGTCATTCAGTCACTTTTATACCTCACTTCGCCACTAAAACAACATCAGTAATCTTATTTGTTTTAATATATCGCTTGTTAATTTAATTATACAACTGGGTGTCACAAGCTGTTTCTATATTAAATTTTATAATATATACAAGATGTGTATAAAATTTGATTAATAACTCATCATTTATCTTTATTTTAATTATAGTCAAATTATTATTACAATTTATAACACTTATTAAAACATAAAACTAATTTACATTTTTTAATTAAAAATTATTAATTTTTTTTTTGAATTAACATTTTTTATTTAAAATTATTAACAAAATTTCTAAATTAAACTTATTAAGTACTTAAAAATAATTATGATCACAATTAATATTAATGTTTTTTTTTATATTCTATCTTAATTTTAAATTTAAACAATTTTTACTAAAAAATATTTAATTTTATTTAATTCCACCAGAAATAATTAATAATAATATGATAGCTAATATTAACATAAATATTGTTAAATGTTGTAATATAATTAAATTACTTTGATCAACTTTATTCGAATATAATATATAATTTAATTTTAATATTTCATTTGAATTAGGATTTGGATTATTATAATTAATGTGATTAAAATTTGTTCGAATAGTATCACTTTTAATCATATCATAATCATTTATTTCATCAAATGATCGCACACCATACATATTGTGAATTGGTGGTTTTGAATTTGACATCTGTATATTCGAAAAATTCGAAATTAAAACAAAAATAAATAAAATTAATTAAAAAATGTAATAATTTTCGAAAACAAAAATTAATACCTGAATTCCTAATAATATTAATAAAAATATGAATAAATTTTTAATCATTTTTGTAAAAATTTATTAATTTTAAATTAATAGAAACTCGTTACACGTTTAATGTAAAAATAACTGTAATTGCGTTCACCGAAAAATTATAACTGTTAACACGTTACTCTCTGAACGGTAAATGAATATAATATGGAGAAAAATGTAACAATATTTTGTAAATGATAAGAAATTAAAAAAAAAAACTCTTCGAATGATAACAAAAAAAAATTTGTCAGAGTATGTAATACGTAACCCTTTGCACATATTCAATTTTCTGTGAACCATTATATTACGTATGCATTATTACTATTTTACATATTTCTTTAGGTTTTTCACATTTATTTGTTCGAATGTTTTCATTATCTTAACCTTGTGAATAATGTCGCTTCTTATGTCAACACATATGTTTTGTATAAGGTAAGAATATTTCTAACAATCAAATATTTGAATGTTCTCATATGTAAACAAAAAACACATTTTATTTTGTTTGTATTAATTTTCTGTCTCTGTCTTTCGTCTTCTCTCTCTCAGCTGTTATGAGAAACTTTACAAATTAAGATAGCAATGAAATGTTAAATTTAAAATTGATCAATTTAAATAATTTTAATAGTCGAAATTTAATTTTAACAGTGGTTTTCAATCTGTATGCGACCTTAAAATTTGGAGTTCGAAAAAAGCCTTATTGGACTCTTTTTGGAATTTAAACATCCCTGCCTTTTTGTGGCTTAAAGTCGGATTAAAGTTCGACCGAAATTAAACTGAAAACAATTTTTTTGGCTTATTATATGGATTATTATATGATCAATTGCTGTGCTAGAAGATTGGGTAGCAATGTGACAGGTTTTTTATGGTGCAATTGTTTTTAGTAAAACGATCGAATACTTTTCGAAATTTCTCATGCCATTAAAAAAATAAAGGCAAGGACGGCTCAAGAAAAAGAAAATGTAGAAAATATTAGACTGGCAAGAAAAATAGCCTGGCAGCTTTTCAAAGTTTGAGTATAGTTTCCAATATATTATTTAAAAATTTTACATAGAATCGGAGCCGCAGAAATATCGGAGCCATGTAATTCGGCCCTACGAAATAAGGCCCCAGGGTGCATTTCTCTTTAAATTTAACTTTCGGCTTTTTGTGGAATCTCATTGAATGAGAAATAACATCCTGAGTGCTTAATTTCGCAGAGTCTTGTTTCGTGGCTCCAAAAGTATCATACAGGTGTTGTTCTTAATGGTATGACAGCACTGAATAATATCAATTCAAGCTTTACTTATTTATAAATTTATTATTATCAGTATTCTTCGTATAAGCTTATTGTGTACTTAAGATAATTTAATTTTTTTTTTAAACTAATGTACGTAAATTATGTTTGCATAATAATTTTAATTTTTTTTTTTTTGTTTATTTTTAAATTGTCTTTACTATGATTAAGTTCCCATTTTTCGTTTACAGTAACGCCAGTTACGCAATGAATCTTATATTTATAGGTATACCTATGTTTTTCTTATATATAAATTTAAATGGAGCACTGGTTTCAATTAAAAGTAAAGTAATGATAAGCAGTTATTTGTATTTATTATGTGACAACGATATATCTTCCAAACGTTATCTAAAATATAAAAAATCAATGTGACTGCAATAAATAAATACATGATATACATTAAAAAAAATGCCGTTACTTTAATGTTAAATATTTTATTAGTTTAAAAAAATTAATTATTGACATATATATTAGTTTACAGTAAATAAAATATGTAATCTATTATCTATGCCAGTTTATAATTTTAATATTGAAAACGTAATTCATTTAATGTACAGTCTACACAGGTAGAAGTGTACAGTGTATAGCTACAGTATCTCATAAAATAACTTCCTGAAATTGAACACATACATATATTTTTATTTGTTTATTTACAATGTGTGTTATACTAGACGTGGTCTGTTTATTTATTGAAGTCTGAACATTTTTGAAAATACCTTAAAAAAATTAAAATTTTTTAAACTTTAAATGGAATATATAAAATCAAATTTTCATCGACAAAATAGATTCTAACTTTCAAATGTGATCATAAATTATAGTAAGACACGACATAGTTGTGTCACGCATTCAAAGTTTGCCATTTGTCGTATTCTGACAATTCATGAAACTACAATCTATTAAAACTAACCTATTAAACTAAGTTGTATTTAAAATGGGTACATGCAACAAGGCCAAATGAAATAAAGCCAATTGACTTTATTTCATTGTAATATTTGAAATAAAGACAAAAAACTAATATTTTAAAGGATGAAAAATTGAAATAAAGCCAATTTGATTTTATTCGATTTAAATGAAAATTACATTTTTTATTGGTTTTATTCAAAAGCAATGTTGTACTTTTTCCAGAATATATGTGTTTATGTGTACGTGAGATTCTCAATTACGATGGATTTTAGAGATGGATACAAAATCAGGGTATTCCCCTTTCATAGAATATTTATATATATATTACCTATACATATAGATTTGGATTCAAAATCAGGATTGCCGATTTAGCGGAATATATATATATATATGTATATATGTGGAATTTTAAATTAAGAGATATTTTAGATTTGGATTCAAATTCAAGGTATTCCCTTTTGCCAAAATATTTATGTACTAAGAAATCCCTCCTGATTCAGAATCTGGTATATTCGCATAATTATAATGTGGATTTTTATATATATATATATATAATATTCTAGAAAAAAGCTGCAATACTAATTTTGATTTATCTCATGTTTAAAATATTTTTGTCTTTATTTCTTTTTCAAAAATTTGTAAAAATGAAAAATTAAGAAATTATGATTTTGGTTTTATTTCAAATGTGATATTGAAATAAAGTCAAAAAAGTGTAATTTGGCTTTTTTTCATTTGGCCGTATTGCATGTACCCTTTAAAATGTTTAAATTTAAGTATATGTAGGTATATAATTTAAGAAAATAGTAATGAAAAGAACCATAAAACAAATGAAGCTTCGAAAATTAATTAAAAAAAATAAATAATTAATTTGAATCATTCTATTATTCTGAAATACCTTTTAACTCAAATATAAAAAGTTGCAATATAAGGCAATTATAATTAAACCTATTGAATTTTATGATATTCAAAATGAGATAAGATGGATTCATTAAGTATATATACTATAGAGGAGAGTTATTTAGTACGTGGAATCCATTAAGATCAATTCTATTATAAAAATAATTTATTTCCATAACACTTGTTCCTGTTATTATAACTGATTACGATTTAGCTTTTATTATTGAACCTAACAATCGAAATAATTGAACAAGCATTTGCAATCTCCCCCTTCCGGATGAGACTAGATAATACTTTTTATTTATTTTTAATTACAATATTAATTATTTTGTTTATATTATTTATTTTTATATTTTAAATTATATTTGGTTACCATGGGGATTTGTAAAAATATTTAATTAAATATTGTTTAATAATAACGAGGAGCCCCTCCGTGAGTCAGTCAAATGCTTAACCACTACACTACTGAGGCCCCCAAAAAAGGATAACATTATTTCTAAAAAATTGTAAATTTATAACTTACTGGGGGACTTAAAGCGTTTTAAACATTTTAGTTTTAAATAACGGTAAATTTAAACACAGATTTTTATTAAGTCATAAATTATTAGAAAATAAAAAATTGTCAAGATTATTTTGTAGTCCTTCTCATTTCTTCCGTTATTCATAATTCAAATTTTTAAAAAGTTTTAATCATTCGTTATTTGAACTCCTAATAAAAGTGCTGTAAAGTTCGACTAAAAAAATTTTTAAAAAGTTTTAATCATTCGTTATTTGAACTCCTAATAAAAGTGCTGTAGAATTCAACTAAAAAAAAATTGGAGTCATTAGTTTTGATTACAGACTTCGCAGCCTTGTTTAATGCTACAAAACGTTTTTTGAAGTAAGCTTTTAAGATTTCCCGGTTAATAGAAACTTCGATAGAAAATATTGAGTATTTTTTACCTATTTATTTTTTTATGAACAGTCCCTTACCATGCACAATGTGATAAGTAATTGATTCAGCCTTTCCTTTTCAGATGGGACCGGTATTTTATTTCATATAATGATATAAACTATTATTGATATAAATTGTTATTTATATTTTTTTATTTGATATGATCCGACCAGGGTTTGAACCCCAGATCCTTCGATTAAAAGACCGACGTCCACCGACGACTACGCCACCGATTCATTGGTTTTAAATTTAATTAATTTACAGTTTATATTAGTTTAAAAAAAAAATTAATAACATTCCTACATAACACGATATTCTTTTAATATTGTTAAAAAATTGAATGAATTTTTATTTTTGGCTTTTATAATTTTCAATTTAAATTTTATGAAATATAATAATAGTAATCTTTTGTTGCCATTAAATTATTATATTCATCATTTTTCGTATCTTATACAAATCATCTTATTTAAAATAAAATATAATAAAAACGAACTCTTTTATTATATACACTTATATATTACATATTATACACTTATATAATATGTAAAAATTTTGCCTTAAGGTTATAAAAAATTAAATGAAATTTTTCTTAATATTTTATATGATGAAATGCATAAAATTTTATATATATATATATATATATATATATATACATCTATACATAAAGTATACAAACATATATATACTTAAAGACATTTAATTTTATATTTAATACAAAGAAAATATTATTATGTAAATTTTTATATTATTGAATATATCAAAAAAAAAAAAAATATTACAATGAAACAATGAATTTAATTTTTTTATGAAATTTATTTATGTTTTAAGTATCCACCCATATTTTAAGAATTTATTTCTTTATTTTTTTTGTTTTACCCCCAGTTTAATCGAATCCATTATTATGTGTACCTTCTTTAAGAAAAAAAAAATATATAAAATTATTATTATTTTTATATGACTTCATATTTATTATTTCATATAAAAAGAAATACAAAATGGGGGAAGAGTGTAAAATATTATACTATGTATAAATATTTTATATGTATATAAATAAATGTGGATACAATTTCAAAGGTTACCATTTTATGTATAAAAATGGCCGCAAGGATTTTTTAATATTAATTGTTTATTATAAAAATTGTATTGCAAATATTTTCAATAGGCTTTGTTTAGCTGTAAAGGCTTTGTTTACTGATATTTACAATCTATAAAATTGTCAGCACTGTTTGACATTATATCTGTCAAATTTTATTCTTATTTTTACTAAACCCGCTATTGTACTAAATGAATGAAAAACAGCCCACGTATCTTATAACAAAAAAGTTGGATCTGCATGATTTAAAAAACTTGATACCCAGAAGTTGCACCAACGTAATTTAAAAAACCTAGTCTCCGATACTGTAATAGAACTTAAAAGTTGATCCAACTTTTTGAAAAATTTATTTTGATACATTGTAATTTCGGTATAAAATAGGTGAGTACTTATTCTAAAAATGGCGTTCCGACTTTTGATTTGAATATTTGATATGAAGCATAGGGCTTAAAAATTTTATTCTTGTCAAAAGTTTTTAAGTCCAGTTAAAAACCCAGAAATTTTCGAAATAAATCTATTTCACTTATTCTATATATTTATAGAATATTTCAAAATAAATCTAATTTTCTGTAAGAGATTTGCAGGTTATCAGGTATTCAATAATCTTCTACTTAAAATTTTGATAACTTCTATACACTTAAAAATATGATAGGAATTAATATCAATTTTTTAACGTGTGAAATTCTAAAACTGGAACACCACCGTCAAGTACAGTCACTTGAATACACTTGAAAATATTTACAAAAGATTAAAATCAGGTTTTAAAAATAACAATTACTCAGTAATCGTAATCAAAAAAATTTTGTATGATTACTTTAAAAACTGGACCAAAATTTTTTAAAATTAATCGCTTAAAATCAGATTTGTAATCAAAATTTTGAAGTATGATTACTTTAAATACCGGACTCAACTTTTTTGATTATAATTATTTATAATCAAAAAATAATTTAAATTACATTTTCAATTACTTTTAAAAAAATCAAATTACTATAATAGTAATGCAGATTATTTTTCGATTATTTTTGATTACTATAAGTAATTTAGGAATAATTTTAACTATTAAAGATGATTTTTTATTTTATAGTAATCAAAGTGGTACTGGTTGAATTTATATACATTTTCTTTAATTGAGTACTTTCCTTTCGGTAAACTTCCTGATTTTCATCAACCTTTTACAATATCTTTTAACCCTATAATTTCAATTACTTTAAAATTTCTTAAGCCCATGGTTCTTATAATTAAGATATATAATCTATTAAAGAAAAATATATTATTACGTCCGACAACCCTGATTTATACGTCATATATACATACTATGTATAAACTTCAATTTTCCTTTGGAGCATATAATAAAAGGAACCGGAAATGTGGTATGAGGAAAGACAGATGGAATGATTGAGATGCGAAATTGTTATGATCACAAACAAAATAAACAATTTTATTTTATTGTTTTATTATAGGAATTTATAAGATTATATTTATATGCGACATTAGATATACATACTAATATGTGTATATATATGTATATATTTATTTCGTATGGTGGCCATCTTACATCTTTGGAGCAATTTTATATAGAATACAAAGAAACTTAGACACAAATACAAAATAATATAGAAAATGTAATAAAGCTTTAAAAGGATATAACCATGAATATATCTGAATGATAATAAGATCCTGATTATACAAAATGAGAGGGAAAAGGAAAGAACATTTTTTTGTAAAAAAATATAAAAAGAAATGAAAAAATTTAAAAAAGAAATTTGATGCTCTGGGAGAAATTTATTATTATTGTTATTACAATTCAATTGAATTCAATTCAAGTTAATAATACTTTCATTCAATGTTTTATTTTCAATTTATATACTTTAAGATACTTTCAATTAATTTTATATGTTTATTTTTTATTTATTGTTTTTTTAATATATATATTAATAACCGTTTATTTTATTTTTATGTAACGGTTTTTAATATCATCATAATATAAAAAGATGGATCAGTTTTATGATATGATTCAAGCGGTTTTTTAATACATAGATACATCAGTTAATAGTGTGCCCCAAAGGGTTTAATCAGTTACAAGTGTTAGATGCTAGACGAAAGGGTGTTTTTAACTGGATTTTGGGTTGAAATGCGTTATAGAGTATATCGGGACGAACAAGAAAACGTGAGGAAGGATGGTTTTTTTGAAACGGTTTCCAAGGCAACTGCTTTTAAAGAAATTTCGTAAAGTTTTTAAAGAAATAACAACATCTTCGCCCTTATACTCATACAACATAGAAGATTCGTTTAAGTGTCAGTAACTTTAACTGAAGTTATGGACTATAATAATACTATATAAGAAACCAGCCCTCTTCCCCATAATTTATTATTCGTTCAGAAATGCCCGAGTGGAAACATCCTGTATTTGCACTGATGAAATTTTTTGCATGGAGATATTTTAGAGTCGTAGTAGAGTCGAGTCGAGAGTAGACTACAGATATAATCCAGATATTTATTAACTTTCGTACCCAACCCCAAACAATTACTTTCCATTGGAGACTTTCATCCATAATAATGTTTTATATTTAGAATATCGTTTGCCGCGATTACCGTTTACAGAAATGCGCCACTAAATTAATTTGCGCCACTAAAATTGATTAATTTAATTATATTAATTTAAATGCATTATAATTAAAATTTTTCTTTTAAATTTTTATATTTACAGGTATGGTTTCAAAATAGACGTGCTAAATGGAGAAAAGCTGAACGCCTTAAAGATGAACAACGTAAACGTGATAATGGTGATGGAACAATGTCATCTGATAAGGTAAATTACTCAATTAAATTATAAAAACTTTTCAATAAAAATATTTCTTCTCTTTTCTATTTGCTAAAAACAATCATTAGATTGATGAAAGTCGTGATTCATCACCGGATATAACTGGTGAAATTGATGATGAACCACGTAGTCCACATAGTGGTCCACCTAGTCCATCACGTGCTGATTCTGATATTGATCGTCCATTATCATCAACACAAATGACACAATCTGCATCACAATCTGGTTCAATAAGTGCTGGTTCACCATCACCTGGTATTCGTACACCATTAAATTCAATAACACGTAGTCCAACAAATTCCCATAATACTGATTCACCAATTGAAGTTGGTGGTCCGGTATCATTAACAACAACATCACGTGCATCAAACAGTATACCAACATCAACATTTGGCAATCATATATTCAGTAGTTTTAATGATAGGTAAGTGGTTATTTTTTTATTATTTTTATATTTAAAATTAATTTATTGATCATGAAATAAAAAAAAAAACATAACATAATTTTAGGCGCCAAAATCAATTTTTTGTAATTTTAGAAATTGATTAAATGTAAAAACTCAAATTGGTTTAGTCTTCGACAAAAGTTTAATTTGATTTTCAAGCTGAAATAAAATGAAAATATTAAAATGACCAATACAAAAACTATAAAGGATTCATAATATTATCCTGATTACAAACTATATCCTTTTTTTAATTCCTTTCAATATATAAACATACACACATAAATAAGTAAGTAAAAGTAATTTCCTTTTAAAATTTTATAATCTATGTCATTTAATTCAACCGAATAATATATTTTATATTTCACAGATTATTTAGTCTATCGTTTAAATTTTCTCATATAATTGTTTTATATTCGTACTCTATCATAATAAAGAGACATAAAATAATAACAACAAAACAACCATTTAAGAGGGAAAATGGTGTTAGGGATCATAAAATAATTGTGCAAAATAGCAGAAAAAAAAATTTACAACAATATTAAATTGTATATATACAAACTTATCCTTCCTCTTCTATATCTTAATATAAAAAAAAAACAATCCACTTCAAATATTAGTTACACATCTCTACAATAGAAACGAATAAACAAAACAAATATAAATAACTTGACAATAAAAGTTATAACGGTAAATATAGTAATTGCTGGACCGCCTGTTGTGTTGAAGAGTGTGCGCAATATAAACGAACCGGAAAAATAAAGTATACGAAACCATCAAAATATATAAAATAAATATATACAAGTATACAAAATTAAACAATCAAAAGCATATTTTAAAAACATTGTTTGTGTTTTTTTTTCTTATTATTATTTTTATTATTGCACAACTACCACCCACCAATTTAAGTGATAAACGGTACTTTTGTAAAATAAAGAAAAAGGAAAAGAGAAAAACGAATTTAATATTATTAATAAACTAACAATTATTGTATTAAATAATCATTGTAAGTAGTTATTATATATTTCGTTTAGGGTAAGGTGCTCAGTAATTGGCACATTAAAACTACAGAAAAATAAATATAATTGGTTTGTTTAAGGAGAAGATTTAGTATTAAAATTTATATGTTAGAAAAGACAAATGTCTTACTATAATCACAGTACTTAATCTGCGGGGTAAGATGCTCAGTAATTGGCACATTAAACCTACACGTAAATAAATACAATTGGTTTGTTTAAGTAGAAGATTTAGTATTAAAATTTATATGTTAGAAGGTCCTAATGTCTTGCTATAATCATAGTATTTAATCTGCAGGGTAAAGTGCTCAGTAATGGGCAAATTAAAACTACACGAAAATAAATACAATTAGTTTGCTTAGAAGATTTAGTACTAAAATTTATATGTTAGAAGGTACAAATGTCTTAGTATAATCATAGCATATAATCTGTTAATAAAAAAAAAATTGGTACAAATTTCCAGGTCAATTGCTAACCGATTTTAATAAATTTAATAAATAGATATTCATAATACGAATGCACACCATTCTTAAAATATTTCTGAAATTTTTCAATTTTCAATCATAATTTTCTTATTATTAAGCCATTTAAGGTGCAAGCAGATACATTAAATTTTAAATTTTTTCGAATAGACCAATTTATTGATTGGTAATTCTAATTCTTGCCCAGATATAAGTTTTCTTACTAATCGTAATTAATACATATTTCTCCGAATTTTCTGATAGAACTTTCGAGTCTTATTTTAAAAAAATTTAGTAATTTATTAATTCTACTCTTAAACCTACTCTAATCATATATCGATACTTACATCTACGAGCTACTAACCCATCAGCTGCTTCATTTATTCAACTTTAAATAAAATGAAAATTGACAAACATGCTATAATAAGTATTACGTTTCCTACAAATTTTAAAAAGCAAAATATTGGTAGGCAAAGTTTTTGAGATTTTCTACTACCTTTCACTTTAATTACAGACCCCTACTGTGAATAGCACTACAGTGTTAAAAAAAATAGTAAAAATAAATCAAAAATATAATACATATATTCACCATATATGAAACAAATCGTAATTTTTCTTATAATTTTCCAAATATCCCAAATTTCCACTAACAACATTAATAAGTATATTTGTATATAAAATAAAACAAAAACAAACTATTACAAGGATTAGGGATTAGATAGATTTAATCAATAATTTTAACACAAATTGCATATAGGCAATGGGGGTTGGTACAGGCCTGAAAGAAGAAATATTTCCTTGTGTATTAATTCTTAAATAAATAAACAAAATAGGATTAAATACGTTAGTGATAATTTCAACTATAAATAATTTGTTAACGCATTTATTTTATTATGTTTCTATTGTATACAAATTAACATATATATAAATATTGTAAATAAATATATAAATGTCGAAATTATTTCCGGTTCTATTCATTTTAGAATATCATTATTATTGAATACTTGAATAAAAACTATTTTGAGAATTTGACTTAAATAGTATATATATATATAACTAGTGGACATAATATACGATATAATTTTATTGTTTATATATTTAAATTTAACTAAAATTAAGAATTTATTCATTATACATCTTGCTTTTAAAAGATTTTATCCTGAATACATACGAACCCAATGAGAAATTCAATCAAGAAGAACAATCTTTTATTATTATCTCATTGTGTTTCTGTAACTTGATTATGTGAGTAAATAGAAAGGCAATATTCAATGGATTATAAACATAGGGAAGAAAGTTATTCTTCTTTCTTCGTCTAGTGGTTAGGATTCTACGCCACGTACTAAGTTACTGAACTGAATCTTTGGATTCTTTAAAAATACTTTTGTATTATGAACTTTGAACAAGGAATCTAAGTTTTTAAATCTTTCTTTTCAACTTAAGAATTTATATTTCGAGCTTAAAAACTGAACCAGGATTCATAATAGTGTAAATATTACAAAATTTATCCTGAATTAACCCTTTAGAGTTTTCCTCTTGTAATTCATTATTTTAATTATTTGTAAAATTTTAATAGGGAATATATATTATATAAGTCACAATTTATTTCCAATCATAATAAAACCATGCCGTTCTTTCAAAGTCATTATAAAGTTGGACCTTTATTCTTGCGTTTTAGTTTCTTGAGTCTTCGCAAAATATATTTAATTTTTCCAAATTTTTCAATTTCATTCAAGTTCAGATAAAGGAAAAGTAAATTTTTCAAAACTTTTTAAATAAAAAAACTTATCAGTTACATCCTAGGCGTTCTGAATATTTATTAAAAACTTCAAAAAAGTTTTTAAGGATTGCATAATATTCAATTGACCCATCTTGATCTCAGTTTTGAAAACTTTTATTTCATATAATTTAATTGAATAATATAACTCACAGATACAGAAATATACCTTATAATTTTAGTATAAAATTATATACAATATAAATAAAAAATATATTTTTTATCTAAAATTTAAGACTCTTATTCATTCTATAATTACGATTAATTCTATAATAGTAT
This sequence comes from Dolichopus griseipennis, assembly GCA_963082915.1. NCBI lineage: Eukaryota > Metazoa > Arthropoda > Insecta > Diptera > Dolichopodidae > Dolichopus > Dolichopus griseipennis. The sequence continues at coordinate 99,102,864 of OY720444.1, forward strand.
GCATGAAATTAGTCAAGGTTTAATAATATGTTATTAGCCTTAACAGCACTTAAACTAAAATCTTTTCTAAAAACTCTGTCTAAGAAATTTACAAATTAATTTACGGTAACAAATTTTAAAAAAAGTTAAATAAACCTTAAAATAAAAAAAAAAATATTAAAAAATTAAAAATAATACTAAATTTCAAACATAGTATTTTAAAATAATTCTAAACATAATATCAAATTAAACTAATTTAATTAAGTACAAAATATAAATCCTCATTTATATTTCTATCAAAATTCATATAAACTCAAACATTCCCATAAACTTGTCATAAAATAAAATTAAAAATTAAAAAAAAAAATAAACTCATATTACTCAAAATTCGTATATTAAAAGTGTCAAATTATAACAGAAACATCAAAAAAATTTTGACATATTATTTCAGTTTAATTCAATCGACACTAAAAACACCAACAACAAAATTTTAAACAAAGCAATGACTCCTTTAATTTAAAGAGTTTCCTTCTCTCATTAATTTATTTGAATAATAATGTGTCAAATGAATGTCAACTCTTAAAAAAAAAAAAACAAGAAAAAATGTCTTTTATAAATTATAATTAATATTAATTTATCAAAATTTAATTTTTAACTTGTATTTATTATATCGCACACACTCATTTCAATTAAGATAATTTTAATATTTTCTTTTTTTTTTTTTATCTTTAATAATTAATTAATTTACACCCAAAATAAAATGATTTTTTAATTGATTCTGACACACTTATGTTAAAATTTTCTTCAGTACTTTGAAAGCGTTTTCTTTTTTGTTATTTTTTTTTTGTTTGGGATGCGCAGAAGTACTTGTTGAAGAGAAACAAGGAGGAAAACTTTTTTTGTGCATGTGTATTTCTAATATACATTATTTTTTATATTAAATAATATAATATTAAAGCAATACAGAGCAAGTACATGTTTAAATTAATTTCACATACTCATACACTTATACAAGATTAAAATTCAGTGATAATCTGAAAAAAAAAAATAATAATTTTATATAATTACTTTTAATAGAATCAAAACTTAAGAAAAAAAACAAAAACAACTTGTGATGTCAAGTTTTACAAAGATTTGAAAGTACAGCCGTTACAATAATTGCAGGTTTTCTCTATAGTTTAATTTGAGTTGATTTTTTAATTTAATTTTTATTAAATAGACCTGGAAAATTTAAGTACCAGCAAAATTACCAGTATGATTACTTGGTAATCACTAATTGTTAATTCAATTACTTTGATAACAAAATTCCCAGTAAAAATAATTAAGTATTTACTTGATAATTCCTAAAAATGTTATTAAATTTATATTTCAATTACTTTTGCAATTATTTTTGAAATTAAAGTACTTTAGCAATTATTTGTGACACTTAAATTACTTTTGTAATAATTTTTGATTATTAATTGCTTTTAAAATAATTAAATACCAAAAAACACTAAATTATGATAAGAATTACAAGTATTTTTTGATTTTAAAAGCAATCCTCAAATAGCTTTATTTCTTAAATTAAAAGTAATTATTTAAAATAATTTTAATAGTACGTACCAACCTTGTACATTGGGAGGGGGTTATTTGGGAATCAAATCTTTAAATAGTTTTTACAAAATTGGGCTAAGTGAACAATGTTTGCAGATGATACCATAATTTTATATAAAGGCAAAAGCAGTAATCAACTAGAAGAAAATATTAATTGTGATTTATAAAGTTGGTGAGTGGCTAAACCATAAGAGACTAACGATTAACGTCTCTAAAACTGATCTAATCATATTTAAGCAAAAAATTAAAGAAAACAATAACCTATCAATTACTATTAATCAGCAAAAAATACAAAGAGTAAAATCCACGAAATACTTAGGATTAGTTATTGATGAAGACCTATCTTGGAAAATACACATTGAAAAATTAAAAAAATCAATAATAATGATTTACAAATTATCAAATAACCTAATCAAAAGCAACCTACAATTAAAACACAAGAAGTGCAGAAAATTACCACCCATAACCGAAATAGGTAAAAAAGACGTCATGTTTAACGGTATAAAAATTTTCAATAGCCTTCCTAACAATATAAAATATGTCCCTAATTTAAGAGTATTCAATAAAAGATTGAAAGCTGAATTGAAAAAAAATAATAATTGAAAAAAAAAATATATAATTAAACTAATAATTCTTATTTTGTTTAATAACAATAAATAGTATTTGTTTTAAATTTTATTAGATATAAGCTAGAATATAAGTGAGATTTATGCCATTTTTGATTTATGCCATAAAATAAAAAAAATAAAAACAATTTTCAACACATTTAAAAAAATATTTCATCTGTCATTGGTTTTAAAGTATTGACAGTTCTCTTTGTTTATTCAGCAGAGTTCTAAATAATAAAGCCATGCAGCTGAACATGGGTTAAAAATCAATAAAAATCTCAAAATTTTCACTCGTTATTTTAAAAGTCACTCATTACAAAAAAAAGAAATAAACAGACAGACAGTTAGAATAAAAAAAGTCATATGGAAATTACATTTCTAAAATTAAATATATAATTAAAATATTTATCAAATATATATATATATATATATATATACGTATATTCAATTAATCTGGTTAAATTGTTTTTAACTGACATTAGATTTACTGAGACAAAATAATAGAACAATATTCACAATATTAAATCCCGTGACTATATAAACAGTCTATATAAACGATAAATATCTTTGATAATTTAATTGAACAAAGAATTTCTTTTTAGAAAATACCGTCTTCATTATTATTTATTATATTTTTAATTTTTAAAAATTGTTTATTAGTATTAGTTAATTCATTATACTTTGTTTCACTATAAATATTATTTGATAAATCAATTATTTATTTATATACATATATATATATACATATATCTTGAAATATATTGTATATATAGATTTTATAAATTATTTAGTGGCATAATTCGCTATAATAAAGCATCACTTCATTAATTATTATGATTGTCATAAGTTAAATACCGTGTACATATACATTAAATTTCTTTTCAAAATTTTTATATTATTTTTATTTTGTATAAAATTGACATGAAACATGAAATGCGGGCTCATATTAATTTATTTACATACAAAGAAAATAGTTTTGATTCTTTCTTTTAAATTATTAATTGGAAATTTTGAAAATATTTAACTTTAAAAAATAGTTAAAAAAATTGGAAATAGTATTTGAAAATTAAATTTAAAATTGTAATAAAAAGGGTGAAATATCTGATATCAGACAAAAGATGAGGGTTTGATTTATAATTTAATTATAATTTCTGTATTTTATTAATAATAAAAAAAAAATATGTGACGCAATTATTTAATAAATAAATTAATTTAATTAAAATAAAATAGAATTTATTTATATATTTATTTATTTATTTATTTATTTGTAGTACCAGACAATAGTAAATATCGCCTGATAATATTAATCCTTTGTCTATCTGACATTTGTACTTCTTGTAATAATTAGTAATAATTATTAATAAGCGTCTTTATAATTATAAAGTAAAATACATATTCAGTCAATATAGGTTTGCAGCCGCACAAAATTCCCATATAATCCCATATAACTTAGAACAAGTATGTTCCAATTTTAAGCAGCTGTACTAATTTAGTGTCGAATCGTTAAATTGGGCTGCATAATTGAGCGCTTAAAATTTCTTGAGTTTATTAAATAAAAGTTCCAGTAGAAGTAAAATTGCGTGGCTGGAAAATTCAAGTTTAACAGTTACTCAGAATCAGAACAAGGATATAAGTTATTAAGTTGCTTATATCAAAGACATGAACCACCACATTATTTTATTTGACATCGATATTTGGCCAAATGCTAATAACTAAGCTAAAACATAAATTTTACTTTTTCCAACATTATTTTACGAGTACAAGCATTTTCTTGAAAGGAGTAGGATTTGAGTCTAAGTTCCAGTTTTCTACATTCGACATATTATTAGAATAATATAGGTCTTGATATCTTTAAATGTGCATCATTGTATTTTTCAGAGTTGTTGTTTTAAAAATTTTAACTAATTTTTTACAAATTAAACCACTGGCTCTAGTTTTTGTCTTTTCTTATGCCCCTTCTGACCTAACTAAAATGAAGTCTAATGATAGGCTTCACCTCCTGGCCTAACTAACCGTTTGTATAATACTAATAATTCATTGTGAGTTTTTCCTAACATCCCATTTGTATCATCTCATCTCATTTCATCTTCTTTGAAATCACATTTATATGTTTTAATAGGCTTATTCGATCACAAAATTGGTCGTCGCGGCTTCATTATTTGTTTATAAATTTGAGTTTGAAATACAATTTTTAATACTCAATTTTACTCTGTATATATTAGTTTCCTTCAAAATTTAATTTAGGAAATCTGATCAGAATAACATTCATTATATTAAGCGGTTAATTTTTAAGATTTTCTGAATTTTTTTTTTTAAATTTTACTGTAATTTTAAAAATGTCACCTGCGCTTAAGTTACAAGCCATTTCTACTTTTAATAAAATCGTAAGTTTTAACTAATCGAACTAATTTTCAGCTTGAAATGATAGACAAATTGAATAGATTTGAATCAATTCGAATATTAAATTACAAATTTATAAAAAACACTTTTGTAATTTGATATTTTAAAATTATAAACCCTTAAAGTCCGAAGAAAGAACATTTCATAATCATATCAATAAAGTCGGATCTAACTAGGATTTGTATTTAAAATTACCTCTTAATTCTCATGTCGGTAAAATTACTTCCTATTTGATACAAAAAAGTTATCAAATTTCTAAAATAAAACAAAACCATTTATAAGATCAATTCGGGCGAATATTTGAATTGTTATTTAGAATAATTTATAATAGATATTATTATATTAAATAATCTTTAAGATACAAATGATATAATTCTTATGTGGCTGAATTTATCTTCAGGTATATAAATTCAATCAGATTAAATTTTTTTTTTCTAATTATAATTTTTTAAATGTCCTTAATTTGAAAATTTTAAAAAAAAAATATGTAATTACATTTTTTTTTTTGTTTTGTATCTTTAAGATAAAATTAAATTTTTTTCTTGTTCTTGGTCAAATTTTTTTTTCAGTTTCAAAAAATGCAATTTTCAATGTAAGCAAATTAAATATACACAAAAACAAAAAAATTTTTAAAATTATTAAAATCTCATATAAATTATCTTTTATCCTTATGTACACATACAAATATAATATAATTTATTCATATATATACATACATATATAAACGTATAATTTTTAACTTGAAAAAATAATTTTCATATTAAAAATTCATAAACAACCACAAAAAAAAAAATGAAAATTCATTTTATTTTCAAAATAAAATTTAAAAAAAAAACTTGTACATATCCAACATACCATCATCCATTTCTAATCCACCACTTAAAACCATCCGTTTGAAGAAATTTTCCAAATGTACACCAAAAATATGAAAAACGAAAAAAAAAAAAAATAACAGAAACAAAAAAAAATAATTTTTAAAATTCACTTTGGTTAAAAAACTCAATTACATTTTTTTTTTATTTTTCAATTTTTATCTCTATATTTCTATCTCTTTCTGAATATTTGAATATTTTATTTTTTTTTTTTGACAGTCGAAGTTATTTATATGGAATTTAATTGTTTATTAGGTGTCGAACAGGTAGCTGTAACCTCTATTTTCAATTTGAATTGTAGGTGCTATTACGATATAAATTATATTTTTTTATGATCTGACCAGGGTTTAAGCCCGAGGCTCTTCGATTTGAAAAACTGACTTCCTGTAGACGCCACCGGTCGAATATATATGAAATTGGAAAATTTTGAATTCTTCTATTAATCATAATTAATTTTATTTCTTCTTAGTTAAGTCTTTTTTATAATTTTCTTGAATAACGGTATTTCCTCTTTCAATTAAAGTCCTCAAGAGTACCTTTCAAATTAAGTTTGTTTTAAATGTTTCATTGGATAAAAAAAAAATTATTCATTGAATTTTTTTTATGGAATCCCCAAAATCCTCAATACCTAAAACCATGATTTTATAAACAACTGTAAAATCTTCCTTCATTCAGATATTCGAATATACTTAAATAAATAAATATTTTGGCTTTGAGAATCGGAGCCTTGGAGATTTTATATTTGTAGACATTAGACTTTGGATTTTGCAGATTTCGTACCGATCTCGATTTAACAAACAGAAGTTATTAAGAATTCTAATTATTTTAAACAGTTAAATAAATTTTCTCAATATACAAAACCCGGACTAAAGCTTTATACTTCTGTTATCTCTGTTGTCTTATTAACTGCTATAAGTTTTTATTAAGTTGGACCCAACAATGGTAATCTTTTCAGTTAAATACTTCTTCTACACGTTCAAAATAAAATCTACGTTCTATTTTTCAACACTCTACTGTATTTGAGTACAAATTTCCATTTCCTCCTCCTTCTCTTCTATTTTATCTGTAGGATAAAAAAAAAACTATTCCTTAATTTCGTGTATTCAAATGGTAGGAATAAAAAAATTTTTTGGGCTTCCACCCACTTTTCCATATAATATGAAAATGGAAAATAACTTTTATAATTTTCTAGACCAAGGAAAATTTAAATTTATGTACATATATTTATATTATACACATATTTATATATATACGTACCCATTCATTTTTATTTATTTTTTGAATTTAAATGTGGTTCATATTCATAAAAAAATTAAAAAAAAAAAAATAAAAGAAAATGAAATTTATTTATTATTTTTTTTTTTTTTTTTTTTGTGAAAATTCATTTTTAAAAGTGGAAAATTGGTATATGGTCGCACATTTTGTGATATTAAAAAGAAGATTTAATAAAAAAATGAAAGAATAAAAATAAAAAATAGAAATTTTCATGAATTTATATTTTGCCATAATGAAATTTTCATCAAAAAAAAAAAAAAAAAGAAAATTAATATTATTCTTATGAAAATATAATTATACTAATATATACAAGTATAACTGACTTCTATGAAAATATAATAAAAAATAAAATTTAGAATTTTATACAATAAATATTTAATTTAAATTTCTAATTTTATAAAAATTTGACTATTAAAATAATAAATTTTAATAATTGAAAAATAAAAAAATATGACAAAATGGCGTTATCAGAAAATTGAATAAATTATTTATAACAATTTCAAAAAACATATATTTTGAAAATAAAACAGTTATTATATAAAAAAACTCAATTTATTAAATCAATTTTAGTTTTTACAAACAATAATTCAATTTGAGTTTTTTAATAACTAAATTCAACCAAGGATTCTCAATTTAAATACTAAGTTTTTTTCAAAACGAAGAACTGCTCCACCTTTTATTAAAATTAAGAAATTAATATTACAGTTATATTATATTTATGCTTTTAATTTGAACCTATTGGTGAATAGGAGCTGAGTCGAGTCAAAACCTAGATTTAGGTCAAGGACCACTTCTACTGGGTTTCGAAACTGGACCTCGCGAATGAAAGTTCGGTACTTTAACAACTGTGCTGTCTTGCAGTTTTAATAGAATAATCAGTGTGAGAAATACTTGATCATTTTCCATCGCTTTTTAATAACATGCAATAGTCAAAATAACTTTTTAAAGTCCTTAACCCACCCTTTTCATAAATCTATTAAAGAATTTATCCATATCTGCAATTTCTAATGTAGTTTTCGAAATTAGTTACATACAATAGTATAAATTTTTGAGATATTAATGAATAATGATATTAATATCCATTAGGTCTATTTATATATTTGTGATAATATACTTTTTGCTGATTTTGCTGTACTTAACTAACATAATAATATTTAACATTAATATCACACATCCCTATCTATATAAATAAAATTGTATATTTACTTGTATTTAAAAATCCTAATCAAAATGAAAAACTAAATTACAAGAAATTACTGGATATTATTGATCTTATTAAGTCAAAATAATTCATTTATTTCTAATTTTGTTTTCCATTCACACAAATTAAACATGCAATATACTTATATATACTTAATATTATTTATATCTAAATAATTATATATGTTAAGTTAATAGTAAATATATTTGGGTAGTGGTACTTAATTTATATAGAAAATTTCTAAATCAGTAAGATATTTCCGTTTCCGGTTTATTTTTATAGTTTTTATTTGTTTCTATTAATTTTTCCTCCGTTTACTGAAGAAGGCACGTATACACTTAAGTGTGCAAATCATCGATTATTTTATTGTATCTCGAGATTTTAAACAGGGGGAATGGAATGTATAGGCAAAAACTATTTTAGATATATATATATATATTTATTATTATAAGCTTTATAATATTGGATTTAAGGTTTTTTTTTATTTTAATTCTAATTCTGGTATTGTAGAATAAAGGAAGACATTAGTTAAAAGGAAAAAGCGTGTATATATACATTTTGTTTTTATCTAAACATTAATTTATAAATGTCATTAAATTAAATCAATAGATTAAATGTATGTCTAAATATATTGTTATAAATGAAGATATTAAAATATATATATATATTTGTTTATAAATTAAGTAGCTTAACACCATCTGTAATTACACATATGACATGTGTCTAATAGGATAAAAATTATATATAGCATTTTCCGATTAAATAAAACAATTTTACGATTAAATGAAACAATTTTGCAATAGAATGAAACTATTTCTCAATAGAATGAAACCTTTTTCCAATAGATTGAAACCTTTTTCAAAATAAATGAAACTTTTTTAAAAATAAATGAAACATTTTTCAAAGTAAATGAAACCTTTTTCAAAATAAATGAAACTTTTTTCAAACTAAATGAAACTTAAAAAAATTTCAAATACATTTTATTGTTAAAAATTAAAAATTAATTCAAATATGATTAATTTTTAATGTAATGGTTGACCCTCCGCAGCTTGCGGAATCTTAAACACCATATCCATTACGTAATTGGAGCAATCCGTTGATGTTAATATACTTATACTTTCGTTAATTACATGAGAAAGATTATGTTCATTTTCAGTATCGCTTAACACTGTACGTGCATATAATTTTATTTTTGAAAATGCGTTCTCTATGGGGTTAAACATAGGAGAATATGGTGGTAAAAATTTTAAAATGGAGCCACTGTCCGTAATTATTTCTTGAACATCTCTTCCTTTATGAATTTTGGCATTATCCATAATCAAAAAGCTATTTTGTAGGTTTGTGGTATTACTAATTTTTTCCAGGAGCTCTCTTAAAAATATTTTAAACCAATCAGCATTAACACTTGCATTAGATATTATTTTATGGTGGACCATACCAGAAGTATTTATTGCCGCAATTAGTGAAATGTTTCGTCCCCTTATAGTAGGCACCACAATATGTGCTCTAGTACCGACTCTAGAGGGGGCATTTGATCTGCGGAGATGAAGATTGAAACCGCATTCATCAATGAAAATTAATTTCTCTCTTTGTTGCGGTGCCCACTGGGTAAATTCTGTTGCATAAATTTTTCTTAATGCTATTGTTCGTTCACTATTCATCCTGTCTAATTCAATTGAAGCCATTTTTAACGTTATTTTTAATTCCCTTAAACTATTAAAAATCGTTGTCTGCGATATCACCACATTTTGTTCTATTTTGTTTAAACATTTGAATGTTAATAAACATTTTATTTGAAATTTTTTTTGTTTAATTTTTGTAAATAATAATCTAAATTTTTGAATTAATTTTTAATTTTTAACAATAAAATGTATTTGAAATTTTTTTAGTTTCATTTAGTTTGAAAAAAGTTTCATTTATTTTGAAAAAGGTTTCATTTACTTTGAAAAATGTTTCATTTATTTTTAAAAAAGTTTCATTTATTTTGAAAAAGGTTTCAATCTATTGGAAAAAGGTTTCATTCTATTGAGAAATAGTTTCATTCTATTGCAAAATTGTTTCATTTAATCGTAAAATTGTTTCATTTAATCGGAAAATGCTATATACATATTTAATATATAAATGGTTATTATAAACGTTAGTAATTGATTTTAGTTCATTGATTTTATTTTAACACAATCCAATCATTTAAATTTAGATAATATAATTTGTTTTAACATTTTCAATAGGTTTTTCAAACTTAGTTCCAAAATATTATTTAATTTAGCAAATTTTGCATAATAATATCCAAACAATTTCCGCGCACTTCTATTATTTTGTCCATAGCTGTAACTTTAATTATATTTATTTATTTAACCCATTAATTGCTCTACGTCGCTCGGGAGAACGCCTCTTCCGTTTAAAATTTAGGAAAATTCATAAAATATTGCGTCAATCTTTTACAGGATTTAAACGGGATCTGCGGCGGCTTAATAGTTTGCTTGAGCACGGTCAGCCACGTAAATTTTGCGGAGTATAATAGAAAAGATACAATAAAACTCTCTGCCCAAACGACTAGGTAAGCTAGTAGCTAAAATTAAATCTAATTAATTAGTAGACCTAAGATCTAATAAATTAGACCTAATTATAAGATCTCAAGAAATTTATTATTCATTATTAAATGCCTTAAAAGATTATGACTTACATGTCCACTGTCTTGCTATTTAAACAAACAACACCTTTAATGGTATCTGCATGAGTTGTTAATTTAGGCACCATAACGTCACATTTGGTGCATCCTACAGCGCCAGTTAATTCGACATTAAAACTAATCTAATGTATAAATAAGTATTAACTTTCCCAAATCTAATTTTTTAATTAAAAAAAACTTCAAAAAATTGCTTCAATTAACTCTTAATTAATCACTCATCCCAATTTTTTTAAATCAATTTCGTAATATCTTAAAATAGTTCGAATTAAATCACATTAAATTGAAATTGTATATAGTTATACAATTAAAGACTTCTTCTACTGCAACATAAAAATTTGCATAAAAATTGAGAAAATCTTTTTTAAAAAAAAATTTTACACAAGAAAATTTTGTAATAAATAAAATTGTTAGCAAAAATGTAAAATAAAATTATATTCAATCAACCTAACAATATTCTAAGATTTTCTTATATTATTTTCCATCTCTTTCATTATCATCTTGTTGTTTCTTTTTTTTAATATATGAATCTGCAATATGGCAAAAATTTAAATTCAAACATAAATAACACAAAAAATAAATCAAACATTCTTTTAGACTTTACAACTTTTTGATTCTCTTACCAGTTACCATTTCTTAATCTCATAAAAGTTATATAGTGTGTTAAAATAAATTACAGTTATTGCTAAAATTATTTAAACATTTAATTCTTTCAGTAGTTAACCGAAGATTTAAAGGCAAAAAGAAACATATTGCAAATAAAATAGTAATGCTTTAAAATTTGTAATAATTTTGTTAATTATTGTAAAATTAACCAGTTCAAAGAGTCAATGTTTAAACTTAAAGAATTCTGAAAAACAAACTAATCAAATTCTATATATTGTCCCATAAAACGTTTCAGTTTTATGGAGATTCTTTCGCACATGGTGGAATTTTAATTCAAATTGAGGAAATCAGAAAACTCGAAACATGGATTTATCAAATATTAAACTCCTGAACTGAAAAGTCAAATATTGCAATGACATTAAATTTCTGCCATTTTGAGCTACAAATTGAGCAAATCAAAGGAACTGTCAAAATGTAAAGATAATAATAACAAATAATATTAATCAGAGTTGTAAATAAGTGAATTCAAATGCGAAACTTTCCTCACACTTAACTTAAAATTGGAGTCCGATATACAATACAAAGCGCGAACTCAATTTTTTGAGCAAAATATGAACAAATTTTTAAATCAAAACGTGAGCGAGTTCAAAATTTGAATTCCGATGAGTGGAATTGAATTTTGACCTTTTTACAACTCTAATTTTAATTTTTAATTTGAATATTTCACTTATTTTCAAAAATTAAAACTAAAATGTCAAGATATTTCAAATCAATTTCACAAATGTCAAAGCTTTTCCCACTTTATGATTTTAATTTCAGTTGGCTTGTAAATTGATGAATATACGAAATGTATAATGTGTAAAATATCCTTAAAAATATACCATATAAAATCTCCATGGTAACAAAAATACACTACTAAATTACACACAAATTTTTGCCCTTGACTTTGTCAAAAAATAAATTGAATATATACTTAACTAACTAATACATACCCGCAAAAGAATTTATTATCTTGATAATAGAAAATAATACTGTAAAAAAAAATTGAAAAATCTATAAAAGGATTTTAGATTTCGTATTTTTCTTATTTTTTTTTTGTTGTTTTTCTTTTGAAGGAAACCTAGCATTAATTCAATCCCAATAGAATTTCTTTTTTAACAAAAAAAAAAAACAAAAAAAAGAAAAAAATAAAAAAAAGGAAAACCCGACTTCCTATAATACAATAATATAAGAGAGTTGCAAAATTAACGATAATCCAATGACTGTACAAATCGGAAATCATTTACGACCATCCAATTTATCTTTTAATTTTTTTTCTTCTTCTTGTTTATTTTTTTTTTTTTTTTTTTGATTTGATATCTTTGCACTCTTCTTCAATATTATCCTTGATAGTTATTTGATTACATTCATATATATACATACATATATATATAAATAAGGATTTTACATACATATAAAAATACGATATAGTGATGATAGAAACGATCAAATTGAAATAAAATAAAGACACATAAGTATGCTATGAAAAAATGTTCGAAGGTAAGAAAGAGACAACAATATACAAAAAAAGTTTATCTTTAGAAATTGAAAAGGATAATTTGAAAGAAAATGAATATAATAATAGAAAAGGATATTGTAATTGCATGTATGTATATATTTGCAATCAGACAATCTATAGATTGATTTTGCTTTATATTATATTTTTCATGGAAAATCATTGAACTTATAATTTATGAGAAAAATTAAGAATTAAAATCGAATAAATTTATGCATTATAAATTACGTTACAAAAATGGATTTTTATTAAATAATACATACAATGATAATAATTGATTTCCCAGCTAGATCACATTTTTACACATATATTTAAGAAAAATTTTTGAATCCCGCAATAAGTCGATTTGAAAATCAATATTGAGGTAACAAAATACAGAAATTATGTCAAATAGCCAAATGGTTTCCCAGTCTTGATGGATACACATTTATGGATATATTATACTTGTTTAATTATAATTCAGGTTCATATTATATTTACCTTTATAAATTAAATCTCTTAAAAGAATTTAATTAGGTGACAGTTCTCAATATCATTAACCCAAATCCTTCCACATCACTATTCTCGTAACCATACCGTACATTTGTATCACAGGTCACTACCTAAAGTTTGTTTCAAAAAGGATGTGATTTTGGTGTGTTAAAGTCGCACACTATCAAAAGAATCATCGTACACTTCCAATTGGTGGCTTTTGAAGCTTTCCATTCCCTCGTAAAAAAAAAATTCAACTGAATCTACAAATACGAAGGATTAGAACTCCTCGAGAGAAATAAAAATGTACATCAAAGTTTATATGATTCCTGAAATGAGATAAATTTTGTTGCTATAGCTATTTTGTTGTGGAGTACCTAAACATTGAGTGCACCAAAAGGTTCAAAGGCATTTCATTTGCTTCGCTTTAAAATTTAATTTGAGTTCGATTTGAGGTTAGGTCTTAAGTATTAAACTAAGAATGATTGTACTGTTTTCAATTTTATTTAGCCTCTGAAACCTTAAAGTTTAATTAATAAATAAATGTATTCGGTAATTCAGAAAACAAATTATTTCAACTAATTTCGAAATTCCAAGATGATCCTCTTGCTTGATCCGATTTCACAACACACAAGAAACATCATTACAATTTATGGCTCGTTAGATTATACAACCTAATACGAAAGTCAACAATCAACAAAACCTGATTGCGCCGATATTTAAAAAATATTACTACTGGCCCTTAATAAATGGAACAAAAATAACTTCTATCTGAACTTCATCATTAATTCAAAACACGAAATTATTACTTAAGACATATTAATTGCAACTGTAAAGTTTATCCTTCTATCCCTTATCAAAGCTTACAAATTTTTGGATAAGTCAATAGGTATCCATTGCATACATAGGACTATCGACGACGTCCTCAATTAATAAACAAACTAACAATAGCTTTTCAAGAGACTAAAGCAGTTAATGATTTATCCAAACATTTTTTGGTAGATTTGAAATTTTCATGTGACCCTCACAATTATGTACCAGAATTACAAGCCTTAAGCTTTTAAGTCATAGGAGGTGCGTGAAAGGTATCAGAACAACTACTCCAATTCATCTCAAATTTTGGGAGTACAAGGATAATAAGAAGAAACAGCGGCATACCATATTTGACGGTTCTATCCTTATTGGTTTCACAGATAAGCTTGTTCGGTCTTAAGTTATATCTAAGAATACTTAAGTTTTATACAAGACTAATATATACCTAACTTAAATATCCTACGTTATTACTTTATATTCTCCATATTTTCCATATAATAAAACTAATAATTATCAGAAAAGGAATCATTTCCTTCCTTAGGGGATTCCTTTTTTGCCAAATTTAACCTAGAAAAGTTTTATTTTCAATTCATTGATTTGAAATTTTATAAATAATCTAAATGGTTTTTTTGGCAAATTGTTTGTTTTTTACCTAAATAACTCTTAACAATAAAAATCCTTTAAATTGTAGTGGGTAATTTAAATTGTAATTACTACATACATATTTATTATTAGGTAACAATTACAATTATATTGAAGAACGTTGTTTAAATAGTTTCAAGAAGTTTTTTTTAAGTATCATGCAATTAAAATATCATGAATACCTTCATTTTACAACAATACCCTATTCCTAAATACATATATATATAATTCTATAAATCTTGATGTTTAACAAACAAACAATATCAATAAAATAATGAAAAACAAACAAATTAACTAATTTTAAATATATATATATTTATTTGTACTATACTATATTTAACCCCCTTCTATTTTATTTTATGGCTTAAATAAATTCCAATTTTGTACAAATTCCAATAATAAACACTTTTTTTTTGTGTTGTGTTGTGTTGTACTACAAAATTGATTTTAAATCTGATGATTGTCACTTTATTAAATAAATATCAAAGGAAATTATTGTTTTGAAAATATATGAAAACATACAGCCTCTAAAAAATTGTTTGAATTGAAATAAATGATACAATGAATGAATGGAATACAGTTAATGGCAAAAAATTTATCTACAATATTAATAAGTTTTAATTTCAATAGTTGGATTCTAAAATTAATCGCAGTTCTACTAAATTGAAGCTCTGTATCCCACATAGATGCTTTATAACGTGGTTAGTCCACGATCGGTTTTTTTAAATGTCTAAACTTCTCTTCTTACAGAATTTGTCATCTCCTATCAGATCTATATTGGAGGCATTTCGAATTTTAGCTCGGAAGTTCCTTGAAATCGATTCCACAATTTTTTCCTCGATTCCATAACATCTTCCAGACTTATAATGTTTTTCGTCTGATCAGTTTTATTATATGGTGTAGAGGCCTGGACACTCAAAGTAGCTATAGTAAACAAAGTGGAAGCATTTGAGATGTAGATCTATAAACATTTGTTAAAAAATCTTGGACAGAAAACGTATCCGTTATGAAAGTTATACAGTGAAGAATCTGAAGAACCAAATATGAATTACTTCTGCTAATTGTCGAAAGAAGAATAGAAGGAAAACAATGGAGTAGGCAGAAAGCAACTATCATGGCTGAGAAATATTAGGGAATGGACTGATTTGTTCACAATTGAAAACTTATTTCATACGACCACAAATAGAATGGAACATGCCTATATTGTTGCCTTATCATCTAATTGACACGTCGGCATCCAGCAGTGTATAGGCATTAGAGAATAAGAAGAACCTTCCCTACAGTCCACAAAATAAACACTGTTTATTTATAAGAATATCTGCAAGACTGAACTGTCTAATCTATAGCAACCACTCTACTGACCAACCTGGTTTTTGTATAGTTTTTAATGCCATACACTGTATATATATCATACCTTAACTATATATGTATGCACGTATAAATTAATTTTAAAATCTGTTTCAAAATAAATGGGGCGTTCAAAAATCTCTAAACCAAATTGTTTAAAAATAAAAAAAAAAAAACAAAAACAACCAAATTAGTTATATAAAAAATTCAAAGAAAACCCAATCATCATTCTTCTACTGTTTCTCTTTCCGCCTAATTTTCGATTGTCAACTTTTAAAGTAACAAAAACCAGGAAAACTAAAGGTTCTCTGATATATAAACAAAACACAAAAGTTTATAACTGTATACACAACATATATACAGTAGTAGTTAGTTTATCAATTGTTAGTATGTTTCTGTTTATTTGTCGCGACAAAACCCTTAAGCTATTAACAGATTTAAAGAAATAACAAATAAACAAGCAACACACAAATTTTGTCATTCTATTCATTAAAAGTAACTATTCAAAAAAAGAAAAAAAAAAAAACAAAACAAAAAGTAACCCAGAATGATTTTAAGAAGACTTAATCCTACTATATAAACTAATCTGATTTCCAGTCATTACGAGTATATTTGTTGTTATTCTTGTTTTCCATTTGCAGATCCCTGACTGTTTTCATTATTTTAGTTCTCAAATCTTCACAAAGGATTTTGTATTATTCACAAAATATTTCTGCCTGGTACAGTGTATATACATATGTTCTTTTGAAACTTCATATAAGCATTAGGTGGTTTGTGAGTTTGAAATTTCCTGCGTGCGAAAATAAATTGAGGGTTGAAATTGCATCGGTTTTCTTTTTAAGTTATTTTTTTATCAAATTTTTTTATTTTCAGATTTTTAAATTTAAAAAATGAATATATGGGACTTGGGAAACAATGCCCTGGTTAGTCTGTCCTTCGTCGTCGAATTTATTCTATACACAATATGGTTTTTAGCAGCTTTTAACATTTGTTTCTAATTATTTCTAGACTGTTATCTAGATCTAGATACAGTATTAGACCTTAAGGTTCAGGTCTTTTGCTAAATATTGATTAGGTGAAGAATACCCGAAAATTTGAGGTTGAGACATAGAATAATATCTTCAGTTCCGCCATTTCTGTACTGACTTCGAGGCAAAATCTCTAAATACAAGGTTTAAAGCAGCCCTTACGTTAAATCTTTCAGACGTTTAAGCATCAAATTGAAATTGAAAATCGTTAAATTGATATTTTGCTTCTAATGACACTTTGAGGATAA
Source organism: Dolichopus griseipennis (assembly GCA_963082915.1). Lineage (NCBI taxonomy): Eukaryota > Metazoa > Arthropoda > Insecta > Diptera > Dolichopodidae > Dolichopus > Dolichopus griseipennis. The sequence goes on from OY720444.1 coordinate 99,120,188, forward strand.
GAAATCGAACCAAATCTTCATTTTTAAATTTATAGAATGAATCTAAGCCAAAATTGCTTTAATTATACATTTTCTACAAAAAATTTACAGAAGTAATTCAAAAACTTGTATATAGTTTTCATTTTTATGCTGAAATTGAATGATTTTACAAATTCTACACAATAAAATTCATTAAAATCTAAAAAAATGAGAAATAACAGTAAATCCTGCAATTATTAGAACGATAGTAAAACTTCTAAAAACTATTCATTTTTTAACAATTTTTTTACACATGAGTTTCAATTTTTTGCACACAATGCTATCATTAAAAAAAACGAATAAATTCATTCTGGTTTTGCGCCTCTTTTAAATATGCGCTGATGTGGTGTGGTTTCAAGTAGGATAATAAAAAAAAAATAACAAAAAGCAAACAACAACTAATACAAAGTGATTATCGAATAAAAATTGGTCATTTTCAATAAATGGAATACAAAAAACAAAATATCAACATAAACATCAACACAAAGTACAAAATGAATTAAACAGAAGTCCTTGATCTTTTTGTTTTCGTCCTTTTTATCCTTTTTTTTGCTTTCTATTTCGTTTTTATTCGGAAGCTCTTTTTCTTTTTTTAAGATGAGAAGGGATGAAATAAAAAATGAGGACATGTTTTAAAAAATTGGAGGGTAAAAAAAACAAAAAAAAACAATTGTACAAGTAAGTGTTTTGTGGTATGTACAAAATATAGAGTGATTCTAAAAAAAAACTAAAAGGGGATATGATATGAGTTTTTATTTTAAGAGTTTCTTTAAAAAAAAACAATTCTATTCTATTTAAAAAGTAATAATAATCATTAACTAAATGATCGTTTTATTTAGTACATTTTTTTTTAGAAAATATATTTTGTATTTTTTATTATTCTCTATATTATGTTCGAATATACAGACAGGATATCCGAATATAATTTATCATTTATGGTTCAATATATATTTTGTAAATATTTTGTATATAAGTTCATTAAAAATAAATAAAAATATTTCTATAAAAGAATTTTTTTTTTTATTAGGATTTTGTCAATAATAGACACTTATTATTATTATTATTTAAGTTTTTTTATTTAAGGAAACATTAATACAATTTTGTTTTTTTGAAAAAAATTTTTGAATTTTTTTTTTAAGGGTGTTAAAAAAATATTGGGTAGATTTGATTAAGTAATAATTGGAATTATTATTAGCATAAGTTAATCATTTAGTTGGAAAGTTATATTTGGATAAGTTACTTAATATATTACATAGGAATCGGACCCACACGGTGCAACCTCTCGTTCCATATGCCAAATACTTATTTGCTTGCACCACTGAGGCCTCAAAGATAGTTTAAATTGGAGTTTTGGTGGTTTTAAAACAAACTTTTAATAATAAACACTCTGTATTAAGAAAACTAAAGTGCAGTAATTGTATGTGTGTTCAAAAGTGATGTTAAATTGTTAGGAGTTTATATAATATACTATGTGTCTTTTTTTTCCTAATAACATTGGGGTAAATTCTAAAGTCTTACTAATATGCTCTAATAGATACCTTTTTATTGACTAATTAGATATTGGAATTCGTAAAAAGTTAAAGCTAATTTGAACTACTATCGTTCTAATAATAGCAGGATTTACCGTTATAATAATTACTACCGTTTTAAAAAAAGCAGCATTTACCGTTATAACAATTATGATTAAATTTTGATGAATAATTTATCATTTAATATATTAACAGTGATAAATTAATTTATAAAGTCTTTACTCCTTACAAGATTGGTAAATTTATTAAATAAGGAATGCAATGTAATTCCTCAACAATGCCATTCAAATTTGTCTTCATCAAAGTATTCTTGTACTTATTAAGACAAATTGTAAAATATTCTAAACTATTTAAATTTAATTTAGAATCCTAAAGCTTCTCATCTCTACTTTAAACTTTTTTAAAATATAAAATTATGTTACCCTTGAGATATCTGGACATTGTCGGAAAAAAATTTTACATTAGACTAATTAAAAGATCCCTTGGGCTTCATAAAAATACATATTTCTTTATTGAATCAATACTTATATTTTTCTATTAGCATCTTAAGAAACCAGCACCTTAAAATAGAATTCGATTAAATTATTTAAAAAATAATTCTCAAAAAATTTAACTTTAAATCCAACATAAATCAATTTTTTAATCAATATTTCAAATTTTATTGGACAATTTTTCTTTTGAATAATTGCGATCAACTTTATTTAATAAAAAAATACTTAATTTAAAATAAAAATATTAATATAGAAATATGGCTTCAAAAAAATGCCTTTAAGCCATATTTTTTTAATTATTTTAATCAATTTTTTTCCACACATTTTACAAAAAAAATTGTGGAAACTCTAAGTCACAAAAAAACCCAAAAGTATAAAAAAAGCAAAAAATGGTGTGAATAATTGAAATTCCAAACCGACACCACCATCATATCTATAATCAACTCAAAAATTACTCAATTAAACCCCATATTACTGGATATTATATGAGTGTAAATACTATACTCATATTTATCTAGTAAAATTGCACAACAAAAAAAAAATTAAATAATTTGTTTAAAAAAAAAACAGAGACACTTAATTAATCATTCAACAACTAACAAAAACACCCAAATTGTTTTAATTAATAAATTAAACAAATTAAAGTGTAAATTTTCTAAAAAAGAAAAAAAAAACCATACTTCAATATTATTACAATTAAATATTAACAATTATATTAAATTTATCTGTGATATCTCCATTTAAAAAAAAAACAAAACCACACAATAAATATTTCCATAACTTTTAATATCATTTAAAATTGGATATTGGACTCGAGAGATTTCTGTTGTGGTCCCAACTTTGATCATCATCTGTTTCAGTTTTTTTGTTGATTTATTTTTTTGTATATCAATTTAAAAAACTGACAAATGAGATTAATAATTAAAAAAAATAGCATAAAAACGACTTAATTAAATTGCACATAAATATTTTTACATTAATAATATTGTTTTTTTTGTTATCCATCAGTTTTTATTAATTAATTTCTCGTTCGTCATGCTTTAAAAGATAATAAAAAAAAAAAACACGAAATACCATATCCAAATTGTATATTGAAAATGTACAACAGTAGCTGAAATTATGAATATAAAAAATGATGAATTAAATTGGATCGCTGAGGCAGTAATAGTAGTACACAATTTTTAATCCACGAACTCTCTGCTATTTAGAGCATTTTTGTACATTAAGTGGTTTGGCACATGATGAAGCGTATCTGTGCTCACCTAGATCTAGGACACTAAAGTAGCTTTAAATTCAATAGAAGTTAAGCAAAATTTATTTTCAGCGTGTACCTTTTAGATTCAAACCTTCATACTCATAAAATTTTTTTATACATGACAGAGCTTCAAACCACGCTCTTCTATCTTCTAACGAATAGAATATTAGCAGAATTCAAAATTTTTATGAATCATCATTTAGTAACCAGGTGAAGAAATTAGCACCTACACCAAATTTCTTGAGGAGACTTAAATCCCCATTCTTTTATAGGCCATCGTCTAGAATAGGAAGTTAATATTCTCATTAAATCCTTTTGGAACTGGATCATGGGGGAACCGTCACTATTTCATAATTCCTTTCAGTCATGGAAGGGATTCAAACAATCACATTTTATGCATTTCTTTCTTAATTTTCTTTTGAAATAAAGTGCCTCAGCTAATGCAACCTTGTGCTTTTGTTTTTTTTTTCCCAGCTTTCTGGCAGAAGCTTGCATTTATAACGAGTCTTCAAACTTGTAAGATATTTCTCGAACCAATATCTTTAGAAATTTTGTTCAATAGCTGTAATTCTATTAAATAATTTGTGTAAGGATGTTATAGAAGATGCCGTTACATTTTGTATAGGCAATGCGTTTAACGGTGTTCCAATTAGAAAATTACCCGATGTTAAAGCTTCTTCGTCAATGGGATCGGATGATAACGCTACGATAGGACAAGAATTCAGCGTTGCCTTCACTTATGTTGCATATAGAGTCATTTCTTCTCGATTAAGATTGCAATCTCCTATAGTTCCCAAATCTCACCAATTGAGTTGGATTGAGTTGGTGTATTATTGAAAAGGAAAACCTTGAAGAGAACACCAGTTAGAAATATTATCTGTACTTTGGTTAAAAGCAAAACTCTTGTTTTTTTTTGGGAACTAAAGAAGGGGGAACAATCCTAATTGAGAAGAATTTCAGTAGAAAAGATAAATTATCTTGAAACCCTACTCTAGTTCATTGTTTGATGGATTCGAATTGAATTATCGAAAAACTAGAGACAAACAGACAAAACTTTCTCCAATTGGTTTCAATCCAAAATTAACTTTCCATTGAAGAGAAGAAGAAAAAAAATTTAAATATGAAACAAAAAAAACTTCATTTAATTAATTTCAATTAAAATTCATAAAATAATAATAATTTAATATTGAAATGGGAAGAGAAAAAAGTCTGTTTTAATTTCATTTTTATATATTTCTTTTAATAAAAATTAAAATTAAACTTAATTAATTTTTATATTCGCAAAATTTAATAAATGTTTTTTTTTAATATAATATGACTAATTCGCCTTTTACAAAGTAGATTGTGGTATAGATGAAAAAGAATTTTAATTTAGTTTAAAAATAATTTATGAATTTATTAATTTATTAATTCATTTAATATTAAAAGGAAACCTATTTTGGGAACTAATATACTTTTTGGCGCTTCATTCGCGGCCTAGAAGATTAAAACTATGCAGACGACATTGTACTTCTTGCACATAACTTTAGCGATATTCAGTCCAAAAAATAGAAAAAAACTGGTGCTTGACGCAGACCTCGGAATACACATCGACAACACCAAGACGAGGGAAACCATAAGCACCAGCAATAAACTTGTTATGGTAAAAACACTACCAGTGGAATACGTAAACCAGTTTAACTACCTTGGTTGTCTAATACCCACCGATAGAAGTGTGGAGGCAGATGTCAGCAACAGAGCAGCTTTGGGACGATTCTACACGTTTGTCTTGAAAAACACCCAAATCTCCAGGAAAACAAAGCTATGGATCTTGAATGTTTGTGTAAAAACCATTCTTATATATGGCAGCGAAACGTGGCAAGCATCTAACAGGAATAGATAGAAATAGGTTTCCATAAGAATAGGTAGCCACGATCTACGGAGAATTGCAGAAGAAGAATTCATGCTGAGGAACAAAAAAAAAAGAGTGGAACTAGGTATGCCATATGCTAATAAAAAAACCCCCAAATCATAAGTCACACGGCCTTTGAATGGAAAAGTACAGAAAAGATATTGGTTGGAAATTAAGTGAAGGAAATACCCTTTGTCTAACTAATAAAAGTTTTAGAACCGGCGTCGACGTATTTGTAACTATTCCTTGCCATGGCTTCGTCTTCGTCCTTTAAAATCAATTCACTAAATACGCGTCATTCTACCCAAATAATTCATTAATCATTATTTAATAACCAATTAATATGACATTTATTTTTTAAATTTCCTTTTTTTTTTAATTACATGATAAAAGAGACATAATTAGTTTTCCTCCATTACCAGATTTTCATTAAATATTACAAGTTTTATAATTTAATGTATATTTTAAAAATTAAAAATCAATTTCTTCTGATTCCCCATTTATAATTTACTTCCAACAAAAGTACTTTATAATATTATGTACATGTACTATATAATGTAACTCAAAAGTTTTGTATAATTCTCCCATCCTATCCAAAATTTTAAAAATTTATCAGAAGAACAAAAAAAAAGTAATCTTATAATTTCATTAAATTCATCATCAATTTAAAAATCTTATAATGGCTATCAATTCAATTACTCTTCAATATTTCTTGTTTATATTTTTTTTTTGCATTTATATACAAACTTTATTACAAGTACACCAATTTGTTTAAAAAAATCTACAAACAAACACTTCATCAAAATTATGTTAAAGTCTCTCAGAGCGCTTGGAATATTTTATAGAAACGCGTTCATTCAACTGCCACCGACAATGGCAATGGAAATATTTAAATTCATTCGGCCTAATCAATTGTCTTGCAATAGAACTTTGATTGACCCTTTTGTTTTGAAAACTTATGATTCTAAAGGCTGTGCAAAAAAAGTCCCCAAAATAAAAATTAAATAATACCCAATTTTTGGGCACATTTTTCATATGCAAAAGATCCCCATAATACATTTTTTATTAAAGTCCCCAAAAGAAACATTTAAGTTTTCCAAAAATAATAAGTCAGCAACAAAGCATTTTTTTAATAGATTTAGACTTTTGGTGACTCTTTTCATATGCAAAGTGTCACTTAAACAAAACTTATTAAAAGTCCCTGAAATAAAGAGTTTCTCGAAAGAGTTTTCCGAAGTTTGAAGAATTTTATATATCAAAAACTTCTTCAAAGTTTCATAAAAGATTTGGAGACTTTAGGTTTAAAGAACATTTTTCATAGGGACTTTTTTCATACAGTCGTTTCTAAGTTCAGTGATAAGTTTAACAATACTTTGTATCCAGTGAATTGTTACTTCACTATTCACTATATACACATTGTTACACTACATAGTAACAATGTCGTCCTCATATTGTCATCAAAAAATTTGAATAAGTTTTTTTAATTTGTTTTTTTTTCGCGGTCATGCGCCAGCATCAACCACATCATTATAATATATTGTACAATATATACAGCACCATCAACAAAATCAACAACAACAATAACCAATGTTATAAAAGAATAAAAAAAACTACCCCATTAAGTGGTTTTAAAGCACCAGCTGGTGCCATCTATAGAATAAGACTAACTATATCCATACAACAATACAATATATACAACATATTCAGCATTATATATATATATATATATATATTGAAACTATATATATTTTATGATGGGATAAAATGTAAAGTTGTTATAATTTGTTATTTGCCATCAAAATATTTTCATAAAATTTCATCAAGTCCAAGTATATTAAATAAAAAATTAAGAAACCCCTTCTGTTATACTATTTTGTTTTCTTTATTGTTGTTGTTCTTGTTGCAATTGTTGTAAATTGTAATTATTGTTAACGTTTATGTTGAAGTTATTTTTAAAAAAAATAAAATTTTTTGGATGTGAACTAATAAGTTTATATACATACTGAGTACACCTATATATACATACAGGAGCCATGAAATAAGGCCCTGCGAAATAAAGCCCTCGGGATGAGAAATTACACCCCAGTGTCTTATTTCGAAAGGTTTTATTTCATGGCTTCATAGATATAAGTAATAGGACTTCGGGGAGTTAGTTCAATTAACTGTCGACTTTTTCAGAAACAGGAGGACTCCTCGGGGTATTGTTTATTAAGAATTCGATGATTCAATTGAATTGAAAGATAAATAACACCCCTCAGTAGCATAGAATTGTATTCAAAATCAGAGTATTCCTTTCTCCTAGGTTATTTATATATGTGTAGTTGAGATTCTGAATTTAGAAGAGATTTTAAAGTTCCATTCGAAATTTTGAGAAAAGGGGATTATCTACCATGTTTTTAAATCTAGCTCTAGGATCCCTCCAAAATATCACCTATTTGAGAATTATTACTCTGGAACTTTATCTCACAACGGATCAAAGATTATACTGAAAGCAAAATAACACCCGGGGCTTTATTTCTCAAGAAGTAGAAAATTAAATTGATAGAGAAATAAGACTCCGGGGTGTTATTTTTCAATCCATGAATAATAATATCCTAGAGGATTTACTATGATATAACAACCTGGGGGTCTTTTTACACTGGGTCTTATTTCATGTCTCTATTAGCTCAATTTTGAACTCTTAAAAAATTTTTTTAAATGAAAGAGATAGAATGTATAAATATTAAGTATAAAATATATATTTACTCTTTTTAATTTTCATAATTTTTTTTTTTTTTCTTTATTTTAAATTAATAATGATGGCACTGTAACAACATAATTCAATATAATTTAATTATTAAAATAAATGAAAGATGAGAGAATATTATATAAAAAAAAAGTTATTATTATTTATTAACTTTAATAAAATAATCGGACGATGACGACAAAACAGACTTTTTTGAAAGTTAAATAAATAAATTAAATTGTATGAAAAAGAAAAAAATGTGATGAAAATATTTTTTTAAATAGAATGTTGTTTTTGGAGTAATTGTTGAATTAATGATGCAAATTAGTTTTAGAACAGAAGTGAACTGAAGTTATTATAGACGTTGGTTACATAAATAACAAAAAGAACCAACAATTAAATAAAACTAGCTATACATAATAGAAATTGAAATAATAAAAATTATGCAATTAGTATCAAAGAAATAAAGAAAAAGGGAGTTGTTGATTTAATCGGTGATATCACACGAGAATTAAATTTTAAGTATTTAAATCTCCAACGCCCATAAATTTATATATTTCATTTAATTGCAAAACTTTCAAGCAACTTTAAAATTACAATGGGTGTAGGTAAAAATTTGATTGGGCTCCGACAATAAAATCTGCACTTTAAATTCAGAAAATAACTTATTTCATCAAAATCTAAATTTTGAATGTTATTGAGTTTTAGTATCGTAAGCTTTATAAATTTTGCTATCTGTAATGTTTCATTTAATTATAGTATTAGTTGATACACACACTTTATATACAAGCTCATAATAATTCTTTTACACTATTTAAACTTGATAGCTTTAGAGTCATGCAGTAGCCGCGCTCTATCGATTTCAAATATTCCACAATATGAAAATTAAATACGAAAATCAATGATTTTTTGCTTTTAATCAACTTTTATTCAAATGATACCACCTAATCTAATAATGATAGTAGATCCAGAGCCGTCTTATCCAATAGGCACCATAGGCACTGTGCCTATGGCCTACGAAATTTTAGGTGGCCTACGAAGAAAAAATAATATACAAAAGGTTAGGTGGCCTACGAAGAAAAATTAATAAAATAAAATACATTTATATATATAAAGAAAAATAAAATAATTTTGTTTCAATAACAAATTAAATAAATTCAAATATAAAACAAGTAAAGAAACAGTCAGTCGGTGCAACCGACTTAGAAATACCCTACACCTATTTGGTTCAAATTTAAAGACATATCCCGACATAAGTCGTTTAAACACCATAAGAGCTGTTATTAATTTGATCGTAAGACATAGCTAACCAAATTAACTTTATAATACTAAAAACATTTTCTAATTACCCTATCTATTAAAAGATATTATAAATTCTTACTAATTTATTTATTTAAAAATATTAAAACAAAAAAACTTGAAACAAGACTAAATTAAACATTTTAAATGGTTAGTTTATATACCTAATAGAAAAGCTTATAAACGCAAAATATGCAATAAATGTATTTCTAAAATACAATTACAAACTTAGACCTTTTCATATAATTCATTCAAATATAAAAATAAATTTTACATAAATGCAGCAAGTACCTTTGAACATAGCTGAACCACTACAATTAAGTCTAGATTTCGGAGACACATAGGACATAGGAAATATATTCTTTGGCTTCGAAATTAAACTCGACCACAACCAATTCCCATGATACTTTCATTACTAGTAACCTAGAGTTTAAATTTCATCAAAATACCGGCATTATTTTTTGAGTTATGTTGTTTTTAAGATATATATTTGTTAGTCCTTGAACTTTTCAAGGGTTCCAGAACCCGAAATTATGGTACGATTTCGCCCATATGCAATCCCGTCATACTTCTAATACTAGTTAACCCTTGTACACAATTGCAATGTTCTATCTTAATTTTAAGTTACTAGTTTTATTAATTTCGATGATAAGCTTTTACACATTGGGGGGTCTAAGAGAGGTTCTGAACCACCACTCCAATTGATCCCAAATAAGGGGGGCACGCAAGAAATAGTAAAGAACACCCTGGGCCAAATTTGAAGCTTCTACATTCGTTTCAAGTTACTATCTTTATTAATTTCGAAAATATGCTTTAAGGTCCTCGGAACTGAGTGGCTGGTCCCCGACCCACTAATCCAATAGGGCCCAAATTTCAAAGACACTTACGAAATAGGAAGGGACACCCTGATACCAAATTTGGAGGTTCTATCTTCATTGGTTTCGGAATTATGCTCGTTTGGCCTAAATTCGATCAAAAAGTTCTAAGTTCCGAACCCATTGTCCAATCCTCACCGTACGTAATCACCGCCGTAGTTTCATTACCAATAACCTACAGCACAAATTTCATGAAGATAGCCTCATTAGTTGTTGAGTTATCGTGATTTTTAATATATGTTCCTTAGCCCTGACACCGATTAAAAGGTCCGGAATCCGAACCGTTGGGCTGATTTCGCCCTTATATAGTCCGCGCTGTACTTATAGTACTAGTTAACCCTTGTACACAATTAGAACGGTCTATCCTAATTTAAAGTAACTATTTTTAGTAATTTCGATTATAAGCCTTTAAAACTTGGGAGGTCTGAGAGGGGTACAGAACCACCACTCCAATTGATCCCAAAGTAGGGGAACACGCAAGAGATAGTAAAGAACACCCTTGTGGCGAATTGGAAACTTCTACATTTTTTCAAGTTGTTATCTTTATTAATTTTATAGATATGCTTTAAGGTCTTCGGTAATGTGTGGCTGGTCCCCGACCCACTACTCCAATGGGACCCAAATTCACAAGACACTAAGGAAATCGAAAGCGACACTCCGATACCAAATTTGGAGGTTCTATCTTCATTGGTTTCGGAATTATGCTCGTTTGGCCTAAATTCGATCAAAAAGATCTAGGTTTCGAACCCATTGTCCAATCCTCACCGTACGTAATCACCGCCGTAGTTTCATTACCAATAACCTACAGCACAAATTTCATGAAGATAGCCTCATTAGTTGTTGAGTTATCGTGATTTTTAATATATGTTCCTTAGCCCTGACACCGATTAAAAGGTCCGGAATCCGAACCGTTGGGCTGATTTCGCCCTTATATAGTCCGCGCTGTACTTATAGTACTAGTTAACCCTTGTACACAATTAGAACGGTCTATCCTAATTTAAAGTAACTATTTTTAGTAATTTCGATTATAAGCCTTTAAAACTTGGGAGGTCTGAGAGGGGTACAGAACCACCACTCCAATTGATCCCAAAGTAGGGGAACACGCAAGAGATAGTAAAGAACACCCTTGTGGCGAATTGGAAACTTCTACATTTTTTCAAGTTGTTATCTTTATTAATTTTATAGATATGCTTTAAGGTCTTCGGTAATGTGTGGCTGGTCCCCGACCCACTACTCCAATGGGACCCAAATTCACAAGACACTAAGGAAATCGAAAGCGACACTCCGATACCAAATTTGGAGGTTCTATCTTCATTGGTTTCGGAATTATGCTCGTTTGACCTAAATTCGATCAAAAAGATCTAGGTTTCGAACCCATGGTCCAATCCCGACCTTACGCAATTCCCGAAGTAGTTTCATTACTAGTAACCTACAGCACAAATTTGATGAAGATAGCGTTATTAGATGTTGAGTTATCGTGATTTTTTATATTTGTTCGTTAGCCCTGAAACCGATTAAAAAGTCCAGAATCCGAACCCATGGGCCGATGTCGCCCATATGCAATCCCCGCCGTACTTTCAGTCCTAGTAACCTACAGTTAAAATTTCATCAAGATAGCTCCATTATTTTTTGAGTTATCGTGCCTACGGACGGACGGACGGACGGACGGACGGACGGACATGGCTATATCGACTCAGGCGGTCACGCAGATCACAAATATATATACTTTTCCATATCTAGCTCGCTTCCTTTAGGTGGTTACAAACACCATACCAAAGTTAATATACCCCTTTACCTATTCTATAGGTGTAGGGTATAAAAAGGAACTGAAAACTTTAAATAATAATCTTTTTTCGGCATTTTTCTTTGGCAAAATCTTGAATAATATCGTCAAAATTCATATCCCGAGTAAGATCACTCTCAATGCAAAGAACAGACAACGATGATAACCGATCTTGATTCATTGTTGAACGGATATAATTTTTAATTTGTTTCAATTTGGAAAATGATCGTTCTCCTTCTGCATTTGCTCCAATAATAGATAGATAAATTCGAAATGCAATATTGACATTTGGAAAACTTGTCAATAGTTTGTCTTGAATTTGTGATTTAATTAAATCTGCTACAGATTTCTTATCTTTACATAGAAGAAAACATTATAAACTCATCAACAAATTCTTCTTCTAAATCTGATGAATATGTTTTAACTAAATTTTTAGCTTTACACCTAACTTCATCGTTGGATAAAGATTTATCTCCAATAAAACTGAAAGTATTGTATAATGTATTGTATGCTCCTCGTCGTTTTTTCATTTCGGTGAATAGTCTATCAACAATAGGGTAAAACGAATGTATTCGAAACGTATCTCTAGCAGACAATTCTGAATCTTCTTCTGTTACTTCGTCGAAAAATTGTTTTCTTTTCCGCCTTCTTTGTACACAATCCTTGTAATCAGAATTTGTCATTTCTTTAGCCATATTCTCAAAATCATCAAATTTGTTTCGAATATCTGACAAAAATGTTAGAAGACCATCATATAAATTCAAAATTGTACAGAATTCAATTCCTGGCTCTTGTACTGCTTTATTTACTTTATCAATATTATTTAAGAGATTTGCCCAAATAACCGTCATTAATGCCGTTTCTAAATGGTTGAGTTTTTTTAACAAACATTTCACTTCGTGAACTATACTGCTGGTGGTTGTCGATCACATTCTGAAATATTACTTAGTGCTCCTAGTATTTGATTGCAATTTTTTGTTTGTATCCATAGTACGTGTACGACGTTAAAAATCTATGATGATTGACTGATGATTCTTTTCGAACGAGTCTTTTTAAATTTAGTGACTCGTATGTTTTTTTAACTCAAATGACTCGTTCATTATGAACGAATCGTTCATGAACGACACATCTCTATTATACATGTTCATATGCAAAATAACATAAATTATACAAACTTAAAAACAACGGCACTCTGTTGCAATAATTTTTTAAATTTTAAAGTACCAAAATACACAACAGCTTGTGAAACAATTGAATTTCAAACTAAAATGTTTAGAAAATTATTCTGGCGTACTACGTTTTTTTTCATACTACGATTATATGTTGTAATATGCCTATGGCCTACGAAAGGTTTAAGACGGCTCTGAGTAGATCCGTATTCAACCTTTTAAATATAGTTTGGATCATCATTGCCTTTTGAAAGATGATCGAATTCTAAAAAATATCGATTTCTTAAACTTCGTTTGAAAACGATAGAGCGTATATGGAGCTGATATATGGAGCTAAGTCTTTTCGGAAATTTAAAACCGCATAGCAGAAGATAAAAAAACTGCCAAATGATTCAGAAGCGTGAAACATAAATGCGCAAAATCGAATAAGTTTTTTATTTAAAACATACAAGACACAATGTGTGATGTATTTATTAGAACTCAGTATTCCATAAATCTGAAAGTGATGCGAGTTATCCAGAAAAACAAACATTTTTCACAAGCTTCAAAATTATAAATGGTACTTTTAAAACGTGCTTTTTTTATTCTTTTCCTGTTGGGAGAGCATAGGGCTTCCTCAAAGCTTCTGTATCCGAGGCTCTGTTTCCGTTTCATTAATCGCTTTTTGTTAACTAAGCTTGATGATTGTTCTGCTGTAGCTATTCCACATGATTTTCAATCTCAGGCCTTCTGGAAAATACGACGCCAAATTTCTCCGCAAGATGTCACTGATCACTTTTCCTAGAGCTCCCGCAAGGCTTCACTGCGATTTTGCATACCCCTATCTCTTGACGTAAAGAATAGATGTTTGTTGAGTTATGTTATGTCGCATATGCATATGTCAATGGTGTCAATTTAGCAGATGCATATGTTTACATAGATAAAGTTATATTGAGTTTACCCAGCCAAGGATCAAACCCGGGACCTTTCGCATGAAAGGTCGGTGCCACAACCGCTGCGCCATGGGCTGGATTTTGGTCGTGCTTATCTAAAATAAAAAAATATTTAAAACCAAAAACCCTACAAACTAAAATGATTGTGGGCTATAAATATAATTTAATAATCTTTAAAGTCTTTATTTTTATGTTTGCAATACCTTAAGTAGTTCTAATTCTGTAGATATAAATGTAAAATAACTTATTTTAAAAGTTAGACGTCTTTAAGGCTACATAACTGCTTCGGGGCTAAAGATAAACCCCACTTTCCTCAGAATTTTTCGATTATTTCAGCATCCCCATCAGCCCCTGCTCCATGTGAGAGTTACCGCGGTATATCCTGTATTTATATAAGTGTTACATAGCTTTACATAGCAGTACATTATACCTATATATACTTGTATATATATTTAATATTTATTTAAAAAAATAATATTTATCTTTTAATAATACTCATATAATTTCAATTAGCATTTTTTTTGAAAAAAAATCAAATTTAAAAAGTAAATAGTATGGCAAACATAATCAAAAAATAAAACAAAATTAATTTGAATTTAATTTGAATTTAATTTGTATTTAATTATTTACATAAGAAAAATTAATTTTATTACAAATACACTCAGGGAAAATTATTTTTACAAATAAAATTTAAAAATATCAAATAAGTATGTACATAATATGTATAAAATATGTATAAAATATATATACATTAATATTTAAGTCACAGATTTTCAGAAAATATTTTATCCTTCCATGAAAAATAAAAAAAAAAACAAAAAATTTAAATAAAATAAAAGTTACTTTTTATAATTTTTATTTATTTTACATAATTTTCAATCCTGTATATATATTTAAAATTTATATAAAGAATATATATATATATATAATATTTTATAGTATTGATATATTTTATATAATACATGAAAAAGGTATATTTAATTATGTTAATTTTAAAACTTTATTTACTCAAAAATTCACAAAATTTTGAAAAATCCCTTTATTTATTCTTTAAAAATTTGAAAAATTAAATTGAAATTATAAAAATTTATTACCGTTATTGCAATTGTATTGTGTAAAACCAGTTTGAGGAAAAAAAATCTCCTAAAAGTATGCAATAATTATTCACATGTACAATGTACATAACATAATGTACTGCAAAATTTTTTACTAATTTGTAAAATCTATGTTCAATCAACTGCATTTAACTCTTGTGAGTGCTCTTGTATTAATTGATGACTATAAAAATACCCTTAATTTTACCGTTGTTGATACAGTTTAAAATTTCTCACTAATAACTGTAATAACTGTATAACTTTATATTATCCTTATTGACTAACTAAATTTAAATTAGTACGAATAAAATTTAAAATTGACAATTAATTTTAGTACAATTTTCTGACAATGTCATAGACAGGCAAATACTGGCGACACTTTTGTTCTTTCGTTTGTCAATATTTATAAGATATAATAGAGTGCAGTTCATAAGGTTTAATCTTATATTTTTCAGTTTCTATATAACATGCACGAGCTTTTCTGGAGCAACTAGTTCTTAGCCCTGAAATTCCTGCAGGGGACTGTTTATAAATAAATAAATAAATTACCTATTTTTGATAAAAAACAGACTGACAGCATAAAAACTCATTAACAGCAACTGTCAAATTTAAAAAAAAAAAAAATTCATTAAATTTAAAAAATAAATAAAGTAAAAAAATTAATTATATTTTCTTCAGATTATTAATGTAAATAAAAAATTTTTTGATCGCTCTTATATTTTTAACAGAGAACGATGGGTTTTTTTAATTTCTTTTTTTATTTTTTTAATTATCAGAAGGTCTGATTTAATAATCATAATATTAATAAAAAAAAAGGGTATCATTCTGAAAAAATAAAATTAAAAATATTTCTTATTAAATTAATAAAATTTTTTTTTCTTTTGACCCAAAGGTCTGAAATTACAACCTATTTTTAAGTAAAAAAAAATAGCCTTGAAAAAATTTTAGACAATTTTTTTATTTAATTTAATACAAGGTCGGGTTAAAAATGTATTTATGTATGCCATTCCATCTTTTATTTAACAACATTTATTAAATTGTCTTGTAATATTTATAGAACCAAATTATAAGCTTTCTTTTATAATCAAATATGATCTGATCCTAGTCTGAACACTAGACTTCCCAAATGAAAAAACCCAACACTCAACTGCTTTGCCATTGGTAAGATCTGTCCACTTCTACAACATCTACTTCGCCATTAGTTAGATCTGCTACCAAGTGATTGAGTTTAAATCCATTCCTATAAACTTTTAAATTTATTTTAAAATGACGTAAACTTAAATCATATTTTTAATTAATTTTAAAATTTAATTACTGTAATAATACGTTGTAAATATCATTCAACTCTGCTCTAGATAGTATTAATAAGCAGAAGTTTTTAATATCTTTCTTTTCTTCCTACAAAAATAGTCAAAGTCACTTGAATACGTGCAACCTGTCAAACTGTCATATTCCATATAACCTCACTTTTACAAAAAATTTAAAATATTTTAATTCTCATCTAAATTGTCTGTAAAGAAAAATTAATACTTTTAACATTTCTTCAGAAAGGAAATCAGAATACAGAAAAAGAAAAATAATATATTTGTAGAATTGTGTTCCCCTCTAGCAAGTCAAGCGCTAATTTAATAATTATCACGTTTGGATTAATTAAATATGATCAAAGGCGCAAAAAAAAAAAAAACAAAAACAAGCATAAGTAAATAAATCATTATTTTCTAATACTGCTTAATGATTACATTATATCATCATATATATGTACTTATATTATATAAATTATCTTGTAAAAATTTTTAATTTCATAAAATTTTCTTGTATATAAAAATATACATACAAGTATATATATATATATATTAATAAAATATTATAACTTGCACACAATTTTCCTTCCATTTCCATTTTTTCAAAAGTAAATAAAAGCAAAATTAAAGGAGATAAGGAAAATACAAAAGTCAAAATATAATGCGAAAGGATTAGAACGTCAAATTATTATTTAATTTAAATATTTCAATACAGAGTGTTTCATAAATTTTATAATTTATTATATGTTCACAATCTCTTAATTTAATGAATCAAAAAACTGATTTTAGAAAAACAAGTTACTATTGATTTTTATCCTGATTTGACATACATTTTGAAAACAAATTTGTTACAAGGGCCCTATTGTTGTAATAACTTATCACTAATGATGTAACCAAATTTCCCAAAATTTTTCTTGCACCAACACCTTTTTTGACATATGAAGTTTGATTACGCAAACACTATTTTACACCAATAACTAATAACTTCACTATTTCATTATTGATTACTGTTGGTGCAATAGGGCCCAGATATTTCTAAAACTTCTTAGAAATGAATATTTCGTTCATGAAACAAAAGTGTTGCCAGTATATGATTATCTATGAGATTGTCAGGAGATTGAATTAAAATTAATTGTCAGTACATTGATTTTTAAATAAAAATTTTTCACACCCGTGTTTTATTTTTCAATAATATACGATTTTGTACTTCAGTTCGGTTTTTAACATTTGTGAACTTACTAAAAACTTAATTTTAATCTTAAAATTCTTTTTTTTAGACACCTGAATTCCTTTTCAGAATCAACATATTAATAATCCAGTGGAGCGAAGGTTCGAATTAGAAGAATAGAAATACACTACTAAAAATATTTATATACCTAGTTGTATTTTTACGCGATATATATATTTCCCGAAAATCCGCGTAAAATAATTTTCATTTTTTTGATAAAATTTTTGTGGGAATATAGATTTGTTTTAAATTGAATTCATTTTTTTTGAATCGCGTAATTTCAAATATTCGATGACGTACAAAGAGAATTGAATTATTTTAATCAAATCGTGTTATTTTGAGTTCGTGTAAAAAGGGAATTAGATGTATTCAGTTTGCCCGACAATATTTAAATATTAATCTATTACCAATTCACTTCGATGGGATTAAAATAAAGAAAAATGATTTTAATAACCATCTTCTATTAATCACCCTGTACATAACACTAATTATTTTAATTATTTAACTTACATTAAATTTAAGCTCAAAATATATTTAATAAATGAAGAGATTTTGACGTATTATTTAAGTATATTTTCATCATTTCATATAATAAGATATCCTATATATATAAAAATAATTGTATACGTATATAATTCCATGAATAAACATATATTATATATATATATATATATATATTTGTATACATACATTAAAATAATATTCATATTATTTTCTTCTAAAAAAAAAAATTATTTTTAATCTGGGTATGCAAATAATCATAATCAAGGTAAGATACTTTACAGGTTAACTGTTTAAGTTACGTTATTTGAATTTACTTCAATATATTTTATCTTATTTCATATAATTTTTAACAGTTAGATGAGTAACGGTAGAAATAATACTTTTTCCATTTTAACTCGAATATTTAATTTAAATAATTACAAGAAAAGTGTAAATTTTTAAAAGGTGAAATGATGTAAGGTGGTAGATGTTTTAGAGTAATTTATGTATTCAATAAATTAAATTTGTATATACATATATAATACAAATGTAATTATACATAAATGTGTATTATTATAATTGAGTATATATATTAACTTATTACCTTTACTTACCTTCAAATAATTATAATTAACTATAAGTCACTTTTAAATAAAGATGCGATATGATTATGTTATAAAAGGTTAAAAATTTTCAAAAGATATTAAAAAATGGAGAATTAAAAATTGAAAGAGCAAATTTTATAATTATGTATAAATTATTTACTTAATTTATTTAACATTTTGTTTGTATAATAATAAAAGGTGATGATTATATTATGGAAACGGGATTATATATATTTATACATCTTTAAATAAGTACGTATACACGTAATATAGTAAGTTTTATATACAGTGAAGGCTGAAATAAAGTTGTTCACAAAATTGAAATGATTAAATGATTAATTGAACGGATGTATATATTTAATAGGCTTGGTGGCACAGTG
This sequence comes from Dolichopus griseipennis, assembly GCA_963082915.1. Taxonomy (NCBI): domain Eukaryota; kingdom Metazoa; phylum Arthropoda; class Insecta; order Diptera; family Dolichopodidae; genus Dolichopus; species Dolichopus griseipennis. The sequence continues at coordinate 99,139,246 of OY720444.1, forward strand.
GTTAGAGTGCCAACCTTTTATGCGAAAGGCCCGAGTTCGAATACCATAGTGAAAGTTAAAAAACTTTTCTGGTTTTTGACTCAACTCAGCTACTATTCACCATTGGGTTCAAATTAATGATTTAATCAATAATTAATAATTATATATCTTTAATAAAAAAAAATTACATAAATATAAAAATATAAACAAATGCAAAATATTCCATTTTTAGTTTTTAATTGAATATTATAACTCACAGATGTAAAATACCATATAACTCTTACCATATAATATATACTATAAAATATTACAGTATATACAAAAATATAATTTTATCTAGTAAAAATCTTAGACGTTTCTACATGTTAAAAGCCTAGTAATATCTTATCTTTAAATTGTATGTGGAATTCATTAAGATCACTTTTAATATATAATATGACCCCATGTTAGAAAGGCTTATTAGTCTAACAGTTTAGTCTAACATCCTAACAGTTGAACAGTTAGGACTTAAAAAAATAAAAAATAAGAAAACAAACAGTAATCTTGCAAATTTTTAAAGGTATCGAAAGATATATAAACTGTCAATTTTTTTCCTAATGTCAAATGATAAATTTCGTAATTATTATATGTCAGTTGATCCCTTATTATAAGAATGCGTTAATATTAATTACTGTTTTAATATTTTAAATATTTTTTTTGGGGGTCATTGTTAGTGTAGCCATTTGACATTTCTTCATGAATTAAAAAAAAAATACAAAATTTGACATCAACAAGTTACTTTTTTTTGTACAGCACTGTACATTAATAAAATTAAAAACTAAATTTTATACAATAAATAAAATTAATTAAAATATAAATAAAGAGTATGAGTAAAAAAAGTTAATATAGACATGGAATGAAAACATTATAGTACTCAAACCAAGAGAAATGCTTAAGAAATTTTTAGTTAGAAAAATTCTCATGGAATTTTTAGAGTACTTAGAGAAATATTTGATAAGTTTACTTTTGTAAATTTGTCAAATTGTTTCAAAAAAAAATAATTTTTAAAATCAATTCTATGTCTCCCAACTGTCATTTAAAACTTTTCACAGCTTCAAAATTAAAAATTAATTTATTAAAAATTATTTACGTATTTCTATTAATAAAGTTCCTTTAAGCGATCTGCAGTTACTCTTAATTGAGGCAAATTCAACTGAAACGATGGAAGTGAAACAAATAATTACTGATTTTTCCAATATGATGGCAACGGGGAATGATTTCAGTTTTAATTAAAATATATAATTAAAGTACATTAAGTTTATGAAGTTTGTTATATTTTATTTTGAACACCTTTTGATCAACATTTTCATTTCATAATTTGTGGAGAGCCCGCATTTCGAAGTTCCGCCATTGAATTAACCTAAACCTTTTTCTTCATCATTTACTACACTTTCAAATTACAGTTAAAATATGAAATTGGGCTTATATGAAATAATATGAAAAAATTTTTCATTAAAAATAAAACGAAAGTCTTTTTGGACAAAAGTTTATTCCATCCAATTACAGAATTTTTATTCCTATTCTTATAACCAATTATATATTCCAAAACAATCACTTATAATTTACAATCCACCCAGAAATTAATTATATATACATATAAAATAAAATATATATATATATATATATATATATATTTATTTCCACATATATGCCTTATATAAAATTAACAGTTATATATTCAAATATGATATAAAATAATATATAATATGTATACATATACTTAGTATATAATATAAAGGATTTAAAATCATTTCTTTTCTGAATATTATATTAACGGTAAAAAAATAACAATAAAAACAACAACAACAAAAATTAACTGTAAAATTAAGATGTGCGATAACGAATGAATTTATTATTACGCTGATTTGCCAAAGGAAATTTATTATATACTTGTATATACGTATATGTATGTATGCATTTTCATATTTTATTTTAATTAACAGAAAATAAAAGGACTCAAGTGCATAAAAATATATGTATGTGTGTGTGTGTATGTATTTATTTACATATACATGCTGTTCAACATTTAAACAAATAAAATTTCTTATTAAAAAACTTTTTTTTTTTTAAATTCGTCAAATGAAAGAATTAATGTTTATTATAGAAAGGACTCTATATGAAAATCCACCCTCCCACCCCCTACTCCATAGTATGTAAACACATGAAAAGTCTGAAGTGATTGAAGAAGTGCGCTTCATCTGTTTTTTATTTTGAACAACAAAATAAATAAGAAAAGAAATTATCTTGTTAGAAATTCATTAAGAGATTCTTAAGTTTAGACATAAGATTTGTTTTTTTATTTTTTGTTTTTTTTTGATTTTATGCCCAGAGATTCAAAAATTTTTTTTTCATTAGACTTTCGTCCTTTGTATTACTCTGGTGTATATATTGCACAATAAATTGTATAATGTGTTATTCCTTTAACATGTGGGTGTGTGTGTATGTAAAACATACATTTGATAGCTTTCTTTAGAAATGTAAAATAATTTTTTTGAAGAATGTTATAATTAAACTAAAAAACTATTCGTTAGTTTATATACTTGTTTTAATTTTATGATGAATACATATATATATACAATTTATATAATATAGACTTATAACTAGTTAGTTATTTAGTTAGTTAGTTACTTATTAGAATATTATAGTGTTTTAAATATATGTATAAATAAAAAAGATGATGAAGTGGTTGGTATATTCGCATATATATAAATTTTTATTAATTTTTGAAAAAATTTAAAGTTTCTTCTAGTTTTTTGTAGATGTAGAGAAGTTTTATGAATTTTAAATTAAAAACATTGATTAATGCAAGGAAAAACTAATCTGTATAAAATTTTAAATTTTCTTTTTTAATTTAAAGTTAAGAGAAAAGAATTATGTAAAAGATTTTTTAATTTGTTGGAAAATTTAAGTTAAAACTTTTTATAAATTAGAAGTGGTTTTTCGAATGACCTAAAAATCACTCGCTTAAATGCCAAAAAATGAGCTTGAGTTTAAAACCTACTTTTTTCAAATATAAAAACTACGTTTAAACTCATAGTTTTTTTTTAAAAAATCGAGATTTTGATTTTAAGTTCAGTTAAATGCATTCAAGCGACTATCATGCAATTAGACTCAAATTTTTAACACCTTGAAAAAGGAATACTAGAAACTCTGAACTAGTTATGAAGTTATCAATCTTTTTTTTAAATGAAATTCATTTTAAGAAACCATATCCAAAAACTAGGCTGAAATATGGCAAAACAAAGGTTTATAGGAAAAGAAACTTTGAACATGAAAGCTATTATTAACAACTTGGATAGGTAGCAAAGTGGTTAGAGTGACGACCTTTCATGCGAAAGGCCTGAATTCAAATCCCAGTGAAAGTGAAAAACTTTTATCTAGTTTTCGACACTACTCAGCTACAATTCGCCATTAGGTTCAAATTAATGGCATAATCAATAATTAATAATTATATATCTTTAAAAAAAAAACATTAATATAGCAACATAAAAAACACAAAATATAAACAAATAATTTAATTGAATAATATAACTCACAGATATAGAATGCCATATAACTTAAATACAAAATAGTACAATATAAACAAAAACTAGAATTGTAACTATTGAAAATCTAAGACGTTTCTACATTATATAAAGCCCAGTACTATCTAATGTTTAAATTGTATGTGGAATTCATTAAGATCAATTTTCATAACACGAATAGAATATGACCCCCTGTTCCAACATGAACCTATGGTATAGTCAAACTTATTAGCCTAACAGTTAAACAGTTAGCGCTTTAAAAAAAAAAACTAAAAAATAAAAAAGATTTGTTAAGTGTATTTTTTTCCAACTAACTAGTCACAACAAATCCAATTAATGAAAAAAAAGTTCTTAAACGGTAGTAATGTATTCTTTTCGCTTGAACTTGGTCGTTTTTTCTGATATTCGTCTATTTTTAAATGATATTTGTCTATTTTCAAACAAATTTGGTAGTTTTTCAAATTAAATTGATTAAATTCTTTGTTTTTATATACATACACTCATACAGCAATCCTTTGCTTTACTACTGCTGTTAATCACCTCGTATTTAAAAAAAAATTTAAAATTTTTATATGAATCCTAAAGCAATTTTACAAAAAAAACTCAAAAACAAAAAAAAATAAATAAAATTAAAAAAAAAAACTACACTATAACTGTACTACACATTTAAATGAGTGAGACATCTATAGTGCAAATTAAAAAACAAAATAATTAAATTTTGTAGAAAATTAATTGTTATTTTGTTTTATATTTTTTTATACTTTGTAGTTATTTTAGTGTTTTTATGTGCCCTTAAGGAAGTTGTAAGACTTTACAACTATTTTATAAGTTCTTCTTCATGTATAGTAAGCCCTTGTTTGAGGGGATACTTTGAAGAAGAAATAAAATTTAGAAATAGAATAATAAAATAGTTACAAAAAAAAACTATATACAATGTAGATAATATAGTTATATATTTACAAAGTTTGAAGTATAGTTGAATACTTGAAATTGTTTCATCAGAACAAATTAAATTCAATTGTGATGAAAATTAAAATTAAAAAATAAAATAAAAAACAAAATAAATGAATTCTTTTTATTCTATATTTTATATTAAAACTTTAATTGAATTGTTCTTTTTTAAAAAATGAAATAAATAAATAAATAAATTGATATTGTAAAAAAAAACATATTTATTTACGTGAATTGTAATAAGAGTAATATACAAATGAAATAAAACTTAATTCAAGTTAATGTTAATGAATTGACACATATAGGACACGTATCCTATGATCGGGAATCACTCAGGGTTGTTTAACTTCACTTTGTAATTGAACACTTATTGTAATAATATGTAATCAACCCCTGTATTTGTTATTAAAGGACTTTTTTTTTTATCTTAAAATAGCTACAAGCTATGGCGTAGAACAGTAGAGTGAGAAATAACAGAACTAAATAAAATAACATGGTCTCAAATGAAAGTCATAGCACTAAATAGAAACAGATGGAAAGGCTTTGTGGAAGCCCTATGCTCCCAAAGGAAGTAGAAAGGGGAAAAAAAATAAGCTAAAAGCTATTATTAGATTAGTGATAAGTAGTTGGAGCAACATGGCCCAACTATTTGGGAATGCTAAATATGAGGCATGAGCAGATAGTGTCAACTATCATCTTTTCTACCTTGTACGCAAAAGCAGCAATCTTTCAATAGTAATCATAAGAGGCTAAAATAATAACCAGAGCCTACTAATGTTATTAGATTTTTTTTAGTTACTTTATAATCATAAAAAATATTGCCCTCAAAAAATTTCTTATCAATTAAAAAAATTTTATTTCTCTTATTTAAACTATTTTTTTTTTTGATGTAAAACCAGCTTAATTCTAAATTTTATGTCATTCAATTAAATATATTAAATGTCAATTTAAAATTCACATGTCATAATTTTTAAAATAGTGACAAAATGATTTCTTATTTTAATTGTATGTATATTTATTTTTATTACATTTATATAAAGTAGTAAATATATACATATATTATATATATATATATAAATTTACATATATATACTTTGCAAATATTCAGATTTTAATTGAAGGTTTTTATTGATAAAAAGCTTCGTATTCATTTAGTTCAATAAAACTGCATTAAATGAATATTAATTAAATTTTAATTAAATGAAATTGAATGAGTTTTTATTCATGCAATTGTTTAAAATTACAATTTTTTTTTATTATTTCAAACAATTTTAATTTTTTTAATAATTTAATTGATTTTGAACAAGTTATGATCAGAAAATTAATTTTTAAATATAAATTATATAATAATTTTAAAAAATCATAATGTACCTATTTAATTATATAAATATTAATAATTTTTTTCATTTAATTTTCTTTTTAGTAATGGAGGTTTTCGACCCGTTTTGGATAATAGTTCACAAAGAACAAATCCACCATTATTTTTACCACCGCATTTGGCCTCATTAAGTCAACAATTTTCTCAACCATTATTTCCAGGACTTAAAGGTAAGTTTTTTTAAATTTTAATTCAAAAGAATAATTCTTGAATTTGATTTGTAGTTTTTTATTTTTTCCTTCTCTTCCCCCCTTTAGGGGCATAGAGCTTCCACAAAGCCTTCCCGTCTTACACTATTATTGGCCATCTGCTTTATTTGCACCCAAGTTTTCTCCCTATCTAATATTTCTTTTTCTATCATTCTGAACCAAGTTATGCGGGGCCTTCCGACACTTGACGTTGTCCTTGGAGGTTCCACTCTAGAGCTTGTTGGGCAATTTTTTGGACAGGTCTTCTTATTGTATAACCAACCCATCGCTATTTTCGTCTTCTTATCGGCACTATCACAGGTTGCTCCTTTGTGATTTGACAAAGTATTTTATTTTTTATTCATTATTGATTCTTCTTGGCCAGAAGATTTTACAGATAAGCATTTGTTCAGAAATACCTAGATCTTATTAATATTTTTCTGATTTGTGTGCCAGGTTTCACTGCCACATAGAAGCGTTGATTTAATACAGCCGTTCAATGTCCTTAACAACGTGTTGAATAAATTCCGGGATCTCCATGTTGCCCATAACCTTGCGATTTGTAGTTAACGATCTGTATTAATATAATCGTATTCCAACATATTTGGAAGGTTTTTTAGACCAAAATTTTCGATATTTAAATTTTTGGAGAAAGATGTTAAACATCTCGACATCATAAACGTCTTTAAATGAAAACTGGCAATCCCAACTATCTTTGAGACATAGTGACTTGGTCGTATGCTTTGAATTGACATTGAATTGACATGTAACAAAGCAAAGATTACTTCATAAGAATTTTGATTGACAAAGAACCTAACAATCGGAGGATCAAATGAATCAAAATAAAATCTATTTATTTTTGTTAATTAACAACAACGATATCGTACACCTTTCTAAGTCTTAAAAGTTTTTTGAATTCAATTTAAACTCAAAATACTTATAATCTTTAGATTTCGCAAAACCATTACTACTTCCTTAAGTAATCCTAAGATATTTTAATATATATATATACAATTTTACATATATACATTTTATAAATTTAATATTTTAAAATATGAAAACATATGTATTTATGTACAAAATTATCTATTAATAATTTTCAATAAGTTTCGTACTCGTGTAGTCCTTTCACTTTGGTAACTTTCAATTTAAATCCTTATTAATATTCAATTATACTTTCTTTACACACATTTTGTTATACAAATACATGCAAGTATTATTACTTTAGCATCAATTTTCAATATACTATTACGTAAAAATAATTTTATTTTATGGATTTTGTGGAATTAATTTTTTTTATTTTTAATTTTAAAGAAAGTATTTTATACGTATAATCAAAGAGATATCAAATAATAAATTATTTAAATTTTTTTAAAATGTACCGTTAGATTACGAATTTCGTACAGTATTTTTACGTAGAATTTCATGTATATTGTATACGAAATAATATTTGAACATATGTATAGGTACATTTATTTAATAAATAATAACTTATAATTCCCTGAAAAAAAAAACGTAATCGCCATTTGTTTTTTTTCTTATTTATCAATTTTTTTTTTTGTATTTTATAAATTGAATAATTTTTAAAAAAAAAAAAAACCCTCAAATTTGAAATAATTTACTTTATAAAATTTTTTTTAAAATTGGTCATATACATATAACATTATGTAACAAAATATTGTCGGTAATATTGTCCCATTGACTTTTCGATTTGACACACAAACGTCAAAATATCTTAGGTTCAGAAAGTTATTTAATTTTTTGACTTCAACTCAGTCGATATGTCACGTATAATATGTAAGATTTTGACTTTTTATCATTTATTCAACGTCCAGCATATTATGTAGATTTTATAAAGCTTTACGTCATTTGATGCAGTGCGCCGTTTAATGCGATTTGTCATTTAATGCAGTTCATCATTCGTTGCGTAATAAAATTTCGCTGACTACTCTTGCGTTATGAGAAATAATTTTAATTAAAACACTTACGACATTTCTATTTTTTTTAAATATTTATTTTATAATATTTATACAAAGAATACTAAAAATTAACTGATAGAATAATATTGCCGCACAGTTGTCAAATGTCAAAATATAAATTACATTTTGACATTTCATTCTTATCAAAAGTCATCATATTTAAAAAAAAAAACAAAAACTCATTTCACTTCATAGACTAGCGTCACGGCCTTTGTGTTAAAACCAAATCCATTAAATTCTTGTAGTTTAAGCAAATGTCAAAAAGACGCTTGAAGCGAAGTGCATATTCTTAAAAAATAAGTTTTAATTTTTTTTATAAAACAACTCTTGCATCATAATTGATCCAAATTATATATTAAAATACATATTAATATACTTTTTATTCTTTCAAAACCGATTGATTCACAAACAAATCGACAAATGAATATCCACTCAAAAACCCTTAAACAGAATTCCGTATTGAAATCTTTTTACGCGTTTCCAACTACACGTCAATTTAAAAATAAAATAAAAAATAAAAAATTAGAAAAAAATATACATTTCGAAAAAAAATTTTTTTTTTAAATCCGTGAAAAACTACGCAACAAAAACTAAAAAAAAAAAAAACAGCAACAAATATTGTTTATAATTTTTACATGAAATTTAATTCCCAAAAGTGGCTTTTATAAAACCAAAAAACAACAAAAACAAAATAAACGCCAAAAAAACCAAAGAAGCTTTTAGTCAGATTAGAGATTATTACATTTTGTCCTTTATTTGTCGTTTTTTTAAAATTTTTTTTTGAATTCAAAATTTGAATTTTTTTTTTAAATTCAAAATACTGAAGGGAAAAACCAAAAATATCAGCAGAACCATTAAGGTTAACTAAACACGCGTCAATATAATTTTTTTCCGCGTTTTTTTTTTTTCTTTTGCCCTCTCTCTCTCGCTTCGAGTTTTCACTAAAACAATTACAAGGACTTAAAGGAGGACAAAAATTTCAAATATCATTTCCTTATAATATCGAAGTGTATATGAAAACTTTCCAAATTTTATAAATGTAAATATTGTTCATATCTCATTTCCTCTCAATCTTTTCAGCTGTGTACCTGTCCACAATATTGTACAATGTATCTGTACTCAATATCTTTAGACTTGTTTTCAAAACCTATCATTGTCCTTATTTTGTATATTTCGCGGCTAAAAAAATTTTCTTTTACTTTAATGAAGAAAAAAAAAAGCAGAAAAATATCGCGTTTCATTGGATTTTCCTTGTATACAGGTCACAGGTGTTTACACGATTCATGAATATTGTTGTATTTTACCTTTAAAAAATATAAACATTTATTATACAGTGGAAAAAAAAAGAATAAAGAAACAAACAACAAGTGCCATTATAACAAATTTAATAAAGATTTATGTCAAACATTATCGACACTCGACTGGATTACTTTTACTTTTTTTTTTTTTCTTCTTTATATAAAATTTTATTTTACAAAATTATCATATTTTCTTATATACTATATTAAATTTTAATTTTCATTATAAATATTTACTTACCTTAATAATGTAAAAATAAATGTATATATAATATAATATAAGAAAATTATATTAAATTTGATTTACGAGATGATAATGATGCAGATAATAACTCGTATTGAATAATAAATATTAACTTGTATATTAAAAATTCATATTAATGTAATATTTAAAAATAAAAATTTTTGTAGGGAAGTTATTACTTTTTTTTTTTTAATTTATTTCTTGGTAATTTTATTTTCCTTCTCTTATTATATAATATTTATATATACTACATTTGCTCCTTCCTTCCGTAAAAGTTTCCACGGTTTGGCAATTAAATTTAATATCTTGGTGGGATACAACATCCTCAATAACCAAAATCAACACTTAGACAAAATCCCCAAAAACAAAATTTTTGATATTTAAGTAATGTACTCGAATTCTGTATTAGTAGTTGCTTATCTTATAGTTGTTTATAAAAGCAAAGTCTTAAAGTTTAAATTTAATAAACTGAAATGATATGTTTTAAGCCGCAGTTTTTCTTCTGAGATATGTGAGATAATATGAGATTTTGTAACAGGGGCCTTACTAAGTAAAAAATTCGCCTCGAAAATTCTTGGTAATTGCGATGCTTAAATCAAATTACACTTAATCAAATATTTTAATTACTATGCGAATTACTGGTTAAATCATTTGCTGTACCCTCAGTATTCAAACTTGGAAATAATTACGATGCGAATTTAATAGATGCGTTGTGAAATTTCTTACGTGGTTGGGCACCAGGATTGCATAGTAGGAGTGAAATAATCAAGATTTTAGTTTTTTCATATTCGAACCTTCTACAATTCTCCATTCTTAGCTGAATTCCCTGTATAAATGGCATAGGGAAAGCTTATCTATTAATATATATCGTATTATTAAATTTTTCGAGGAAACCAATATCCAGATCAACTCTGTTCGTAATCCAGGCAACTAACATGAATATATTAAGAATCTATTTTACTTTAAAAAAAATCGCTCTGATCAATATTATGCATTCATAAAAGATTCTTTTCTACCGTTGATAATTTTTTTTCAGTATTTGATAAATACAATGAAATGCATAAGACCTACCATGAAATGCCGAGCCCACTAAAGTATTGAATTTTCTCTGATTGAAAGAGTTGATAAATTAAAACTTATTCCCCTTTAAAATTATAAAAAAAGTATGTTTCAATTTCCTTTAATATTTTACTTTATTTATTTACAGGATTTCCTGGTTTATGCTCTTGCTGCCCAATAAAACCACCAACAACATCAGTAACATCAACATCACAAGGATCACCGCCTTCATCAAATCATCCAGATCCACGTTCAAGTTCAGTTGCTGAATTACGTCGTAAAGCACAAGAACATTCAGCAGCATTATTACAATCATTACATGCTGCTGCAGCTGCTGGTTTAGCATTTCCTGGTTTACATTTACCACCATTATCATTACATCATGCTTTAAATAATAGCAATAATAATAGTAATAGTAATAACAGCAATAATAATAATAATAACAATAATATTAATCATAATAATAATCATCATAATCACCATAATCATCACAATCATCACAATCATAATAATAATAATAATTCAAATAATACAAATCATAATTCAATAAATTCAATACTTGATAGAAAATCTGAGGCACAAGATATGACAACAACAACAATGAACGGTATTATATCATCACAATCTGGTAATAATGGTAATGGAAATGGTGGTGGTGGTGGTGGTAATAATAATGTTGGTTTAAATAGTATTGGACATTTATTAAATTCATCAAATAATTCAAGTAATGGTAATTCATCTTCTGGTACACCTGGAACACCACCAGATCTCAAACAAAATGGTATTATTGAAAAAATTTCAAATTCATCAGATTAGTTTTATTGATTTTGGTAAAAAAAGAGAAAAAGTAATCAATTTTAGTTATTCGATATTTAAAAAAAAAAAAACAAAAACCATTGAATATAAATTTTAAATATTAAAAAAGAAAAACATTGTAAATTTATATATATATACAAAAATTAAATAAGTTTTAATTAATTAATTACTAATAAATAGAAATAAATACTATATAAAATTTTTAAATTTAAAATTAAAAAGAAAATAATATTTATATTCTAAAAATCAAATAAAAATTAATTATTGTATAATTATTTTGCAATAGTAGCAATTCTAATTTCAAGGTAAACTTTAATAATTTCCAAAATTCGATTCTTATTCGATTGTTTTTCAAAAAGTTTTAAAAAGTTTCGATTTTCGATTCTTGTTGTCAATCAAAACAAACTTTTCAACATTGAAATACTATTTGTCAAAATCTTAAGACAGTTAAAATTACCTTAATTTTATTGATTACTTCAAAAACTTAATTTATTTAAATTTAAATTATTATATAAATTAAATTATATTTATTACTATAATTAAATATTTAAAAAAAAAAAAAAGATAAAAAAAAACAATCAGAATTAATGATAATATTAAGTAAATTAAAATTAATTGGATGATAAAAAAACTTTTTAATATTAATATATTATAAATAATGATAGTAAATTTATATTAGAAATTTAAGTACATTAAAAAAAAAAAAATAAAATTAATAAAAAAAAAAATATTTAAATAGTAATTAACTTAATAAATAAGTTTATTTAAAATTTTATTTAATTTTAATTAAAATAAGTATATAATAAATAAATTAAAATAATATTAATTATGTACATAATTTTAAATTAAAATATTATTTATTTTTAGTATATAAAAAAAAAAAATTAAAAATTTCTTTATCTTCAATTCTTAAAAATCTTAAATTTGATATTCAAATATTGTAAATTTAATTTGGGTTTTTTTAATCGATTTGTAATTTAAATCTATGTCAGTTTGAAACGTCAAAACAATTTATTCAGTTTATAAAATATTTTAAATTACATACTTTTATTTAAGCAATCTGGCAACACTACATTAATTTAAAGAAAAAGTAAGTTGCAAGAAAGATTAACTGGAATACTTTCATAACTGAAGAAATATTAAAAGCAGTTCTGTACAAAACTGAGTAAAATGGTACTTAAATACAGTTATAAGTACCATTACCTGATACTTATTACCTTCTCAAGTACCAGTATTAATTAGATATCGATACTTACAAATTTCAAAGTATAATTACTTGTAATCAAGAAAAAATACTTGCAATTCTCAAAAGGTAATTAAATTTTGAGTTTAGTTACTTTTGTATTTATATTTTGGCACTTAAGTATTTTCAAGTAATTAAGTACCAAGAATTACTTAAATATCAAGAACTGAATTGTTTTCCAAGTATTCAAGTAGTAATTTCAATTAAATTATTTTAAAAGAATTATTTGCTATGAAAGACAACACAATATAAAAGTTCTAAAAATTTAATTTAAGTATTTGAAAAAATCGAAAATTAAAACAGGAGTTGTCTAGGCAATTTCAACACTGTCAATGTCTACTGATGAGTCTAGTAATGTTGGAAAGACGAAGAACACCTTACTTCTTAACGAAAGTTAAAATCGCCTTACCAAATATCCAAATGTTTCCCTCCATTCTAAAAATCTATTGTTTTTAATTTATTCTATTACTTTAATTTTCTATTTTACTTTAATTGTTTAATTGACCTTGTAATAGAGAACTTGAAAACCATCCCTAATTTATACTGGCAATAAACTTATCAAACCCAAACCCAATTCCTAATTTCATTTTTATTAATTTAAAACAATCTCATTGTTAATATTGAACTAATTTATAAATTTATATATAAATAAATTTAAATATAGATTTTTCCATCTTTTGAATTAAAAAATTTAATATTTATTAGAAGGCAATGTAAAATATACATCATTATATTATAAGTTTATTTAATTAGAACTATATATAAAAAACAAAAAAAAATTAAAACGATATACAATTTAAAAACTAAAATTAAATAAGTTTTTTTTTTCATATAAAACAATAAAATTATAATTAGAACAAAAATATAAAATTTAAAACCCCTGATATAGTTGATATAATAATTCGTAATTATGATGAAAATCAATATTGTGTATTTATGACATAAGCCAAAATTTTCCAAAATTAAAACAAATTTAATATCATATAAGATTTTGTCTTATAATTATTTATTATTGTAAAAATATTAATTTTTAAATGATTATTAATATTCGTCATTATTATAATATTGATTTTCATCATAATTATAGAAAAACAAAATATTAAATTGGAAATAATTTCAAAAATTTTAATTAAAATCTTATTATATTATATAGAAATTAAATTAATTTTAAAATCTAAGTAAAAAATTATACATACAATATATATATAATAAAAATATTGTGCCATCAATAATTAATAAATTATTATAATTATATTAATATTATATTATAAATTAAAAAAAAAAAATTTAATTATTAAAAGTACGAAAATAAAAAATTAAAAATATATAATAAAACAAAAAAAATTAAAAATGTTTTAATTAATTAATAATTTTATTTTTTTAGTAGTAAGTTTTAAAAGTATTTATAAAGTATAATTGAATCAGTCCCAGTTAAAAAGAAACTTATAGAAACTTATTTAATTTAATTCAATTTAGAGAACTTTCACTAGAGTCCATCTAACGGCTTGTTGGCACAGTGGTTAGAGTGTCGACTTTTCATGCGAAAGGCCCGGGTTCGACTTCCAGTAAAAGTGAAAAAACTTTTCTGGTTTTCGGCTCGACTCAGCTACCATTCGCAAAATACAAAATATTAAAATATAAAGCTAAATAGAAATATATGTATTGAAAATCTAAGACGTTTCTACATGTTATAAGGCCTAGGACTATCTCATTTTTAAATTGTATATGGAATTCATTAAGATCAATTCTAATAATACGAATATAAAACGACCCGCTGTAGACAGTCGACCCGCTGTGACAGCCTAACAGTTGAACAGTTAGTTCTCAAAAACAAAAAAAAAAAAAACCCCAAAAATTCTTTAGATTTTATAGAACTAGTCCCTCACGGTTGTAGTCGTCCGCTTTGAAGAAAAAAATTCCAATTTATTTTAAAATATTATCTAAAAGCAACCAACCGACCAATTCTTTTGAACCGTGTTGACCTGGTGTCTTTTCTACAATTCCTTATTTTTCCAATTTACTTACAGTTGTTACCTGGATTTTAAAATGATAAAATAACCCAACTTAAACTAATAAGCTTGCTTAGGTTGTTATTTTCCAATACAATTGTTTCCATACTCAATTCCATTTCTTTCATTTTCCAATTCAAATTCTTCCATGCCCATAAATCTATAAGTCTAAGAGTATCCAATTTAGCATACAATTTCTTATCAACTTCTATATATCCGCTATGTTTAATTTAGAAAAACATTATCAATGGACTTTTGATTGACTAGATTCTGGAATCTCTGCACTGAACCTAGATTAACGCATTTTTTAGAAATTCCATTTTAAAACAAATGTTTTAAAACATTAATAATCCATTTAATTGATTCTTATCTCTTTCTTTATTATAGATTGTCTTAAGTATAACAAAAAATAAACTTTAAAATATGGAAATATTTAAAAAACATATATATGTATATTAAGTTCATTTCATAATTTTATAACTGAATGCATTTTTATCACAAGTTCTTTCACATGTTTCTCTATTTGGAAAACGATTACGATTACCATTACATCCACCATATGCAAATTCTTCACATTTATTTGTTATTATATTAAAATAATATGCTGGCATATAATAAAATATACAATTTCCTTCATCTCTTGGTAATTGACAATAGCCTATAATATAAAAATAATAATTTTTTATTTATTTATATATATATTATATATATATATATAGTTCAACAAACTTGTACGCCATTCTTTGACTTCATCATTTGTTGGTGTAAAACCATTTATTTGATTTGAATTAATTTCATTGAAATAATTCAAAAAACATAAAATAAAAATTATATTCAATATATATTTCATATTTTTAAAAAATTAATTACTAATTTTTTTTTTAATTAAATTCTGAATAACAATTTACAAGAAAGTTTCAACGCACAAAACTAATAACTTATTGATAATAAATCGCTTTTTTTGTTTTCTTTTTAAAAAAAACATTGATAACAATTCTAAAGTAGTATTTGTGTTAAATAAAGTATATTTATATTAAATGTCAAATAAAATTCAATGGGCATGTTTTAAATAATTGCTAAATTATCAAATATCAAAATTTCAACCATTTCTAAATATTTGGATTTCTGTTAAAATTTAAATTTAACTGACAGTTCTAACTAATTAAAAAGGTACTTATCTTATTCACAATTAGCCTCTTTTAATTTCATTCACAATTAAGTCTCTCTTAATCTCATTCACAATTAAGTTTCTCTTAATCTAATTCACAATTAAGTCTCTCTTAATCTCATTAACAATTAAGTCTCTCTTATTTTCATTCACAATTAAGTCTCTCATAATCTCATTCACAATTAAGTCTCCCTTAATCTCATTCACAATTAAGTCTTTTTGTTCTCTATGGTCCATATTGATATTCTTGATGTTGAACACCGGTATTAGATCCATCTTGAAAATGACGATGCAAGAGGCAATTAGTTAAACTAACTAAGGATTGGAAATGTTTTGCTGAAAATTTTGATGAACCCTTGGCAACTCTGTATGTCTTAAAAAATCTTTGAAATGGTATATGATTTACCAGAAAATAATTTTTATCCGGTTTCACAGTATCAATAATTCACAACTTCTTTGTTGTTGTCTATGTAGGCGCACAAATCTGGGATGGCCATATATTTTTTTAATTTAAAATTATATATCTTTAATTTTTAATTAATTTAATAAATCATTAATAATTATATAAGTTAATAACTCTCGACATATTAGATTCGAATTGAGTTGATATAAATATAAAAATTTTATTTATTTACAAAGATTTTATATCTATTATTTTCATAAGAATTATTAATATTGAAAAGTTTTCTTAACACTAAATGGTATCAACTGTCAGCTTCCATTAAGCTTAAATCTTAAATATTGTTCTATATTTTCCTCCTAAATATATGCAATATTTTTAATTAGCGAACATGAGTTTTTTAATCCGCTTTAAAGTGACTGTTAAATTTATATTAAGTAAAATTTGGTAAATATAATTACAAACTATATAACTTATATAAATTGTGATATAATACACTTTGATAATGTCATATATGAGAACAGTTAATCATTGTGTATTTGAGACTAAAGTTTTCCAACATTAAAATAATTTAATGAGCAACGAAAGATCTGAAATTTTTTAAATAATAACATTGCAATAATTTAAGAGTTGGCAAACATGTACTGAGGTCTGGATAAGCTTCAATGCTTCAAAAACTCAAAGTTGTCATTTATCTATTAAGTTAATCATTTATTTATTATTTTTCTTTTAAATTGTGAATATTAAAAATTTCTAATAACTAATAAATTTTACATTTGGAATATTACAAAATATCTAAATTATTATATATCAGAATATATACTTTAAATTATATACAACTCCATTTCGGCCTCAAATAAATCTAAAGAATATCTAGAGATATATGTACTAACTAAACTACAATTTTTTGGATGAGATGCAAAAAATCTATTCAGAACTTTAATAATAATGATATTACAAATGATTTAACTTCTTTAAATATAACTGGAGAAATACGGTGCAGCCTCCGGAGACACGGGGTTAAGGTTTTCTAGAAAAAAAACGGTCTTCTCTTTTTTAGACTTTATCATATTTATTATAGAAGAACTCAACTTATACTCAACTTTTAATATAATAACATAACTATTAAAATGTGAATCACTTAATTTAATTGTGAATCAAATCTATTACGATATTGACAACTGCGTTAAAATCATAATGATTAGTAAACACTTAATGAGATTTAATAAAAAAATTATTAATTTAATATGAAGAAATGCAAAACAACAATTGAATAAAATTAAATACACAAATTACATACTTAATTTCACTTAGTTTAGATCATATATTTTAAATTAAATAACAATATTCAACTTGAAATTAAATAAATTAATTGCCAATTAAAATAATATAATATGTAATATCATAACAATACCTTTATTTAATTAGAACAAATTTAAAATTAAATGATATAATATTAACAAAAAAAAAAAATATATCTACTTAAATATATTAAATACAATATATACTAAATTTTTAATACACGTATTAATGACTAATATTTTGTAAAAATTTCAATGATAACCCTTTTAAACAAAGCGCTTAAATGTTTTATTTTTCCACTCTATTGATTTTAAACATAGTATAGGCTATAAACTAAAAGTTACATTACAATGTTTATTAACAATTTTCATTTTTTTCACACATATACATGTTAAAATAAATCAACACTTAGTTGAAAAATTAGTAATAGTAACTAAAACGCGCTAATACTGGAAAATGATTCAAAATAAAAAAAATTCTATTCTTTAAAAGAATCGTCACTTTTAATCATATGATACTAATATAACTCACAAAAAATAAATGTAGAGAAAATTACTGGCTCCTATGCCGTAAGTCTAAATTAATATATAATAAAGTGTTAATTTACAACCAAGTAATTAAACCTTTATGGTTATATGGTATTCAACTTTGGGGTTGTGCCAAGCAAACGCATACTAAAAAAATACAAACCTTTCAGAATAACGTCCTACGTAACATAGTAAGTGTTTCCTGGTATATACGTAATAGTGACGTTCATAGAGATTTACAAATACCCAAAGTTATAGATGAAATAAGTAGATATTGCTTAAAGCATAAAGCTTGTCTAGAAGGGCAAATAAATATTGAAGCTGCTCAGTTAATAAATAATCAGATTATTACAGGAAGGCTTTAGAGAAAAAGACCTTTAGATAATATAGTATAAAGTACAGATTTCCTAAGGGAAAGTACACAAAACCTATACTCAAACCAAAGATAGCAAAATATTAATGGTTAGTCAGTTCGACTAGTTTTAATAAAGGAAAGGTGTGGTTTAGTCGGTAAGAATCCGGCATACACTTCTGCTACGGGGCAGTTTGTATCTTTGGAAGATTCCCACCAATCCACGTAAAATAAAAAAAAAAAAAATAAAACAAAAATATGATATTAATTATTTTTAATCAGTTTCCCCTATCAAAACCTTATTAAACGTACTTTATGCATTTAAATGATAATCTGTTTAAGCATACATTTTCGCTAATTAAATGCTAGGCGTATTTTGTCTAAAATTAACTTTCTAAGTCTCATAATCAACTGTTATATTATTAAAAAGGATTGTTTAATGTATCACTAATCAAATAATCATTTTTTGATAACTTTTTCAAACCCAATTTGGAAGTAATGAAAACACATTTTTTTCACTTATTCGATTAGGGAAACGTCATTTATAAAATAGGCTAAAGGGTATATAGGCCATGTTAGATCACATCTCTAATGCAATATAATGGTTTTATTTTGAGTCTATCTGCCACCTTCTTTTGGCAATGTTAACAGCACATGGGATAAACATCTCAATCTTTAATTTATCTATGTATACAAAAGCAAATGTTTCTAGCGTATAGACAGAGCGCATAACTTTAACCTATTCTGGCACAACAACTTTTTAAAGCTTTTTCATTACTTTGCTCTGCATTAGAAACGGTTTGACCCATTGACTTTAACTTTTGTATACGTATTGCTATTTTACAATGAAGTTGACTCTATTAACAGACTTCGAATTTGTTAACCCATATTGGCACGACGATTGCCCAATAAAAAAAATTGTAAGCGAATTATGTCCAATTTTTCGAAAACTTTTTTTTTCAAGCCAAAATGAGTTCTCAAATGCAACTTTTGTATTAGTTTTTTTTAATAAAAATCATTGTGACGCGACGCAAGCCGGTATTAGTTAGTACTCACAAAAGTTTAACTATCAAAATATTGTGTACTATAGAAATCTTTGCACGTGACATAAACACTATTTTAAATAATTCTCAGAATACTATTTCTAAATTTAGCTTTACTTAAAATTTGTCAATAACTTTTACCAATCTTCATTTTTTATCTAATATTTGTTTGTTTTTTTTTTAAATAGCTATATTCAATTAAAAAAAATTTTTAAATGTTTAATTATATAATAAAAATAATATTTACATAGATCTTATGGTTTATTTAAAAACTATCTTATATACGTGAGATTTAAATTATTTTTTTTGTTTTTTTTACTTTATTTTTTTTTTTCAGAAGTCAGAAGTTTTTATTTTAATTAATTCATAAAATTTCACACTTACTTATGACCTTCCTCAAAGTAATTTCTAACAAATCATTCGTTTTTTAAATATTCGAATTCTAGAATACTTAACAGAATACTAATAGTACTTTATTTTTAACCTAAAAATAAGAAAAACAATGTGTATCTGTAAATACAATAAAATGTATTTGACATAATTTGAAGTGGATTCCACTTAACTTTTCCGCATACTCAGATAATAATTGAGGTCTAATTTCAAAAAATGGATTATTAAGAACCAAATACTGAGTATATAATGTTTAAGATTCCAATTAATAAAGTTCTATTTCTAATGACTTCTAGTACTTATATATTTGAGTTAAGTTAATTATGTATCTGTGAGTTATATTTTTAAATCAAATAATTTTTTTATATTTTCTATATTTAAAAATTTTCTTATATATGAGCTACTGGATATAACTTAAATTTTATTCCAATAACGAATTGAAGTTAAATCGACTCGAAACTCAAATAAAAGTTTACCAAACCCATATTCAAACCCCAGCTGTTTGACAAAAACACTTATCTTTTGGTTAAAGGCAAAAGTACCGAATTGGATTATACGGTCAAAAACTTCACTTAATATTTTTTTAGATTACAATTCCTTTTCTTTCCCAGTACAATTACATAAATATGATGAATTAGTTTCATCTATCTCTTTCTATCCTGTTTTTATGCAAAAATTATTCAAAAAAAACACAAATCTTTGTCTGGACATCCATCTATATTCAAATAATAACAACAATATAATTGGATTTAACTTTTTATATAAAAATTGATTGTTTTGAATAGTTTTTGGGGAAAATGATTCAGTCAATATTTAGTTTTGTTAATTTATTTCAAAATAATGTAAATAAAATTAGTTTGTTTGTATTTAAATATATTTACAATTTTCTATAAGCTTTTAAGTATAGTTTTCTTTAAGTAAATAAACATTATTGAGAAACTTCGAACGGAATAACTTTATATTTCTTAAAATTTATACCATACCATATTTAATAGTCTATATGTCTCTACTTTAAAGTATAAACTGTCGAAAATCCAATTTATAGCCTAAAAAAATCAAAGACCAATACTTATACTAATACTTAAAAATTATTAACCTTCATAGATTCGCCCTCGCAAAATTCTTATACTAAAAAAAGCATCTTTTCAATTCATCCGTTCACTTGGTCCATATCTACCATGCTTAATTCGATGCCTTACATATTTGCAATAGAGTTTGACGGATTTCTTACAGTATAGATAAAGTCCGCTGTGCCAAATCAAAGCGACGCCAGTTAGATCAAAATTTGGCCTTATTTGAAGAAATACTAATCAGATGTTGTTATAACTAAATTTTAAAACAAATTGATCCTAAAATTCTTTGATATTTACCCAGGTAGATCAATTGTCATTGTATATATTAAATAGCTCCACTACTGGGTTCTAAATTAATGATTCGTGAACTAATTTGGGTTGTAAAGGTTTTAAAAGTTTCAAAACATTTTATTTTATTCTAAAATTTTAAATTCAAAATTTAATATCTAAATATATACAAGTGAAACTATTCCACTACCCCATTATGGAAACTAAACTTAGATCTAAAACAACTTTAATTTCAATTGTATTTACTTTTTTTTCTAAACAAAGATTTTTTTTGTTATAAATTGAATGCATCATAGTTGAATCTAATCAGTTATAAGATAGATTTTATAGAATTCAGAAGTCAAGATCAGAACAAAAATTATATTTAAAAATGAAATTTATATTCGCTTGTATTTTTGCATTATTTGCTTTAATCGCTTTGGCAGGAGCATCCAGACCAAGTATGTCCATTCAAACTTTATTTTAATTTTAGAATAATTCTATTTAATTTTAATCTTATTTTTTTTTTAGAACAATGTGAATTACCTGTACAAGGTGGTAATTGTCAAGAATTTGTTAAGCAATGGCATTTTGATCCAAAATCAAATTCATGTAAACAATTTGAATATGGTGGATGTGGTGGAAATGGAAACCGTTTTGATTCACAATCATTATGTGAAAAAGAATGTAAAAAATAAATTTTGATTTTTAATTTGAACATAAACTGATTTGAATTTAAAAAAAAAAAAATAAAAACAGAATTTTGTAAAAGTTAATTAAAACGTAAAAATTATGATATATGTGTGAAGTGTTCGTCCTTCTATTTGTTTGTTAAATTTTTTTTTATATTATTAAGAATTAAAAATATAATATAATATAAATATATATATATATATATATACAATTTATTTTTTGTAATCAAATAAAATTAATTTTTTTATGCAGTAAATATAAAAAAGTTTTTAATTTATTTTATCCAAATTAATTTAGTTAAACTGCCAAAATAAAAATTTCCAAAGTATCTTAAGAATTTATCATATATAGGAAACTAAAAAATTTGGTTTAATTAATCGTTATTAGATCATTGTTATATATTAAATGACTACGTTGGATTAGTATAAAAAAGTTTAAAAATTTTCCCACGGAACTACAATTAAACTAAAACTATTAAAAAAATTAAACTACACTTTAAATTAATTATAAAATGATTAAATAAATTATAAATTATAATTTTTTATTAGATATCATCTGACCAGGTTTTGAACCCGAGACCTTTCGATTAAAAGTCCGTCGTCCTAACCTGATCGCATAGTCATATTATAATAGTTTCAAAAATTTCTAATGCTTAAATACCACCTCTCTTAGTAAACTAACTTTTATAACATTCAACAACGGTTTATGTAACAGTCCATAAAATTATAACAAGCCTTGTGTTTATACTGAATTTTTTTAATATAACGGAACCTATAACTAGCTTGAGTACTTTTGATTGATAAGTTTTATAGTATTTACGCATAAGATTACAATTCAACAAAATAATGCAAATACTTTGTAACTCAAAGTAATCCATAATAACTGTATTTGATCTAATACAACACAGATCGGCCTTGAATCTATAAAAAAGCTTTGCTATCTACTTATTTATTTTGAAACCCCGTTTTAAAATTTGTCCAAAGTATTGTAATCAAATAGTAATTGTAATCAAATTTACAAATTGTAATCAATTAAATAATGTATCAATTAAAAAATATTGTAACACATTTTTACTAATTAGATTATATGTCATGTGTTCCTAAAAGGCTGATTACATTGATGTAATGTTAATTTATAAGTACAAATGTATTAAACTTGGAGGATATATGAAGGTCTTTAACAACTTCAAATCTTTTATATTCGCTATTATTAAAATTTTAAAGCACATCAAAAAAAATATGTTTATTATTTTTTGTTTATATTTATATTTAATTTTATTATATTTCAAAATAGGTTATCACTTTTTTTCCTGAAATAAAATTTTAACACTTTTGAACCTTAAAAAAAATTTTAATACGTAATCAAAATAGCCAATTCAATAAATATTATAAAATGCAATATTAGCAAAAAGATGCGAGAGGATGATTTCAAATAACTTATCAATAAATTTCTTTCATTATTATCATGTTTAGCAGTCGAAACTCTAAGGTCCGAAATAAAATTAAGTATCCTCTACTTTTATTTAGCTTTTGACATTTTGGACACCAAATTGAACATTAGGTAAGTAGATTTAAAATACAATTCAGAACTTACTGACTTGTCTAAACTTCCCAGAAGCATTTAGAGATCACTTGTTTTAACAATTGTAGAAAATTCCGAAGTTTGGACATTTTGGACACCAAATTGGACATTAGGTAAGTAGATGCAAAATACAATTCAGAACTTATTGACTTGTCTAAACTTCCCAGAAGCATTTAGAGATCATTTGTTTTAACAATTGAAGAAAGTTCCGAAGTTTGGACATTTTGGACATCAAATTGGATATTAGGTAAGTAGATGCAAAATACAATTCAGAACTTACTGACTTGTCTAAAATTCACGTATAGCGGTAGAAGCTGTAAGGTCCAAAATAAAATTATGTGGCCTCTGCTTTTATTTAGCTTTGGATATTTTGGACACCAAATTGGACATTAGGTAAGTAGATGCAAAATACAATTCAGAACTTATTGAATTGTCTAAACTTCCCAGAAGCATTTAGAGATCATTTGTTTTAACAATTGAAGAAAGTTCCGATGTTTGGAAGTTTTGGACACCAAATTGGACATTAGGTAAGTAGATGCAAAATACAATTCAGAACTTACTGACTTGTCTAAACTTCCCAGACGCATTTAGACATCATTTCTTTTAGCAATTGGAAAAAGTTCCGAATTAAAAAATTTTCAGATATAAAATTTTTGGAATTTTTTCCAATCTATCCAATATTTATAAAACAACGTATTTAAATTTTGTACTTTATATTTAAATTTAGTACTATACTGAACACATCCATTACCCAAACGCTTTTGTTTTGATTCAAATGCTTCAAAAAAATCACATAAAAACAATTAAATCAATTATTTCAATTAATTTACTTTTTGAAACTGAAGTGTTTTTTATGAAATCATCACAGACTTTATATCTAATTAGATCAAATACTTTTATTTTACAATCAAAGATCTAAAACATCTTATCCACCTACATGTTTATATAGGGAATTTTTACAACCCACACACCCTGTATAAAAAAAAAAAAAACAAATTTTAATAACAGAATTTATTTTAATCTATAAATTTAAATTTCAGTCTAATTAAAACTATCTTCAATAGCATATTTATAAAACTGAGGCGGTTTAAAAAATAAACTCATATCTTAAGAAATATTTACACACACATTAAAGACAAAATGAAATTCTTCATTATCACTCTTATAACCTTGGCTGTAACACAAACCAATGGAGCTCCAACTTTATCAGGTTAATTAATCTTATTTGTGCTTTGTTTTATTTTATAAAATATTACTAAAATATTATTTATTTAATTTGTTTTTATATGCAGCCAAATGTGTTGAGCCTGCTGAACCTGGAACATGTTCATTAAAACTCCCACGATTTTATTATGACACAAAATCAGGAGAATGTAAAGAATTTAAATATGGAGGATGTCGAGGAAATAATAACAGATTTGGAACTAAAGAATTTTGTGAGAAGGAATGTCTGAAATCAAATACTCCAGTAACAACACCTAAACAAGATAGTAAAAAGATCACTCCAACAACAGCACCCAGTGCAGACAATAAAAAAAATACACCAAACGTAGTAACAAATCCTGGAAATAATAGGTTTACAATTGCACCCGCTCAAGATAACAAGAAAAATATACCTGTAATTACGCCAACTCCATCAGGAAATAGAATTAATGCAGCTGCTGTTACTCCCACTGTCTCACAAAAAAAAATGAATGGTCATGTTGTGACGCCAATTCCTGAAATTATTGTAAGTTCACCAAACTCACCGACACCAAAAAAGAAAGTAACATTTGCCTAAAATTATACAATATTTTTGTAAAATATTAATTACAAATACATTATATATATTTAAAAAAGTTTTAATAATAAAAAAATTTAGTACGCGCCTAAATATATGCATTTTTATACCCGTGCATATATATATGAACATCGGGTATATTAGATTTGCTCCTCCGTTTGTAACGCATCGATCTAGACGAGCTAGATATAGTGTCAAGGGTACGTATCGGCTCAGAATCGAAAAATTAGTCGATCTAGCTATGTGTGTCTGTCCGTCCGTCCGTCCGTCCGTCCGTCCGTCCGTCCGTCCGTCCGTCCGTGTGTCAGCACGATAACTCAAAAACTAAAAGGGCTAGAGTCTTGAAATTCACACAAAGTCATTTTTAGACAATTTCTAGGTTCCCTATTGTTTTTGGTTAAAATCGGACCAAGGCTTCGGGGAGCTGCCATACAACTTTTTTGCACCAATATGAATTTCTTCAAAACTATTTATACTACGGGGATGAAAATTACACACAATTAGTTTTATATTGACTCCGGCACTTATATGAAGTTTCAAAATGTTAGGGCCCCATTTTCGGGGGGCTGCCATACAACTTCCTTGCACCAATATGAATTTCTTCAAAACTAATTATACTACGCGGATGAAAATTACACACGGTTAGTTATATAATGAATCGAGCACTTATATGAAGTTTCAAAATGTTAGGGCCCCATTTACGGGGGGCTGCCATACAACTTCTTTGCACCAATATGAATTTCTTCAAAACTAATTATACTACGAGGCTGAAAATTACACACGGTTAGTTATATAATGAATCGAGCACTTATATGAAGTTTCAAAATGTTAGGGCCCCATTTTCGGGGGGCTGCCATACAAAGTTTTCGATTCAATAACTGTGAATCTAATAAAGCTACAAGGTTAAAATTAAAATTGGGCAGGTAAATTAATAGGGCAAGTTACTTGGCAAAGTTGGACATCACTCGGACCATCGGACTTTTAGGGTGGGCCAATTTTTTTTTTTTGTTTTTTTTTTCTTTGTTGTTTTTTTTTTTTTTTATTTTTTTTTTTTTTTTTTAAGCTTAAGTTTTGGGACAATGAATGAAAACTTTTTTTTTTTTTTGTGATTTTTTTTTTTTTTTTGTTAATTTTTTTTTTTTTTTTTAAGCTAAAGTTATGGGACAATGAATGAAAATTTTGTTTTTTGTTTTGTGATTTTTTTTTTTTTTTTGTTAATTTTTTTTTTTTTTTTTTACGTCAAAATTATGGGGTAATGAGTTAAATGTATAAGGGAAGTAAATTACGGTTTATTTTATACACCATAGTGGGTATGCACGGGTATCTAAAAGTTGACAAGGGCAACTATAATCTTCCTCGTTATTTTTTAGTTTTTATTGTGAGTATTTGTTTGTTTGTTTTTAAAAAAAATCGATTGACTGTCAAAGGTTTTGAAAGACGTTTTTTAAGTTTTGTAAGGTTTAAAACTTCTAGAAGAGCAAATTCCTTTTTCACGCGGGGTATAAATATTATAAAATAATAATTTGATTAATTTGACAATTTTGGACAAGAATTTGAAATACTATAAAAGTATATACTATAAAATAATAAGATGTATAAAATGTTAAAATTGCTAAAGATGGGTCCCGGAGATCAAAATCGCGGTATGTCAAAATTATGTCTTCACAATGCATTGTTTTTGTTGCTTTTGAGTGAAAAAAAAATTTTAATTTGTGCAGTTTAAAAAATTTTAAAATGACATTTAACAGCAAAGCCTTTTATAAAGATTAATTAAACAGGCTTAATTAATTAACTATGTAAATGTCTTGTCAATAATCGATTTTACTTAATATTGGAATTTAAAGTAAAAAATGTAAATCATAAACCCTAGATTTTGAAAAATGGGGATGATATTGAAAATTGAGTAGATTTACTCCTTTATTCTTCTTCACATCCGATACATTTTTCAAAAACTTATCTGTCAAAGAAAATCAGCTTACTACTGGATTTTCTGAAAATGCCCTCAAAATCATGTGAATCGTTCAGGAAATTTCGATTTTTGGATTGATTTTTTAAAAGTTTTTTAAAACCCTTGTTTTGTTTTTATATTTTGTCAATTCTCATATAAAAAGTACAAATTATACTAATTTTTTTTTTATTTCTGTGAACATTTGAAATATCAGTTGATTTTATACTAGATAATCAACTCAATTTTGGAGTTTATGGACGTAACGTACTTTAAAGTATTGGTATAAGAACTTTATCAATTTTAATATTAAATAAATTTATTTTACAAAATTAAAAAAATAAATATTATTATATCTTATAGTACCTTCACAAGCTCGAAAATCGTGTTGATTATCAAACACAAAATGAATCATTTTTGAAAATATTTAAATATTTATTATGGTTATAAAATAAAATTGATAATTTAAAAAATATTATAATTTTGGAATTTATTTTAATATTTTAATATTTTCCAACCATCTTTTAATTTTTTTATGACAATTGTCATTAATCATGTATGCGTCAAATTTACAAACAAAACAATGGTTGTGAAAAAATGTTTTCAAATCAATACAATAATCCAAATTTCATGGACAAATTATTCAATTTTAAACTTTGTTTTGAAAAAATTCAGTACCAATTTGTTATTGCATGCGTTCTTTTTAGTAAAAAAAATATAGGAGTTGATAGAGAGTAGATAGGAGTTGTTTGTAAATAGAACGCTAATTTCGTTTTAGGATTATATAATTGTCAAATTAATTGTCATACATATATTTGACATTTTATAACTATCTGTCATTCGAAATGCTTATTATTTGTAATATATTTAGATATTTATAATTAAAAAACCAAGGTTTATTTCTGATATGTATAAATAATATTTTTTAAAATGAAAGAATTAAGTACTTATTGGTTATCTAAAATAAAATATGATTTAACACAACCTATTCAAGTAAAAAATTCATCTATTATGAAAAATTTAAATTAAAGCCATTATCTGGAATTTAGCCATTACGCCGGAAATTTTTTTAAATATCTACTCCTCTCATCAACTCTCACAAGAGCTGGTGTAGCTAGGAGTAGTTGAAAGTAGAGTGTTTTTTAAAGATGTATTGAAATTCAGAATAAAGATTCATTTAATTTTTAAAACCAAATTCTTTAATTTTCTAAAATAAAGAATTTGTAAATGTGGTGTTAGTATAATGGACAAAGAATTTTCAACACAGTGTCTGTATTCAATATTTGATGAACTTAGATGTTCTATTAAAAAAAAATAAAACATTTCTTTTTTTAATTTTATAACTTATATTTTTACTTAATTATTTTATAATAATATTTATATAAAAAAAAAACAAAATTATTTTTAAAAAATTAAATTAATAAAAAAAATATGAATTATATTCTATAAATATATAAAAAAAAATACATATATATATATATATATTTATTTTAAACATTCTTTGTCACATTCTTCTTTTGATGCAAATTTATTTCGATTACCACCACATCCATGATAATGGAATACTTCACATTCTCCAGATCTTAAATTAAATGTCCATAATGGTACATTAGCTCGACATGGTCCTTGGTTAAATGCATGAGCCTCGTCACATTTTGCTGTAAAATTATTTAAAATATAATAAAATTAAAAAAAAAATTTTATTAAATTAATCAAAATAAATTAAATTACTTTAAAATTAATTAAATTTTATTAAAATTAAATTACTTTATTTATTTAAATTCAGTCTCATATCACATACAATGTGATAAGGGAATGAAGCCTGACTTTTCTTTCAAGGTGTCACAGGGTAGAAATACTTTATAAATCAAATAAATGAGTTTAAAATTAATAAAATTAATAAAACATTATTAATTCATTATTTAAACAAACTAAATTCTTTTGGATCTACATTCTGAAATACAGACACTGTAGTTACTATAGGTATAATATCATTAATACAAAAATTAAAAAATTAATTGAAACTTATAATAATAACATGGATTATTATTATAATTTACTTATAATTATAATTTTCATGAAATATAATTAATATACAGTGAATTAAAAATGTTAATTTTTAAACACATTTTAGATACAATAGTTTATACGAATCAATACAATTTTTTTTTTTAAATTAATTAAATTAAACTCAAATATGCATATTTAACGTAAGGTAAAAGTTTCAATTAAATTAATACATATATTAACTAACAAAAAACAAATCCTATATAAAAAAACCTTCACACATGGTGAATGCTAAAAAATTTAAATATAATAGATGATCTAATTAATTAATAGAAATTTTTAAAAAATTAAATTTACAAAAAAATAGTATGTATTGAGATTGTAATAAAGTGTTGAATAACTTTCGGTTCACTGAAACCGCCTTATTAAAAATCAATTCATCAAAAAGTATTTAATTTCTCCACATCTCAACCATATTTGAATCTATAGATAAATTTTAAAATTAAGAGATTTTTAAATTACTTATCAAAATAATTACACTGCACAACAAATAAGAATTCTGATCTTGAAACTTTTGATTAACTATTCTAATAATGTATTATAATTAACTAAATATAACTTTCTCTTATGATAATACCACTCATTGTTCTAGAACTTATTAAATATTATATTTTGATTAAATTAATTTGTAAAGAATGTCATAATTCCTAAAGCATAAGCTTTAATTACATTTATTTATACTTATTATTTATTAATAATACACCCTTTGTTTAACTTTTATATATTATTAATTAATTTAATTAATATTGATAATTTTTAATTATTTATTTTTATAATAATAAATAATCAAAAATTATATCAAGTTCATTATTTTGTATCTTAAGATACTTTATTAATACAATCTAATAATAGTTTTATTAAATTTTAATACCTGCTTTAGCATCAACATCCATTAAACTAATTAAAAATATTATAAATATAGATAATATTATTTTCATTTTAATTTTGAATTTTTTAATTTAATAAATTTATTAAAAAATGTATTTTTTTTTTAATTAAATTTAATATAAATTTAAATCACAGAAAAATTAAATATTAAATTTTAGAAATTTTTTTAAAAATTTTGGGAAAAAAAATTGCTTAAGATCTGCGCACAAAATTATTAATATATAAACTGTTAATTTAAGATGTAAGACGTAACATTTTATACACAAATCTTGTATATGTATCAAAATTTAATTAAAAAATATAAAAACAAATATTTTTTTTTTTGTTTTAAAAAACAAAAAACAAGATTTGTATCTTAAGAACCAGTTACTGGTGTTGACCGATAAAAATTGTTTCAAAAATTAATCAAACATATTG
This sequence comes from Dolichopus griseipennis, assembly GCA_963082915.1. Classification (NCBI taxonomy): domain Eukaryota; kingdom Metazoa; phylum Arthropoda; class Insecta; order Diptera; family Dolichopodidae; genus Dolichopus; species Dolichopus griseipennis. The sequence continues at coordinate 99,169,846 of OY720444.1, forward strand.
TTTTTGTTTCTAATTTTTATTTTTTTATTAATTTTTATCTTCTTCTTTTTCCCACCTGTTATTTGTTAAGATTTAGAATCTAATTAAAAAATTATAAATATTCTTTAAATTTTATTTTAATTTTTATTTAGAATTTTTAATCGGGAGTTATAAGTATAGTATGAAACAACAGTTATTCGACGCAACTGACTTCTTAATTCCTTAAACTGGAAAATTTTAAATTACATAAATTAAAAATCCATTGGTTATTTTAAGATGAGGTGTTTAATATGAAAATTAAAAACTTTTAATAACTTTGTAACAGTAAAGTAATTTTATTTGATAGAATATACCTAAGCATTAAGCTCCAAGTTTAAATCATTATATGGGTGGCACAGTGGTTAAGTGCCGACCTTTCATGCAGAAGGGCCCGGGTTCGAATTCTAGTGAAAGTGAAAAAACTTTTCTGGTTTTCGACTCGACTCAGCTACCATTCGCCATTGGGTTCAAATTAATGGCATAATCAATAATTAATAATTATAAATCTTTAATAAAAAATACTTTAATATAAAAATATAAACAAATGCAAAATATAAACAAATAATTTAATTAAATAATATAACTCGCAGATATAGAATACCATATAAGTAAAATATAAAATATTACAATATAAACAAAAAATAGAATTGTAAATATTGAAAATCTAAGACGTTTCTACATGTTATAAGGCCTAGTACTATCTCATGTTTAAATTGTATGTGGAATTCAATAAGACCAATTCTAATAACACGAATATAATATGACCCCCTGTTCCAACATGTACCTATGGTATAGACAGGCTTATTAGCCTAACAGTTGAACAGTAAGCGCTTAAAAAAAAAAAAAAAAAAAAATATGGAGGTTTGAGGCAGAAACTGGAAATATCACTAAAATTCAACTTCAATTTTAGAATCCTAAAAGAAACATGGCGGATGTCTTTTATCAAATCAAAACATAAGAATTTGTCTTTACCAATTACAGATAAGAGCACGTGTTCGGTCAGGGAAGGCGTTCAGGAATAACCGTTACTCCCAATCCTATTCAAATCAATTTTGAAATACATAAATGGGGAATAGTAAGTAGACGCCTGCACATAATTTGAAGTTCTTTTCTATTTGTACATAAAATAATTAATTATATAATAGAAATTACAATCTTATTCTTATAAATCGATTTTGTACACTTTTTATTTTGAACACTTTAATGAGTTGGCCACCTTTATATTTTGTAAACAATGAATCAATAGACGAAAATAATCAAAACAAAGTGGATATACCGCTTTCATTTTCATTTTACAGTCTATTTGAATTTTATTTTTTTTTTCTATTTTAATTTATTCGAACTTATGCTGAAGAGCTAGACTTATACATATTGTATCTTTTTAAAAGATACAAAATTTAAAAATAAAAACAAATACAGAAAGTTCGAGAAGTAAAATTTAAAGAAATTAAAATCTTAACAGATAATAAATATGCAAAAATTATGAATGACAACTTAAAGCTTAATTACATTTTTAAAATTAAAATATTGATCTGAAAAGAAATGAAATAAAAATGGTAAAATATGTATTATGTTCATATTACTAAGGTGAAATAATTATTAGTGAGGAGCAGTGTTTTTTAAAAAAGGGGTGCATTAAATATTGGATAGTTGCATTTCGTAGCAAATGCACTAATTAGTAATGGAGTTGTTCTGGTAATTGGTTTTTATTGAAAAATCGCAGCTATTAGAAAGGGACTTACGGAAATAATTTAATATACTTAGATCAAAGCTAATAATTCTTTAGATACGTTTTTTTTTTTATGAATTTTAACTCTTCTACCTCCAGTTCAACTAAGTCTAAAATCATCTAATCCTATATAATTTATTACTTTACTATTATAATCTTACTGTTATTTATTATTTAAAGCTTCACTATTATAAAACTAGAAGTTAGGTACTCATAAAACGAAAAAATTAATGAGAGGAGCACTGCTCCCTTTTCTGAAATTCACATATTTTCTACATTTTTAATATATACATTATCTATATATATTAAATCTATTTAATATCTTTCTAATTAATATATTTTAATATCTCTAAACGTAGGTACACATATTAAAAAATTAAATTACAATAAAATATACAATTTGTTTTTATTTTACAAATTTGAAATTAATATATACTTTACAAGAAATTAATTGAGGATTAGCTCATAAGTTTGTAAATCGATATTTAGATATAAATAGATATAATTTAATATTCTTCAAAAAAGTTCAAAACCAGTTAGATAATAAAATTTAGTCGTATCTAAATTAAATTAAATTATTACTTTATTTAAATATATTACATATTGAATTTCAAAATATCATTGAATTTTAAAACATCTTTTTTCAATACCTATGTTTCAAGGAAAAAATTTAAAATAATTACCATTGAATTGTTATGCAGTTAATTGCAAAAATTTAAAAAAAATATCTTAAATACACTATGATATAAATGAATAAGTAATCATGTTAGAAAATCTTTTAACCATAATTTAAACATATGAATAATCAAGTTCAATTGATTTTAAGATTTTGATGCCAAGATTACGAATGATATGTCACTGTGATAAATTAAAAGTTGATCAATATAAAAAATTGAGAATAAACATTTAAAAAGAAATTTTGCATTTGTGCCGCAACGGATTAACTTTAAAATTTGGTCACATTTTAATACCCGTATGACTTTAAGTTAAAAGGGTATACAAAAATTTGCCATTACGTTTGTGACGCAAGAGAAGAAGGTGGGGTTGATATAGATATAGACTCAAAGGTATGGATCGGATCATAATCGGAAAATAAATCGATTTATCTATGTATGTCCTTCCGTCCGTCCGATACGATAACTCAAAAATTAAGGAGCTAGGATTTTGAAATTTTCACAAATTCGTTTTTATGCAATAGCCGTTATTGCTATTGAAATCCAGACATTTTTTTCCACGGGTTCGAGTAACTGCCATACAATTTCTTCTCTTATACGAGCGCTTACTCTATACCTATAGAAGCTGGGTGTCTGAAATTTTGCCAAAAGTAATTAACCAGTTGATATAATGTTTATATTACGATCACACGGGTGTCCCAGACTTGACACAGTCTACTCTACTACCCTTTTTCTCGTTTTGATTTATTTTCATTTGAGTGAGAAAAAAAATTGTTCTTTTGACAGAAAAACTTGAAAAGCTCTTGTGTCGCAAGTGGTTAATGGAACAAGATGAAAATTTCTTTAAACTTGTTTTTTAGTACAGCAAGTCCTCTGTAAAATTGGACATAGCTCATTCACTAAACATTGTGCCAAAACAATACCTCTTCGTTGTCAAGGACCAACACTTATATAAATTTTAAAAAATCAGGTGAAATCGTTTTCAATTGGACAAAAAAACAAACAGAATTGAAAAAATTTAACAAAATTGTTTTGTTTTTTAAATTAATTAACAAATTTCTTTAAATAATTATTAAATATGCTTTATAAATTAAAATAATTTTTTTGACACTTTAATAGCGTAAAATAGTTTACAGCTTTCTCTGAACAAAAGCAAAAAAAGACCTATTATGATCTTTTTTTTAGAAATCACAATCTAATTTAATCTTTTTTTAGAATTCTTTTCGAAAGTTTAAATTTTGTAAAATTGAACTTATTTGCCAAATTATTATTTTGAAACTTTTTTTTTTTGCTATAGATTTGATAATAAAAATAAAATTAACATATTTTCAAATCAAATTATGCTTAATTTGTTCAGTTTTTTCTTGAATTTTGATGTCAAAATTAGAAAATTTTACCCTTTTCGAAATCACGTTTCATCATTTTGTCATATTTATTTACGTTATTAATTGCAATTCATTTTGTAGAAATCCAATGACTCAACATTTTTCATCAGATGATAATTGAAATCAATATTAATAGTGTAAAAGGTATAGAATAGTCTGTCTGTTGAATTATCAACATACTTCAAAAAATCAGACTACTAGGATCTAACGGTATTTCCTGTGAATAATATAATGATAAGTGAAATCTAAGTAAACAGCATAATAATCCGAATTATGACGTAGAGTTTTAAACTATTTAATTAAATCAGTCAATGCTTTAACGGTAAATCCTTAAGGAATCAATAATGTATTCATTCTAATTCTTTAGAAGTAACTTGTTAATATGTCTGCCTGTTGAATTATCAACATACTACAAAAAGTCAGACTACTAGGATCTAACGGTATTCCTGTGAATAATATAATGATATATGAAATCTAAGTTAACAGCATAATAATTCGAATTACAACGTAGAGTTCCAAACTATTTAATTAAATCAACCAATGTTTCAACGTTAAATCCTTAAGGAATCAATAATGTATTCATTCTTATTCTTTTTGTAGAAGTTACTTGTTAATAAGTTTTGTCTATCGCGATCAAATACACGAAACTTCTGTTTATCATTTTCGTTCAGACATGAGAGTATTCCCGTTCTATACGAAGTCGCCGCACCTTAGAGAACTGAAATTGTTTAATTGAAAAAATAAAGCAAACCTGTTTTTTATGCAGCATTTAAAATTTTATTAAATTAGGAAGTCTTTATTATATTAGTCTTTAGTGATTAAAATGTCTTACTTAGTAAAACTGTTCTGAAAATTTTGATTTTACTTAAAACCTCACAATAGATTAAAAGTGGTTATCTACTTTGAAGACTTATTTTAAACCAATTTCAACTTAATTTAAGTCAATTAGAGTTACATTAATGATTTTGTCATTTTTTTATTTAATAATTTTTTATAATAGTCACAATAAAGGTTTTTTGTATTAGCAATATTTCAACATGGTTGACAATTCATATTAAATGTATATCTTTTGTATTTAATCAAATTGTTTTAACACTAAAGAATTATAGAATGTAATTTTTTTTTTTCATTTATCCATGACATATTTAGTTAATTTTAAATATGTATTATATAGTTTCTAATTAGGACATATTTTATCGAAGGAATTCTATAAAATTTTTAAACCATCATCATTTCTATTTAGAAAACTACATAATATCTGAGATAATGTGAGAGCCTGGATGCATAACTAATCACAATTGTTTTGGTATCAGCATGGATTCTACCTCGTGGGTATGAAGAGCCTTATAATTTACAAAACTAATGAATAAAGCAAATTCTTAAAATTGTAGAAACTTCCATAATTTAATTTAGGTTACAAAAAATTTTAAATAGAATGGACGTGTAAGACGAATGTGTTAGGACAGTTGTTTATACTCCATTACAAAAATATGAGCTGTGTGATACAGTGGTGTAGTGCCATGCCGTCTTTTCATTTGAGAGGCCCTGAATTCGAACCCCAGCAAAAGTGGAAATACTCTTTTTTAGATTTGGATTTGACTCGGCTACCATTCGATAACAATATAAACAAATAATTTAATTGAATGATATAACTTGCAGATACAGAAAATTATGCACAATATATCAAAAATAGAACTGTAGCTTTTTAAAATCTAAGACGTTGCAAGTCCTTCTACAAGTGTTTCAAGTGTATATTCTATGTGGAATTCATTAAGATCAATTCTAATAATAAGAATGTAATACATACATCTAGGCTGTTTTAATAGCCAAACCATTGAACAGTTTCCACTTAAAAAAATAAAACCAAAATTTAAATTGGTCTTATGCCTTAAATAATTAGACACACAACAAACATCTATACAGTATACCCAAAATTTAAATTACTATATACTTTTTAGACAATACAACTGAAGGACAATAATAGAAAAACTGACAATGTAATAACTTTAAATTTTGTAATTCATATAGAAACATGTCCCAATTATTATTAACTTCAAATATTATAAATTTGCTTGAATTCGTTCAAATGGAACAGTATTCATTAATAACTTTAAATAATAACTAGTTAACGCTTGTCAATAAATAAAATAAAATAATCGCATAATGAAATTTTATATTACAATAATTATTTTTAATATTTTTGTACTAATTAATACGCAAAAATCTGGTAATTAACTTCAAAATATATTTAATTCAATTTTGTTTTTAGTCAAAAATGTATATAACACACGTGCCAATTGAAAAAAAAAATTTATAAAATTAATTTGTATTAAAAATAGTTTAATCAATTAATTCTAATTTTTGTAATTGACGTTTTTTTTTATGAAAATATATAATTAACCTTTTTTTTTAAAAGGTGTGATTACTATTAAAAATTTTTTATAATAAAAAAAAGTATAAATCTGTATATATACGTATGTAATATATGTATAGAGTTGACATATATAATTAGATATTAAAAATTTAATTATAATAAATAAAATACGCGGAATTTATTTCTATTTAATTTATACCATAATTTAATCATATTATAAAAATATAACAAATAATTTGAATTAAAATTATAAAGTTGACTTCAAATAAATCACTGACCTTTTAATTAAACAAACAAATTAAATTAAAACCACACATAATGGTGGCAATATATATTTTCTGGGTGTTTACTAAATTTTTTAACTTTTTGTTCGTTATATTTGGGGTTTACTGTTTTGGAGTTTTATGAATAAACGTCATAAATCGATACATTGTTGACTTCCAGTGTTTGTCAAGTTCATATCAAAGCAAAAATTAACTTCAGCGTATTATTATTGATTACAGGCGTTTTTTTTTAAATCTGAGCAGAGCATGAACTGTCAAAAAAGAAATCGTGTTTTTTTTTAGCTCTGAGCGCTCAGAGCTTGTGATTTGTGTTTGTTATTTAAATCAAAGCGCGTTTAGAGCATACTCTACGTGATCAGTGGAAATATATCGAACTGAGAAAAATAAAATACAAAAACATTTGAAAGTCTTTAAGATTAACTTGTAAAATAAAAGTCAAGAGATTTTGTTTATTTTAAGTTATCTTTCTTCAATTTACTTTTTGGACAATTTAAAATGTTACTAAAATAAAAATGACAGGTTTTTCAAATCGTGTTTCATTAAATCTGAACACTATGACCGAACTCTGTTATTTCGCTCATTTTGTTCGGAACGTGCTCAGATCCATGCTCAGGTTTAAAAAAAAAACGCCTTAAATAAACTATTCATACTTATTTTGATACTTTGTTATCAAAATTAGGAATTGAAATGTTCAGCTATATACACACTTGTCTACTTCTAATTATTTAGTGAATTTTTAGAGTTAATATGCAACATATAATTTAGAGGGGATTCTAAGGTTTAACTAGTATCCGCGTAGGACCAAATGACTATATATAAAAGATAGCTGGTGTTGCCAGCTTTCAAAAAATATATAGCTTTAATGGCGCATATTATCCTTTAAGGACGAAAAGGACATTTAAAAGTATCCTTGTTATTTTAGTCTATTTTACAAAAACCGTTATAACTAGCGATCTGTTCAATATATATATTCAATCAAAGCTATTAATTAAGATGACGGTCTTGAAAATATTTTAACGTTTATTTGATGACGATAGGTGCTGACGTTTTGGAGATATTGCAATTTCAAGTGGAATTTTAAAACAAAAAAAAAAAAAAATTTTAACTTTCAAAAAAACCATTATAACTATGAAATTTTCAAAAACACCCTGTATTTTTTATTATACTGTTAGAGAGGTCTTTTGACACTCTTTCCAACGATATATAATAAGTATGGTATATGTTGACAAACAGCCCCACCAGAGAACATGAATGAAAAACTGACACAACAATTTTATTAAAAAATACATTTTCTTACTTTATTTCTCATAAATTTATTTTGCCTTTTTGTTGGGATGGTGTCATAATTCCAAAAAAAAAATTCCAAATTTACAAAATTCCAAAGAAAGAAAAAAAATAATTCCAAAAAAAAAAATTCCAAAAAAAATAATTCCAAAAAAAGAAATTCCAAAAAAAAAATTCCAAAAATCAAAATTTAATGACAAACTATTTTTTAAAAACAGTAATTTTTTACATGCATATTTCAACAAATAAAAATTTAAAAATAGAGGGGGCTGCCGCCTCCAAACCTCCGCTAAACAAATTATTGAAACCCTGATTTTGAATCCAACTCTAAAATCCCTCCTAATTCAGAATCTCACGTATACAAATATATAAATATTCTGGAAAAAGCGTATAATCCTGAAATTGCAGCCAACTATAAAATCTCTCCTAATTATTTTTTACATGCATATTTAAACAAATAAAAATATAAAAATAGTGGGGGCTGCCGCCACCAAACCCCCGCTAAACAAATTATTGAAACCCTGATTTTGAATCCAACTTTAAAATCCCTCCTAATTCAGAATCTCACGTATACAAATATATAAATATTCTGGAAAAAGCGTATAATCCTGTAATTGTAGCCAACTATAAAATCTCTCCTAATTATCTTTTACATGCATATTTAAACAAATAAAAATTTAAAAATAGTGGGGGATGCCGCCCCCAAACCCCCGCTAAACAAATTATTGAAACCCTGATTTTGAATCCAACTCTAAAATCCCTCCTAATTCAGAATCTCACGTATACAAATATATAAATATTCTGGAAAAAGCGTATAATCCTGAAATTGCAGCCAACTATAAAATCTCTCCTAATTATTTTTTACATGCATATTTAAACAAATAAAAATTTAAAAATAGTGGGGGCTGCCGCCCCCAAACCCCCGCTAAACAAATTATTGAAACCCTGATTTTGAATCCAACTCTAAAATCCCTCCTAATTCAGAATCTCACGTATACAAATATATAAATATTCTGGAAAAAGCGTAAAATGCTGTAATTGTAGCCAACTTTAAAATCTCTCCTAATTATTTTTTACATGCATATTTAAACAAATAAAAATTTAAAAATAGTGGGGGCTGCCGCCCCCAAACCCCCGCTAAACAAATTATTGAAACCCTGATTTTGAATCCAACTTTAAAATCCCTCCTAATTCAGAATCTCACGTATACAAATATATAAATATTCTGGAAAAAGCGTATAATCCTGATTTTGTAACAAACTCTAAAATTCTTGCTCGCTAAAGTTATGGAAATATTTTTTGGATTTTTTGTAAATTTGGAATTTTTTTTTTTGGAATTATGACACCATCCCAACAAAAAGGCAAAATAAATTTATGAGAAATAAAGTATGAAAATGTATTTTTTAATAAAGTTGTTGTGTCAGTTTTTCATTCATGTTCTCTGGTGGGGCTATTTATCAACATATACCATACTTATTATATACCGTTGGAAAGAGTGTCAAAAGACCTTTCTAACAGTATAATAAAAAATACAGGGTGTTTTTGAAAATTTCATAGTTATAGTGGTTTTTTTGAAAGTTCAAAATTTTTTTTTTTTTTGTTTTAAATTTTCACTTGAAATTGCAATATCTCCAAAACGGCAGCACCTATCGTCATCGAATAAACTTTAAACTATTCTCCAGACCGTCATCTTAATTAATAGCTTTGATTGAATATATATATTGAACAGATCGCTAGTTATAACGGTTTTTGTAAAATAGACTAAAATAACAAGGATACTTTTAAATGTCCTTTTCGTCCTTAAAGGATAATATGCGCCATTAAAGCTATATATTTTTTGAAAGCTGGCAACACCAGCTATCTTTTATATATAGTCATTTGGTCCTACGCGGATACTAGTTAAACCGTAGAATAGCCAATTTAGATTCAGAAACAATTAAATATATGTTATATTTTGTTTTATGAACATAAATGGAAATGTAAATTTTGAATCTTGATTATTATTCAATTATTGACGCGAAGCGATCAAAATTCGACCAATTTTCGCACTTAAATTATTATTTATTTGTATTTATAAAACAAACAAATAATTGAGACGCAACCGGCAATTTTGTGACCGAATAAGCCGATTAATATATATGATGATAATAAGCCGTGTAATATAATGATGGTGATGATATAAGTGAAACATTTTCTAATTTATACTAATTACATTACATTCAAATTTTTTATAATATCTACATATGACACAAAATGTGATGTTGTGTTTATAATAATCAAATGTGAATGTAAAATATATATATTAATCGTTTTATAATTTTCAATAAATTATTTAGTCAATTATTTTACTTTTATTTAAAAATAAGTTTTATAACAAATCGAATAAAAAAATATTTTGTATAAAATACCGTTATAAGTTTTTGTTTCAAATATTAGCATTTTACTGTTGAAAAATCTGGCGTAATAAAAAGCTTTTTATTAAAAATTTTTAAATTAATAATAAAAAAAATTACATTTACCAAACAATGTTCTTCTATGTTGTATACATTTTGTCAAGTTCAATTGTCAATTGTATGTTTTTTTTTAAATAGAATTTCGTATCAATATGACACTGAAATTAAAATCATTTAACTAACTATTAAATGATCTAATCTGTGATTAAATATTTTCCAAAATAAACTTAGAAGATTATCAGTACTCAGTAGAAGAGAAAATTTTATTAAATATCTACAATTTGTATGGACTAAAACCTGTTCTAAAGAAATAATTAATACCTCCACTCAAGATATTTCGACGGTACGCAAGGAGGGCAACAGATGCTCATTTCTACGCAGTTGAGCTAACCAGATAGCGTAACACGGCTTATAGATATTTGTTTGTCTTACGATCATCAAATGTGTTCCCCAAATTTGATAATGTATATGTGTACGATTTATCTTAATTTAAGAAGAGCATTAATTTCTTTCTTCCAAATATCCCTTTTAATTTTTGCCGTCCCTGATAATCCAATAATCCCAAATAACCTCCAGCATAATCCAAAACCGCTTCCATATCCCCATTCCTGTAACCAAACTGTACATCTGTATCACATGCCCCTTCTTAAAGTTTGGTTCATAAAGGGTGTGGTTTTTAAGTCGCACACTGCACAAAGTTCTGAACACAGTTTCAATAGGAGGCTTCGAAACTTACCATTCCCTCGTAAAAAATATTTCTAATATTAATTAAATTCAAATTTATAATGAATGTATCAATAATGTACCATTACCCGTCTATTAATGAATAGACGAATCATTTATTAACTTTTTAATTATTTTGAATAATTAATTTAAATTAAATAGGATTTAATTAATACATAATTTTTCTTTATTTATAGCAAAATGCTTACAAGAGAGAGTTGTTGGACCATGCCGTGGTAATATGCCAGTTTGGTATTATAACAATGATTTGAAACAATGTGAAAAATTCTATTATGGTGGTTGTAATGGAAATGAAAATAATTTTAAAACACTTGAAGATTGTACAGCTGAATGTAAGATTTAATTTAAATACAAAATTAATAATTACATAATATTTTTAAGTTAAGTTTATACTTTAATATATGAGTTAAATATTTAATCATATTCTTAGTAATAAGTATTTAAATAAACATAGTTTTTTTTTTTAGTCAAATTGTTAGTTTTTTTTTTTTATTTAAAAATAAAAATAGAAAAAAAAAATGTTGTTTAAATTCTTTAGATTGTTAAAGTAAATATTACTTTCAATTTAAACTTCTTAGGTAAATATAACAATCTGTTTAAGGTGATTGTATGTCTTAATAATTAATAAAGTTATGCTTTTTAATCGAGGGAGAAATGGCACGTTTAAAGCTTCGCAAGGAATAAAACCACTTCTAAGACTTTTTTACCTATAAAGCTGAATTTATAAACTAGAACAGATTAAATTATTCAGGAAAATACCTCAGGAAATACAGGAGAATAAATTAATATATAATTAATTATATATTTTATTTTATATATTATATTTATATAAAAAATGACTGGAACACTTCATATAGTGTTAAAATATTATGCAGGAAATCCCGTTATTAACTGTCGCTTGATGTGTCGTATACGATAGAAAAATTAATTGACTTTTGAATTAAAGAAGATTCTGAAAACATTTTACAAAATTGTCTTACAGGTTTAGAAATTAATTAAGGTGGGGGTTTATTAATGTTTTTATATATCTTTGAAATCAGATGAGCTTCAGCTTATTACCTTATCATGAGAATCTTCATCTGTTAATTACAGAACACTATGCATAATTGACAGATATTATTCTTTTGACACCAAGTATTTTTGATATTTCACTAAAAGGACACTTAAAGATACTTAAAAAAGGATGGTAATACCACTGTGTCTCATGAGGCACATTGAGTACATTAACTTACGACAAAATAACCTAAATGCATTTACAAATATTTTATTGAAAACTTTTGGGCATATGTATTTTATAGTTACTTTATTTTATTTAAAGTTAATTATACATACACACATATAGTTTTCCATGCCAACCCTGTGAAACCTTGTATATCGCTACTTTCAATAAGTCTAATCCAGTTACAAACATCATTAAGGAAACTCTTCCCTTTCAAATTTATTTCTAATATTTCGAAATAAAGGATTCAAGAACAATACTAACTTAAAAATTCACAAAATTACATCTACAGTTCTGGAAATTTTATATTATACAAAGTTTTTCAACACAATCAGTACTTCTTTCTAAGATTTGTATTTTCCATAAAGATAATTATTAAAGTAATTAATATGTTTACTGTTTAAATTATTTAATCATATTTAAATATAATAAAACCATTTTTATTTTGAACTCTATTAAAAATCTTATTACAATCTAAATTAATTAACTTGTACTGTAAACCTATTTTTAACAAGTTTATTATAGCATTAGAATATTCTAAATCATCAATTAATTTAAGAAAAAAATCCCCAAAAAACTTATAAACAAATCATTTATTTTTGTAAAATTCTTTGAAATAATTTTAATAAAACTATATTATTATTTTTAAATTCTAATGAAATATCACAAGTACTTACCTTTATTTATAATATTTAACATGATTTAACTTAATTATTGTATGACGTTATTAACAAAATAAAAAAAAAAAAAACAAATCAAAATAAAAATAAAAACAAAAAATTATTCATAACGTAAACACTATAATGAAAAAAAAAAAAACAAAAACAAAATTAAATAAATAAATAAAAGAAAGAGAGAGAGAAAAAAACATACTAGTTTCTCCTCAATTGCCGCTTGAAGTTTTATTGTGTCTTGTAGACGGGAAAACCCTCCAAATAATAAAACAAAAACACTTTTACTCACTAAATATAATAATTTTTAATATATTTTTTTTTTTTTTATTTTAAATAAAGAGACCAAATGTCTTAACAATTTGCAGAACAGTTCTGCATTTTAATAGAAAGCATTTAAAGTTTTTTTATGTTGTATATTAGTATTGAACTTCTGATTTAACATTTAATTCTATGACATTATGGTATCTAATTAAGAAACTGTCACAATTAATGAAACAGAATTGGTTATTAAAGTACATAATACAACAATTTTAACTTTATCTCCCATTTGGAAGGAGATTGAAAATTCATCAAGGCAAGTTATTTAACCAGTTAACCCAAAAAAAAGGTGAAATGCACAATATTACTTGAACGAAAGCTTAAAGTAACCGACACAGCAATTTATAGAATGAATCTTGAAAATTAAAAATTGAAATAGTAACTAATAGCGCAAGCTCTTTTAAAAATGTTTTAACATATTTTTTATGTAACTATTATTTTTTTATTATTTTTTTATAATTAGTACCAGGACAATAGTAAATATTGCCTGATATTTTTATAGTCCTTTGCCTATTCGGCATTTAGGCTTCTTAAATTAAATACTTTCTATTTAGTTATTTCTACTATATTAATTATTTTGTTTATATTATAATATTTGTATATTTAATTTATATTTGGTCACCATGGTGATTTGTAAAGAAAAATTATTTTTCAATAATACCGGACATCGAACCCGGACCTCCTGGGTTATGTTACTAGTTTATATATCGTTTGCAACTCATAAAAAAACAATATTAGTATGATTTTGAAACATAATAAGCAAATTGATGGTTTATTCTATTTTAAATACTATAGTGAGCTCGGAAAATTTACAACTCTATAATATTTTACCCACTCTATGTTTAAGAGCTAAAAAAGATCTTTTTAAGATTTCATAAAATAAATAATAAAAAAAAAAAAAGTTTTAATTAAAAATATATATATATTATAAAAATATTCATTGATAAGTTTCTACAATTTATTAAGATATTCAAGTTATGAAACTATAGCTTTACTTTTTAAAGCTATCAATTTTAATAACATGTTACCTTAATTATAATTAATAGTTATTTAAATAAATTATAAATTTTAATCAAACTGTATTCATACAACTTTGTTTCAAAACAATAATTATATAGGAGTGATATTAGATATTTTAAATTTAAATATTCTAATCCAAAGTAAAAATATACGTATGAACTTCAAAGCTCAACAATATTTAAATAAATTGATGAATAAATCAAATGAAAATAATTTTCATTTTCGAATTTTGGTAATCGAAAGTACGTCTTCAAATATTAATATTTCAATTAATTAATTTTAAAGTTTAGATCTTGAGTTATTCTTAAAAAGAAATTTACTTATACAACTGTTACTGTTTTTCAACATCAACATTAAGAAGAAATTATGGGAAAGTAAGGCTTCTTAAGGTAGGTTTAAATACCGCAAATTAATAGTTTGGATCCAAAGAGAATTTTTCAAAATTCGATTAGTTCTCACAATTTAAAAGAATATAATTAACGAATATTTAATAAATATATCAAAGGAAAATTTTTCCAAAATTCGAAAATAATATTATAGTAAACTGGTCACCTTTAATTTGTATTACTTTGTTGTTATCGGAACTATAGCTATATATAAGATATTTAAATTTAAACAAAACAAATAATTAGTTTTTTAGTAAATTTTTTAAAAATAACCTAAAAAATATGTGATTAAGTACAATTGCCCTCAGTTTGTCCGTCAATTTTATATGAAGTTTTATAGTTAATTTTATTTTAAGATAAAGCTTCATTATATGGTCCATTTATATTTAAATCTTAATTAATTTAATTATCTATAGATCCCTAAAACACAAAAAAAACACTCAGGGTTAAATGGCTGTAGCTTAAGTTATACCGGTTTTTTTAAAAGTTTTAAGACCCCCCCTTTCTTATCATTTAATTGGCAAATTACCATAGCAACTTCATATTTTATAATATCAGCTGTTCCCAACTTATGAGAAGTCAATAATTAAAAATTTACTATTCTACTATTGTACACTTAGAATGGATTCTAATATATTTGATTAAATAACGAAGCTTTAGAAATTAATATATAATTACAATTTTAGAAATCTTTCCACGTTTTCAATATTAACGTTTTTATTTTTTTAAAAAAAATTTTAAAGTTTAAGTACTGCCTCGTTTAAGATTGATTTTAACATTGACAATGATTTGATGCTAATTAGTTTTTTTTGTCAATATTTTTTTTTTGCATTTTCTTTTAAAGATTTTAATTATTTATTTTAAGAATTGAATTATTTAAATAATTTACATATATATATTAATTTTTAATATTAACAAGCATTTTTATTTTAAAATAAACTTAATATGTATGGACGTTATGCAAAAATAAAACAAAAATAAATTAATATTAAATACCTTGAATTATTTATTATAAGACTGAATATAAATTTGAACTTAAATGAAATTCGAAAATTAAGTTATACATTTATTAAGAGACATCGAAGAAGTCCATTTACACAAGATTCTCACAGGATGTCATACTTAAAGTTTTTCAAAATAACTTGGTCTAATCGGTCTCGTAAATAGCAAACTTTAAATTTACAGCAAGCAAATAGCAAACTTTAGGTTTGATATTTTTGCGTACACGCCCCTGATATCATACATACATTTTGTCTTATATTCTTATACCAAGATACTTATCCTCCTATGGATTTTCCAAGATATTTTGCTCAAGTCACTAATTAGAGTATATTAGATTAGAGTATATAATCGCAGTAGGTTTGTGATCAGAAAATTTTTATTAATCCATCAATTTCCTATACAAAATATTTAGCCATTTATTCAACAAATCATGGCCTTAAAACTACTTCAGACAATGAATTGAACTAAACTAAAAGGAAATGCATTTATGGGACAGATTAGCTTATCAACATTCCCCTCAAATAAAAATGTTATTTAAAAATAAATTTCTTGTTTTTATTTTAAAAATTTGAAATATTTAAAAAATAAAAATAGAATTGGAAATAAACTTTAAATATACCTACTATCAAACTTCTAAATTACGAAATTTCGTCTATATAAAGGTTATCAAATTCAAATAATAATTTTGTAGCTTTCTTGTATTTAAAATACATATACAAGTTCTTAATTAACCCAGTTTTTTTTAATCATTTGGTTTAGAAATAAAAAGCTAAACCAAAGTTTAACTTAAATGTCCTTGAAATGATGCAGGTTATCATAAAATGATTTAAACAACAAACATCTAAAATACAACCACAGCATCTTCAGTATTAAAAACAAAATAATAAAATATGAATATGCATAAAGTTAAGTTAAATTAAGAGAAATTTTGGAACTGGTATTAATGATCAAAAATATTTTATTAAATTTGAATTACCTAATATGACGATAGCATTATTTTTACGGAAATATGCATGGGTCACGTCACAGAACAGACAGAAATTGTTTTTAAAATCACCGAATTTTGATTTACAATTGTACAACAATAATAATTTTTTTAAAAAAGTCAAATTATGAAGGAAAGTTTAAGGATTCATAGATGTAATAAAAATTGTTTTATTTATACTTGTGTATCTGTGAGTTATAAGTATGGATTAAATTATATTTTAGTATTTGATGAATTGATTTATATATAACAGAAGTTCTATAAGATTTATCATCAATTATGGAACCGTATTGTGTCCCATGTGTTCTGTATAGTTGGTAACTCGAATGTCTATACGAATGGTAACTCGAATGTCACTCGAATGTCTATAGGCTACATTAAATCCCAATTCCAATTCCTAAAGTTTCCGTTCTCAATTCCAAATTTCTTGCAAACCCAACTGTACATTTGTATCAAATGTCCCATCCTTAAATTTGGTTTAAAAAGGGTAAGGTTTTAGTGTGTTAAAGGCTCACACTAGCCAAAGGAACAGAGTACAGTTTAAATGAATGGCTTTCGATAAACTTCACTGTATTTCAGCTGATGCCGTCTACAAAATTTAAAAATTTTGCAAATAGTGCAGCGGATAAGAAAACATAAATAATGTAAATGATAATACATGTTTTGATGATTCCATTTATAGCATACATTAAATTAAATAAAACTCACGTCAGACGGAAAATTACTTCTGTTATATTCAAATCCGATATTCAAATATTTAATTTATTCTTTTTTTGTTCATGCATTCTCTCTTTCTCGAATGTATTCGTAATTTTAATTGAAAAATATTTATTTAATTATATAAAAATTCTTCAGATTTAATATTCTATATAGGTAAATAAACACGTAATACATACTAAATTAAAAATTTAAATAAAACAAAGAAAACCGAAAACTTTAAGATAACATTCATTTTCTTAAACAACTAAACCCTGTCAACTTTTTTTTTATGTTTTGCTTTATCTAATAAACAAATGGATTATTGATTTATTTTAATTTTAATATTATTTAACAAAACTTTGAATAGAAGAATCTAGAATATTATTTTAATAATTTTCCAATCTACTTTATTAACAATTGACAGTTAATTCTAGCACTATGTACTTTTACTTTCGAAAATACTAATAAATTTCTTCCAATATTCGTCGCACTTAATTTTAATCTGAAGTGTAAAAATTTATGACAGAAGTAAAATTTTTAGGAGCTCCGCTTTTCGGTAATCAGAATTCGGATTGACATGATTCAAAAAAGAGTAGTGATGTCGATGCTATTGCACCACACTCAACTGTAAATTTATTTTCTTACCTTTTTAACTTCTAGGTCAACATCAATTACTAGACCTTTCAAATCTTGTTGTTCGGAATTTTAGCTCCCGAAATATGGAAGCTAAGCTCCTATTCGTATTTGCGGAGTTCAAATTCCGAAAGTTCAGTCAAAAGTACATTAATATATAAAAGTAAAAGTGATGCGGCTTTGAAGTGTTGACATTTTTCATATGCTATTTACGAACGCACCAAAAACAATTTTTGCGGAACTTTTCAGAATAAAAATAAAGTACTATTGGCATTGGGATTTAGTTCAAATGTCAAGGTAAAGTGCAATAAGTTCAAAAACACTCTGAATATCAAAAATGTAGTTCATATTAGAAAATAGCTTCTCGAATAAAAATTTTTTAACTACTTATTGAACAGTATCCATTTAAGTCTTCAGAATATATAGAACTCAATTAAGTAAATAAACATATAGGTTATGCACTAAAAAGGTTATCTTAAATCTTTTTAAGACGAAAAATAGACTTGTTTTTTTTCTTAGTTAGTAAGTTGTATTTATTATTTACTATTATAATTAGTCATCAAAATAATTGTTTATATTTCAGCCACAATTTAACACGTAAAATAGAAAAAGAACATTTTTTCAAGTTAAAAATTGACTGATAAGATTGTATCAACTGTTATGAATTCCAAAATGTATATTTGGTATAAATAGGTTAAACTAGATGTAATACAGTCATGCACAACCTTTTCTAAACATCGGGTCGCGTTCGCGTATTATTAACCAAGTATACGAACGACAGGTGTGTTATAAATTTTAAAATAATAATGTATAAAAAAATCGTTAACCTTCTTATGACGTCATAAGTTTATTTTGGCAAATTCATAAATATATTTCATACGATGTCATGGACTGCAAGTAAGTTGTAAAAGAATTGGAAGTTCTGCATGACTGAAGTAAATGAAAGCTGATTTTAACTTAATACCGACATGGTCAAATTAAGGTACGTTTAAACGATGAATAAGTGAAATTTATTATTTCATTATTAATTGACAGTTAAATGCTCTGTAATATTTTTGTTATCATCGTTTTAGGTGACTCAAAGGTATAATTTAAAAACAAAATTACAAAAAATATACAAAGTTTATATTATATGTAGGAAATATATACTTATTAAAATTTTTAAGCTACACTGAAAGCTGATAACAACAAAATAATAATTTATAACAAAATTTGATAAGATAATATTATACTTATTATTAGGTATTAAAATAATATTTTTTATTAAATATGCCAACTTGTTATAAATTTTCTTTAGTCGTCAATTTCAATTGATTTTAAAAACACACAGTTTACAAAAATGAAAATTTTATTTATATTTACAATATTTTTAATATGTTTGTTCGGTACAATTACCGCAGACATTCCAGGTACTTGAAATAAATTAATTATTTCAAAATTTATATAATTTATACTAATTTCTAATATTTTTTCATAATTTTGTTAATATATAGAAATTTGTAATCAACCAAAATATATTGGAATGGGTAGAGCTGGTTTCCGAAGGTATTTTTTCAATACCGAAACAAATGAATGTGAATTGTTCACATTTGGTGGCGGTAATTCAAATGGACAAAATAATTTCGACACAAAAGAAAATTGTGAAAAAACATGCAAACCATAGGTAGCACAATTTTTGGAAAATTATTTTTAAATTTTATAATTGGATTATAATGAAATTTTGAAAATTAAGTCAATATATATATTTATTTTAATTTTTTAAGAAATTTATTGTGTTTTATTCATTTTTTAAAACTTCTAAAAATTAAATAGTGAAACTTTTTTAAAATAAACTTCGGCATCCGATAAGTTTGTTTAAATTGCTAATAAATTCTTACCTCCTAAACACAATGAGCATAGAAATCAAAATACTATATTACAAATACTTCCAAAGTTAGACATATGAAAAACAATACCCGTACACACAATGAAAGTTAGAATCAAAGTTTTTAAGGACGTAAAAGTTACAGTTACTTCTTTTTGACATTTTCCAGCTTTGATAGCTACGCTTATTGTGCTAAATAATACTAATTTTGATTTGAAATTTAATAATAATATTTATTGTTATTAATTTTAAATGCTTATCTCGCGCGTTTTTGGTAGAGCAGTATTGAAGTTCACTAAACAATATAGCTAATTCAGGAACATGCAGCTAGACAATATATGCCATTTAATTCGTTAACCCGCAGCTGTCATTTAAAGAATCAAAAAGAAACAAGTACACATTTAACATACAATTATCTAGCGATGACTAGGCTAGAAAAGTTATTCCAGGTTTTTAACAATACCAACAATTTAGCATTCTAAGCTATCTGCAGAAATTTAAAAGTTTTTGAACGCTACGTAATCTAAAATTAAACGCAACATGTCTTAATATAAACCTACTGATCACGAAAGTGGCACCAAAGATAAGCTAAATACGATGACCACACAGCCATTTAAACTAACCAACTAGCAAGAATGTTATCAGTGTTACATCAACTTCACAGAAATTCCATAGATCCCGGCACAATTCATATATATATTTTCAATAAAAATTTTATACCATCAAAACTTAAAAATGCATCCTTTAGTGTTCAATTGTTTTTAAAAAAAAAAATTTTTGTAGCATACTAATATAAAGGCAGTTCCTATTTAGTGATCAGCAATTTAAATCGATTAACAATCTGGCGGGTGCAAAACAAATTTTAAAGTACTAAATCGTACTTTAAAGTACAAATTTTAAAGTACTAAAGGTGCAGACGTTTTATTTAGTTATCACATTTAAATTTTCCAATATTTCATGAAACATCAGACAGTATATATTGGTATAGATAGGTTAACCTAGATGTAATACACTCATGCACAACTTTTTTCAAACTTCGGGTCGCGTTCGCACATTATTAACCAAGTATGCAGTTGGCCAGAGAGTAATTAAAAGTGATCATTAACATTTCCTGAAAATTATTATGGGAACGAATTACAGATGTGTTATTCAGTCAAACCATACGATGGTCATAACATCAGTTAATTGAAGTAATTTTCCATCATAGTGTAGTTACAATTTATGCACTTATGAATGTAGTGTAAAATTTAGTTCATTCGAAGATAGTTAATCGTCGGAGAATGTTTAGTCAGCTGATGTTTCAAAAGCGGAAAGTTTTTGTAAGTTTTTATTTATATAACAAGTTTCTCAAGGATATAATCTTCACTACTCCCCTTTCCACAAACTTTTTTAGGTTCTAGAATTTAAATTGTGAATTCCACCAAAATTTGGAATTTTACTTAGAATTTTACTATTTAAGCAAAAATGGTTAAAACTGAGAGACACTTTCTTCAATTTAAAGAACCCCTTTTAAATTTAAGAAAATCTTTTAACATATGTTAAAATATAATGTTGGACCTTTAAATTTTTGAGTTTTGCATAATGGTAAATTTCACTACCGTATGGCAACCCTTAATATTTTAGTGAAGTATTTTTGTAAAGTCTATAAAAGCAGCTTTCTTCTACCGTTTTTCGATTGAAAATAAACCTAACACAACTCTTGTTATAACAATTTAAATATAGGGCTTTTTCCAACTTTACAGGTGGGGCTACAGAAAAAAATTCTTCTACGAAATTATTTTTTTTGCAATACCTACTAATGGTTAAAATTTTTTTACTCTATTTCAAACGGTGTAACAGTTTTTGTAAATTCGTTTTTTTGCAATAGCTGTCATCGCTATTTAAATCCAGCCATTTTGGTCTATGGGTTCGAGTAGCTGCCATACAACTTCTTATTTTGTATGAGTATTACTCTCCATCTAATGAAGCTGGGTGTCTGAAATTTTGCGAACAATAGTTTAGTGTAATGGCCAAAGTTTCTGCAAAATTTGGTTGGTCTACTGCAGAGGGTTCGAGTAGCTGCCATACAAATCCTTCTTTTATATAAGCATTATGTACTGCACCTAATGAAGCTGGCTGTTTGAAATTTTGCCAAAAGTAATTAACCGGATGATATAATGAATATGTTACGGTCACACGGGTATCCCAGAGTTGGCACAGTCTTTTCTACTACACTCTTCCTCGTTTATTATTTATATTAAATAAATTTTATATTTTATCAATTAAAATATATTTATATATTTAATATAATACAAATATATTTGTTCATTTTTTCTTTTTTTCGTATTTAGTTTGAAAGATAAAAAATAACAAATAGAAATAAAACCTAATACGGTAATCTTATATTGATTTTTATCAATTTCCAATACCAAAAATATTTTATATTTTGTCCGGTCTCAAATTTTTTTTATTTAAGATTCGCACAGTTCAAAAATTTTTAAATAATGAAAAAAAAAGAAAAAGAACAAAAAAATAAAAGAAAAACAAAAAAATTTTTGGCAACGCAACCGGTTTTTTGTGAATACAAAAATTACGAAACCGGTTTTAGTGAATACAGAATTTTCACCGATTACGTCAAAATTACGTCAAAATTACGTCAAAATACCTCGAGTATACAGTTCAATGCAACCCGTCTGGCTTGGGTGATTATCTAAATAATAATAATGTATAAAAAAACCGTTAACATTTTTATGACGTTATAAGTTTATTTTGGCAAATTCATAAAAATATTTCATATCATGTCATGGACTGCAAGTAAGTTGTAAAAGAATTGGAAGTTCTGCATGACTGAAGTAAATGAAAGCTGATTTTAACTTAATACCGACATGGTCAAATTAAGGTACGTTTAAACGATGAATAAGTGAAATTTATTATTTCATTATTAATTGACCGGTAAATGCTCTGTAATATTTTTGTTTCGAAATATTTTTAGGCAGCATCGAAGGTATAATATAAAAATAAAACTAAAAATTTTTAAGCTCCACTGAAATCTGATAACAACAAAATAATAATTTATAATAAAATTTGCTAAGATAATATTATACTTATTAGGTATTAAAATAATATTTTTTATTAAATATGCCAACTTGTTATAAATTTTCTTTAGTCGTCAATTTCAATTGATTTTAAAAACACACGAGTTTCCAAAAATGAAAATTTTATTTATATTTACAATATTTTTAATATGTTTGTTGGGTACAATTACCGCAGACATTCCAGGTACTTGAAATAAATTAATTATTTCAAAATTTATATAATTTATACTAATTTCTAATATTTTTTTATAATTTTGTTAATATATAGAAATTTGTAAACTACCAAAAAATATTGGAAGGGGTCGAGCTTTTCTCCCAAGGTTTTTTTTCAATACCGAAACAAATGAATGTGAATTGTTCTTATTTGGTGGCGGTGATTCAAGTGGACAAAATAATTTCGACACAAAAGAAAATTGTGAAAAAACCTGCAAACCATAGGTAGTACAATTTTTGGAAAATTATTTTTAAATTTTATATTGGATTATAATGAAATTTTAAAAATTAAGTCAATATATATATATTTATTTTAATTTTCCAAGAAATTTATTGTGTTTTATTAATTTTTTAAAACTTCTAAAATTATTTAAAATAAACTTCGGCATCCGATAAGTTTGTTTTAATTGCTAATAAATTCTTACCTCCTAAACACAATGAGCATAGAAATCAAAATACTATATTACAAATACTTCCAAAGTTAGACATATAAAAAACAATACCCGTACACACAATGAAAGTTAGAATCAAAGTTTTTAACGACGTAAAAGTTACAGTTACTTCTTTTTGACATTTTCCAGCTTCGATAGCTAC
Source organism: Dolichopus griseipennis (assembly GCA_963082915.1). Taxonomy (NCBI): domain Eukaryota; kingdom Metazoa; phylum Arthropoda; class Insecta; order Diptera; family Dolichopodidae; genus Dolichopus; species Dolichopus griseipennis. Next base: position 99,193,472 of record OY720444.1, read on the forward strand.
GCTTATTGTGCTAAATAATAATAATTTTGATTTGAAGTTTAATAATAATGCTTATTGTTATTAATTTTAAATCCTTATCTCACGAGTTTTAGCTAAAGCAGTATTGAAGTTCACTAAACAATATAGCTAATTCAGGAACATGCAGCTAGACAATATATGCCATTTAATTCGTTAACCCGCAGCTGTTATTTAAAGAATGAAAAAGAAACAAGTACACATTTAACATACAATTATCTAGCGATGACTAGGCTAGAAAAGTTATTCCAGGTTTTTAACAATACCAACAATTTAGCATTCTAAGCTATCTGCAGAAATTTAAAAGTTTTTGAACGCTACGTAATCTAAAATTAAACGCAACATGTCTTAATATAAACCTACTGATCACGAAAGTGGCACCAAAGATAAGCTAAATACGGTGATCACACAGCCTTTTAACCTAACGAACTAGCAAGAACCTTATCAGTGATAAATCAACTGTATGTAAATTTCACAGATCCCGGCACAATTCATATACATATGTATATATTTTCAATAAAAATCTCATAGCATCAAAACTTAATAATGCACAAACATAATTGCTATAATGATATATAGATGGTCCATAATTATTAAAATATACTAGGAAAAATATAAATTTAAAATTATTGAAATCAATATTTATTTTACAGATAGGTTAGGTACGTGCCTTCAAAACTAGCTATTGTGATATTTGTTGATATGATAAAGAATTTGTTGTGATATTATCTGATTAAATTAAAAAGACGAAGTAAACAAATGGTATATTTTTAGAAAAATATGAACACTTCATTAATTTATATTTATAATTTGGAAGCTTCAACTTCTAAATTGAATAGAATTTAAAAAAAAAGTCTACACAGATTGTTATCGATATATGTAAGTTATTTTTAAAATTTTAAAAAATGATTTAATATCGCCTAGTTTACAGTGACCATACGTACCACATTGTGTGGTACAGTACAACATTTTGAACATACGTCCCACATTGTAAACTGTACCACATTTTGTACCACATTTAATTCGTTTCACTAATATTACGATTTAATGCGATTTATTAATATATCGATTTTCAATTATTATTTCCAAACAATAATCAAAACTTAAAATCTTTAAAAAATCTATTTTTATAAAAGTTTCTAGTTTTGTTTACCGGGTAGTTTTAGGAAATCGATATATTAATATAAGAATCGACAAATAAAATTCTGACAAAACCCCGGTTGTCAATTCATTTAACAACTTCTTTGACAGTTTAACATTTGAAATTAAATGCATGTGCTATTAAATAATGTTACAACAGATATGAGATGGGTAGAAATGTTTCAGCATTTTGAGAGTGAACACGTTCCTTTTAATAACGTTTTAAAATTGGTAGAATATTCGTTGTGTTTGCCAAGCACAAATGAAGCCACAGAGAGAGTTTTTTTTTTAGTTAATAATATCTGAACTTCCGAAAAAACACAATTAACAGTAGAAACGTTAAAAGCAATACTAATTGTGAAATGCAATTTTTCTAATGATTGTGAAAGTTTTTATGGCAATATTATAAAAAATGATCAGATTTTGAAAAACATAAATTCTGCCGAAAAATATCTGTGAATTTGAATGTTGTTAAACATTCAATTTTATTAAATTTTTTATTATTTAATTACTTATATTATTTTGAATTTATTATACTGTTGTTTATATAGTTAGTCGAATGAATTGTTATTTTTTAATTTTTATTAAATTCAAATAAATTTATGTTCAAGAAATACATATATGTGTTTATATAAAAAAATATTTTTTCTGTACCACATTCACTTTCAAGAAATATGGTCACCGTAGCCTAGTTTAAAGTTATATTTAAGTATACTTTCTTGTATGTATATTATTTATCTTCTTTTATTAACTGGTTTTTTTACATAACTTTGCATCATTTTTAGTATAAAATAAGCTGAATTTCTGATAATAAATTTAGTATTTAATTATCATTTGAATATCTGTCATCAAATTACTTAAAAAAAAAACAAAAAAAAATCAAAATGAAATTCTTATTCGCTTTATGTTTAATTGTTTTAGCTGCTTTAGCTTATGCTGCACCACCAGGTAATTATTAAAAATTAAATTAAAACCTTTCACTAAATTTAATTAAATTTTGTACTAATTTTTAATCATATTATATAGAACATTGTTCATTACCAAAATCAGCTGGTGTTGGTAGAGCTGCTGGAACAAAATACTTTTACAATAGTGAAGTAGGTGAATGTCAAACTTTCATTTGGGGTGGAGTTGAAAGGGGTTCAAATGCTAACAGATTTGAAACAAAAGAAAAATGTGAAGCTGAATGTAAAGTTTAACTTATGCTGTGAATCATAAATCATAAAATGATATGAAATATAAAACAAAATTGAAAAAAATTAAAATTGATGTTTTGAAAAATTAAGAAAATAAAATATTTATAAAAAAATAATAAAAATCTTTTCTTATGCATATAATTTAATATTGGGCTATAGAAGATATGCCTTAATACACTATACCTATTACAAGCCATGACTTTTTTTTTTAAGCTTCAAGTATTTGGTAAATTGTACGAAATTCATCAAATAGTACGAATCTAATTAATTAAAAGCGTGAAAACGTTTAAAATCAGGGGCCCAGAATGAAACGAAATAAAAATCAAAAGTTCGAATCAAAAAAAAATATTCAACCTTTTAAAATAATTTTTGTATAGGTATTCAGTTTTTTTTTTAAAAACAAAGCTGCATATTTTGTACAACTATAAATGCTCTGAACGCACTATAAAACCCTACTACTCTAACTTAGCTCAAGTTATTTTTAAAATTTTAGGAATATTTAAAATTTAGTGTTCAATTCTTTTTTAAAAAAAAAATTATTTGTAGCATACAAATATAACGGTCGTTCCTGTTTATTGATCATCGATTCAAATCGATTAACAATCTGACGGGTGCAAAACAAACTTTAAAGTATTAAATTGGTGCAAACGTTTTATTTAATTATCACTTTCAATGATTTTGTAGAAAAATTTAAATTTTAATAAAAATTGTTTTGACACTTAATTTAGTAACAAATGTTATTTACTAAATTATCTTACATTTTTAGGTAATCAATGATCGCTATCAAATAAATTTTTCTTTTTTAGATATTAAAAAATACAATTAACAACAATTTGATTAGATATTGATTTATCAATTCTTGATATAAAAATGTAGATAAATCAATTATTATTTATTTTAGAAATACTAGTGGTTTGAAAATATTATTGTTCAAAGAAAATCTGGATTATTTTGGCAAAAATTAAAATAATAATATAGGTATTTACTTTTGTTTCAATTCTTTCGAAATTTTTTACCCTTTACCATTAGATTTTTGGTTATTAATACCAGATATTCTAATATTAATTTAATAACCATCGAAGCAAACCTTTTAACTATATTTAACGATGGGAACATTATTGTGGCATTTAAAAATATCAAACAAAACCGAATACCTTAAATGCGACCGTGAGGGAGAAAATATAAAATTAAGAAATTAAACTAATTTAAATTATTATATTAACTGAATTTTGCGTCCTAGGAATGTCGTCAACGTAGGGTACAGTTTTAGCATTATATTGACATAATACCTGTTTCATCTTAAATTTTGCTCTAGAACCTACTCAAAGTTCCTGCGATCCTTCAAAATATCAAAAAAATATCAATTCAGCGAAAATATATGCAATCGGGTTCGCGTTTTTTGACATTTAAATACGCAGCAAGAATGTCGTCACTGTCTATTTTTTTTTTTTTAATTTCATTTATTTATCTCAAAAGAGCTTAAAGCTCGTACAGAGTGTAACATAATATAAAAAATTTTTTTTTCAATTCAAAATTGCAAAAATAAAACTAACATAATTTACTATATCGACAAATACTTAATAAAAAAAAAAAAAAGAAGTAATTACTAGCTAAATTGTAGATGGTATCTAGTCCATTAAATCTTTTTCTTGAAGAAATTATTCGAATATTTGTTGAATTTCTAGTATGGTACAGATGATACTCATTGTTTTGTAATATTTGTTGTGTTGTGTTCATATTTTCTGTAATCATCATGTGTGCTTGTATAACTAGTTTGTATTTAATTAGTTCTTTAAGTGGCAAAATTTTATGTTTCTCATGTATTACTTTGGTAGAAGTTCTTTGTTTATATGCGTATAAATTTTTTATGGTTTTGTTCTGTATCCTTTGTAACTGATTTAAGTCTTTATTAAAAGTATTGCCCCAAATTTGCATTGCATAGACAACATTGCTGTGAAACATACTATAATATAAAGGTCTTTTCAGCTGAAAGGCACCCTATTATTTACAAATTTAAATATACCTGCCAATTTTCTTCCTTTACTAATTTGCGAATCAATTTGCTTGCTCCAACTTAATTTATTATTTACTACTACACCGAGATATCTGTATTCCTCCACCTGATCAATATTATAATAATTATATTTTATATCTAAGCTGTCAGTACTACCACCTTTAAAGATCATATATTTCGTTTTCTTTGAATTTATTGTCAGTTTGTGTTTGTTCATCCAGCCGTTTATTAGTACTAAGTCTGTGTTTATAATCTTTTGAAGTTCATCCAATGTATCTTCTTTATACACGATAACTAAGTCATCCGCATACATGTATGGCTTGCCTCTTATATTAATATTTAGCAGGCTACTAATGTAGCATGCAAACAGGGTTGGGCCTAAAGAACTACCCTGGATGACACCGTAATTTACATCATGTTGCGTGCTTCTTATTCCATCACATTCAGTAAATTGAGTTCGATTAGTCAGATAGCTTTCAAACCATTTAAATTCCCTGCCAGTGATTCTCATTTCATAGAGTACTTTTAGTAATATGTTTCTATCTACAGAATCAAAGGCTTTCTGTACACCGAAAACTGCAGCTTCTGTGTTAGATTTCTTCTTAAAGCCATATTGTTTATTCTGAGTTAGTTTTTCTGTGTTCAAGAATTCTATAAACTGTACATTAACAAATGTTTCTATAATTTTGCTAATTGTCGAGGATATGGAAATTGGTCTAAAGTTATTGATATCTTGAATATCACCATTTTTGTAAATTGGTAAAACTTTATTTATTTTAACTATTTCAAGCATTTTACTTTGCGACAAAGATGCATTTATGAATTTCATTATATTATCAGCCAATTCTAATTTGCAATTTTTTATGAATAATGTTGATATTCCATCTGGATCTTTAGAGTTAGTGTTATTCAAAGTATTAATTAGTTTTATTGTTTCATATTTGTTAATTAATTAAAAATGAAAGGTCATATTGGTTCTACTTTTGGGGAGATATATATCATTGAAATTTTTCGCCATTTCTTCACCTATCGTGCAATAATATTTATTAAAGTTTTCAATTTTACTATATTTTTCTTCTACATTTATCATATTGCTGAAAAATTTATTATTATAATCTTTATTTAGGTTTATTATTTCCTTCAAATATTTCTAATTCTTCCTAGGATTTCCTGAAGCTTTATTAAATTGTGTAGTATCATATTTTTCTTTACATTTTCGTTTCATATCTGTTAACTTGTAACATTACGGCAGTACTTATATTTAAATTTCAAATAGTCACAGTTTTTATTTTCCATATATTTTCTAAACCAATAATCTTTTCTTTTTATTATTTTTTTTAACAATTTTCATGTATCCAAGGTGCACTATAAGTATTGTTACTACTTTTTAATTTAACAACAACGGTATCACTTTCAATACTGTCTTTAATTTTATTTATTAATTCACTTGCCATGTCATTTACATCTATTGCTTTGATAATTAATCCCTTCAATTGTTCTTTTGATCTGTCATAATCTAATTTTTTGATCAGCTGTTTTTTATTATTATTCATAGAAATTTCTTTAATTTTTTTATTTGTAAGTTTTGAATTTTTAATTTCAACAACTAGTCCCAGATGATCAGATATATCATGTTCAAAAGGAAATATCACGATTTGAGCTGTAGGATCGTTAAAGATAACATGATCAAGACATGTGTTAGATAGAGGTCTAGTAGATTTATTGTGACAAAAGAAGAAACCATTCGACTCAACAATATTTTGGTATCTTTTGTTATTATTATCATTACAATTTAGTAAATCAAAATTAACATCTAGTATAATATAGTATAATTACAGTATAATGAAATTAGTATAATATTATAGTATAATTTCATTATTATACTGACAAAACTTAAATTTTATTTTAAGTTCTGTAAAACGCTTCTGTGACACGTCAAAATATGAATCTCTTAAAAATTAATTTGCTAATCTGTTGTGTTCGTATTTATGACACTTCATAGTGTCGTTGAAATGTTGACATCGTCAAATACAATTCTAAGATTATGTTAAAAGGCTTGTAATATCTTCTTACAGCAGGGGCCAAAAAAACATAATGTAAAAGTTAAGTTAATTGAAAGATCAGATTATTATTTTCTATTATCTATTATTCTGCTATCTAAATCTTAATATCTGTTGTTTACATCAAATTCCACCCCAAATAAAAATCAAAGTACTTTTGAGAGTTGGTCAAAATTAGTTTTTAAAAGAAGATGATTTTGTGCTTTAAAAAAAATTATTAATAATTAATTTACTAAACTTTAGAACCGCGTTTTATACGCACACATAATATGTATATAAACTTTCACTATGTGTACTAAATAATTATTTAAACATTTAAATATCGCAGAATAATTAACAATTAACCGGCAAATAGAACTCTATATATACAAAATAAGTATATGTACATAATAAAAACGGATTTTTAACTAAAAATATTTTTTCTTTTATTTTTATTTTTAATTTATTTTTTTTATTAAAAAATGATTTTATATCGCCTGGTTTAAAGTTATATTTAAGTATACTTGTATGTATATTATTTATCTTCTTTTATTAACTGGTTTTTTACATAACTTTGCATCATTTTTAGTATAAAATAAGCTGATTTTCTGATAATAAATTTAGTATTTAATTATCATTTGAATATCTGTCATCAAATTACTTAAAAAAAAAAAAACAAAAAAAAATCAAAATGAAATTCTTATTCGCTTTATGTTTAATTGTTTTAGCTGCTTTAGCTTATGCTGCACCACCAGGTAATTATTAAAAATTAAATTAAAACCTTTCACTAAATTTAATTAAATTTTGTATTAATTTTTAATCATATTTATATAGAACATTGTTCATTACCAAAATCAGCTGGTGTTGGTAGAGCTGCTGTCCCAAGATTCTATTACAATTCCGTATCTGGTGAATGTGAACAATTTGGATGGGGTGGTGTTGAAAGAGGTTCAAATGCAAACAATTTTGAAACAAAAGAAAAATGTGAAGCCGAATGTAAAGTTTAACTTATGCTGTGAATCATAAATCATAAAATGATATGAAATATAAAACAATATTGAAAAAAATTAAAATTGATGTTTTGAAAAATTAAGAAAAGAAAATATTTTTTTAAATAAAAATCTTTTCTTATGCATATAATTTAATATTGGGCTATAAAAGATATGCCTTAATACAGTATACCTATTACAAGTCATGACTTTTTTTCTTCAAGTATTTGGTAAATTGTACGAAATCCATCAAATAGTACGAATCTAATTAATTAAAAGCGTGAAAAAGTATAAAATCAGGGGCCCAGAATGAAACGAAATAAAAATCAAAAGTTCGAATCAAAAAAAAAATATTCAACCTTTAAATTATTTTTGTATATTCAGTTTTTTTTTTAAAAACAAAGCTGCATATTTTGTACAACTATAAATGCTCTGAACGCACTATAAAACCCAACTACTCTTACTTAGCTCATGTTTGTTTTGCTCCCTGCAAACTCTAAAAGCTTAAAAGTTACTTTGTTAAATATTAGGTTGAAATTTTAATTTGAAAGTTGAAATTTTTCATATGATGCAAATACATTTCCAAATTTTATCTAAACATAAAATTCGGTTGTATGGGTAAAGATTTCTTACATAAAACTCAAAAGGAAAATTGGTAAAAATGGGCATTTCTAAAAAAAAAAACATAACCTAAAAAAAGTATAATCAAGTTTCGATAAAAAAAATTGATGATTTCTTTCACAAAACATTTGTAAATTTCACAAATATCTTTAAAGATTTCCATGACAAGGCCCTGAAAATTATTACCATAGAGTTTGGTAAGGTTATAAATATATATATTAAATATTTAATATTCTGTTGCTTATAATACTTTTTTTTAACAAACCTATTTCAATGTGCATCCTTCTAGCCTGGTTAATTTTAAAGATATGCCCTTTGAGATATCCCATTATGCCTAACTGGAAGAGTTACAAACGAAAAAACAATTTCCATATATGAGTGACTCGATCATTCACACGATTATATAAAATGTTTTGGACTTAAAGAGCTTTGAAAATTAAAAACGTAAATGAATTAAAGACCGAATGCGAAATAAAAAAATACAAAGGCTTAATTTTATTGTTTTATTTGCAAAAAAAAAAAAAATTCTAACCTATAAAGTCTAATCTGAAAAAAGGTTTTAGTAAAAGGTATTGTATTTGCGTTTTCATATTTTTATAGTTTAGATTTAATTAGAGCAACTATATATAGCTTACCTTTTTTTTAGTATAAATTTGACGGATGAATTTATTATGTATTTACCTTTTTTTTAGTATAAATTTAACGGATGAATTTATTATGTAATAAGTATTCGAAAATTTCTTATCAAGCAATTTCGGAACAAAAAAATTTTGTGGTGCGGAACCAGGTTCTAATGCAAACAAATTCGATACATTAGAAAAATGTGAGGCTGAATGTAAAATTTAATTATATAATCGAAACAAATATATATGAAATAAAAAAAAATTAATTTAATAAGGGAAACATTAAAGTTATTTAAATTATTATTACCTTGTTTATTATGGTAAAGTTTTTTAATTCATATCTTTAAAGAAAAAAACTTTATTCCTTACTGCGAACAATGAAAGATACATTTTGATGATTAATAATACACATAATTATGTATAGAAATATTTTTTTTAAGAAGTGTGCACTAGAGTGCATATCTTTACCAACTTCCTAAATAGACAAAGAGATATTCACCTACATATATTTGAAGGTAAATTTATTTAAACATCGTATTCTCAGCATAATTTTTTTTTTGAAACATTTTTAAATTTGAAAAAAAAATTATTTAAACTCAAATCATTAGAGTCTACGCAATATATACAGGGTGGTGCAAAACGACCGATATGTTTAATAACTTAAAAGTTTAATTTGTTAAATATTAGGTTTAATAATGGTTTAATTAATGAACATGTAGAAACGTCTTAGATTTTTTATATTTTTCATAACTTTTCGTAATTTTTGATCGCTGTTTTATTGTGTACTTTTCCATTTCCAATTCAGGTCTTCTTCCAACTTTGAGGGCTGTAGCTCCGTAACGGGTTGAGGTACACAAAAAAGTTTTTTCATAAAATTCTATTTTTTTTTGCAACATCTACCCGTAGTTGAAATTTCCTTTGCCTATTTCAAATGGTGTAAAAGTTTTTGCAAACATACGGATGGACAGAGTAAATAACTTTTACTATAAAGGCATATTTTTACAACATTTTTTTAAAATATGCCTTAAACATAGCTAATATTAAGCCTTAAACATTAAGTAAATATTAAGTATCTGTAAGACATATTTTCTTTCTGAAAAGTGATACTCCAACAATGCAATGCAATCAATAATAATAAAAGCATAAATGACAAGTCCCGAAAATATTAGTCCCCTAGTCCTCCCAGCGTGTTATGACTCAAAAAAAAAAAAATCAAAACACATTTGGAAATTATAAATTCGATAAGTGACCCAAAAATCACCAAAAAAACTAGACATAAAATCCCCCCAAGGATTTTTGACTCCGGGACGTTTGTCATATCGCCGTTTTAAAACTTCATATAATTATAAACATTGTTTCGAATAAATCGAAGCATTTACATTGTATACATATTTGTACTGATATGAACTTTTCATAATCGAATGGATTAAAGATTCGAATTATAACACATATTTAAGAGGGTGTGTATGAAGGGTTGATACACTTTAACAACTTATAATACTTAATAACTATATATATAAATTTAATTGAATTCTATTTATATAACATTTAAAATTTTTGTTTTTCTTTTTTTTTTCGAAAAAATGTAGATTACAGCATGAATTTCGTCCAAAAATTAAAAAAAATTTGGAATTACTTTGCATAATTTTTTGGTATAAGATAACCTGAATGTACGATGTTACGATTAGTATATAATTATTATTTGAATATTTATTATCAAAATCCATGAAAAATCACAAAAAATCGGCAAAATGAAATACTCTTTGGTTTTATTTTTAATTGCGGCTCTTAGTTTTTTGACTTATGCAGCACCACCAAGTAAAAATACTAGAATCATTTGTTTTAAATTTGCTAATTTCTAATATAATAGTTTTAAATCAATTTTTATAGAACACTGTTTATTACCGAAAGTTACTGGTGAGGGAAGAGCTGGTGTTCCAAAATTCTATTATAATGCCAAATATGGTGAATGCGAACAATTTACATCTGGTAATTTTGAATATGGTTCTAATGCCAACAGATTTACAACAAAAGAAAAATGTGAAGATGAATGCAAAGTATAAATAATTAATATATGAAATTAAATTAAAATAAATAATATAAAAGCAAAATTGTATAAAATAAAATAAAAATAAAATAAAAAAAAAAATTAAAATAAATGACATTGAAAAATATATTTTTTTTTAATATTGATAAATTTTTATTTACAAATAATTTTAAAACTTTGAATTAAACATACGTGATAAAGTGATAACAAATATTAAAAGAACAGATTTCTACTAATTTAAAAAGTTTGGTGTCTTAATAAGTTTTAAAAGCAAGATTTAAAAAATTTTGATAGAGTTGTACTTACTCTGATTTAAAGACACTAAAACTTACATTACAAATCTCAGAGAGATGTAAATGTGGCATAGAATATAGTGTAACATATATACGTATATAAGGTTTAGAAAATTCAGGTAAGGATAAAGAATGTATAGAAAAGCACAATAAATCAGAAAAAAAGCCACCCACCATATAGGACCCCATATTGTAGAAAAAAAGAAGAATAAAGCTGAGACCAAAAGTACTCTGTGCATGAATTTTTCAGAAGAAAATGGGCAGTTTTTATATTCAATTATCAATTCATCATTAAATTTTTATTGAGCTTGAGGAGCTCAAATGAACTAATAAAAATTTTTGGACTTTTATTATTAACAATAGTCACTAATATCCAATACCAGCAAACAAATTAAATCTGGACAAACTTATAATCTTGATCAGTAGCTCAATGAACTTAACTTAGGAAATATATCATCAGAGTAAAAATAATTACAATATATTGAACTAGCTTAAAAAAACAATTAAAAATGCTTCTTGAAAATTTTCAAAAAAAACCATTAAATTTTAAACCACTTTATAGAAACTAAAAGAAATTGACAAATTTTAAATAACAAACAACCGCAGATGACTTATTTTTTCATCGTTTTATTTTCATTTCAACAAAAAAACGAATATCTGTCCTTGTCAACACTTGGATGGTACCATCCTCATATTTTGATTTAAATATAATCGCTTTACTGGCAATATTAATTTCAGTACTTTTCTTTTATTTCAGAACAGGATCTAAAACTGTCAGTGAACTGTGAGTGGGTTTAAAGCTTGACAAAGGGAACAATCTCTAGTTTGAATCAGAAAAAATTCTCGCGGATTTCTTAATTACCCTTTTTGATTCAATGGTTGCACCTTAATCGAAACTAAACACCTATCTGCTTGAAAGTGTTTCCAAAAGTGTTTACTCAGTTTTCAGCCTACGAACACACAAACCTAAATCTATTGACTTTTCACTTTTAATATTATCCATTATTATATTGCTTATAAATGAATGATCAATTTTATTATACCCTTTTATTCATATGGATGCCAATATGACTTTCAATAATTATTGTAGGTCAGTAATTACTTGTTTTAAATTTTGAATATTGCATAACTTAATATTTTTTTTGAAATCAGATGATAAACAAGAACCTTTTTTATTTGCAGGATATTTAAAAGAAAAATTTGAAATTTTATTCTTATTCTATTTTACTTTGTCAGTTCGTCCGACCATGTACTAGATAATTAAAAACCTTCCACAACAATTGAGATTGTGAAAGAAATTAGTTTTAATTTTTTTTAAAGTCCTAATTGTTTACCTCTGTACATGTTAGGTACATTTTGAAAAAAGATGGATATATTATGCTCTAGAATTCTTAGAATTTCACATACAATTTAAACATGAGATAATATCAGTCTTGAATTTTCAATCTTTTGTTACAAATTATTGTAATAATTTTATATTTGAATTTTTACCATCTTCAATATAGCCATTTTTTTTCCAGAAAGATAAAATGCTCAGGGGCCATAAAGCCTGTGAGGAAGATGTTTCTAATGTACTCTATATTGTGGTAAAATATATGTGATATTAAACCATTTTCTGGAGTGTTTTGTGTTCTTTCATAGTGGTTTCTGAACAATTTTATTATAAAGTTGTCTATTCTAATGCTTTTAGCTTCCTTGTATAAGTATTTATTGGAGTAAAAATGCTTGTAGTCAGAGTCGGAGTCGGACTTTCTGCTTATATTGGTACAAACTCTTATACACTTTCTTTCGAATTTTAGTAATGTTTCCATTAAGCTTGCACTAATGTTGTACCATATTGGTGCAACATATACAAATGTTGACCTAATTAATGTTTGGAAACAAATTATTTTAACTGCTAGTTATATAATTCTTTATTATATCTTTGAAAATGTGTACATTTCAAAAACCACTGATTTGATATAAGACCTTTTTCAAATTCAATTTCAATTGAACCGGTTTATTTAAAATAAATATAATATTATTTACCTATCAAAAAAAAAAAAAAAAGAAAAACAATTAAATGCATAATATTTATATTGCAATTAGCAATTTAAATTTTGTATACTTAATTAAATAATATCAAAATGTCAACAAATACAGGAATACAATGTTTATTTTACTTCCTTTACACAAAAAAATATATTAAAATTATTAAAAATTAATTATATAAAAAATTTTAGCGGTAATACTTAATACTAAAATATTATTTTAATAATCTGATGAAGCAATTTTATGAAGATATCAAGAGCATCGCAGAAGAAATAAAAAAAAACTGTACTACTAAAATATATATGAGAGTAAAAATAAACAGTTTAACCTAATTAAATATTTGACTTTTTATTGATGTTTTTTTTTTGTTTTATTGCTGTTTTTTTTTTTTTTTTAATTATTAAATCTCTTTAATATGACACTTTTAAATTATTATATTTTATATAATCTAAAGTATATTATAGATTTCTCATAATCATATTTCATCAGATTTTGATTATTTTAACAGAGTATAAAATAAATTGAATTTTCGAAATTAAATTTAGTACTAAAATATTCTTTGAACCTTCTACACCTAATAAATTATTTTAGCAGAATTAAAACAAGCAAATCAAAATGAAATTCTTAATTGCATTATTCTTAGTTATTTTCAGTGTATTCACTTTTGCCGCACAACCAGGTAATTAATCACTATTATCACTAGTTTTAATTATCTTAGTACTAAAAATTTAAAATTTATTCGAAATAAATTACTCTTTTGTATTTTTAATATTATTTTATTATCATTTTTAATTAGTTTTTATTTTTTGAATTAGTTTTTATTTTTTAAATAATTTTTATTAAATTGTTTATTACATTGTATTTTTTTTTTTTTTTGTAGAACACTGTTCATTACCATCGAAGTCTGGTTTTGGTAGAGCTGCTGCACCAAAATACTTTTACAATTCTGAATCTGGTCAATGTGAAACCTTTATATGGGGTGGAGTTGAAATGGGTTCAAATGCTAACAGATTTGATTCAAAAGAATTATGTGAAGCTGAATGTAAAGTTTAAGTCATTAAATTCAAAGATATAACAATAAAATAAATAAATTGTGTTTTATTTCGTTCTTTATATTTTTTTAATTTTGGATTGTAATTTTATTCAAAAAAAAAAAATTGTAAAAGTGCATTGTTAAAAATAAAAGTGATTTTCTAAAAAAACAAATAATATTATTTAATAAATTAAAAAAAAAAAAATATTTTAAAACGTAATTTATTTAAAAATTTAATCATAAAAAAAAAATTAAACGAAAAATAAAATAATTAAAATAATACCTATATAAATATTAAGTCAATAATCTGTTCTTAAAAAAATTAATAAAGCTACACAAAAATAAAACAATTCTTAGTAAATAGAAACTAAGATTTTAAAAGTATTTTTATACGAAAGTATAAAAGTTATAAAACTCAAAATTAAAGTACGTGATTGTTGACGTCAGTTTCGTTTTTTTCTGAATTTAATGATTTAAGTGTTAAAAATTTGAGTAAATTAAAAAAAAATATATATATATATACACAATTTTTTTTTAAATTAAAAAAGAAACCTTAAATAAATAATAAAACAATTGTAGAAATTTCTATTTCAATATAAAACATAAAGGGTTATGTACACGATCAATGTTTTATTTAAAATAAACAAAACCATTTTCACATTTTATTGATTATTAATTTTTGATTTTTATCAAAATTTGTAATATTTTGTCAATGATTGTAAAAAAAAAACAATTAAATTGTTTAAAATTACTTTGGTTACTAATACGTTTAAACTTTCAAAAATTGTGATTCACATTTGTTTATTCTTAATAATTCAAGTTTATCAAGTTGGTCAAGTATAATATTTCAGAAATGTATCAATTTACATCTATATACAATTTAAGGTTTTAAAATTATATAAATTATATAATTGGAAAATTATTGGGATTAAAACTCTGCTGATTGTAAGCAAATCATTTTTTTATTCTATACTACGGCGACTTATAGAAATTCCGTGTATGTATATGTTATTAAGTTATTATTAATAACTAATTCTAAATTAAAATTTTTTATTAAAAATTAAAAATACTAATTGAGTTTTATAATAATTACGGAATTTGTTAACTGATTTTCCTTGGACATCAAAAATTAAAAAATCTATATAAATTTTCATCTCTTTCTTAATTCTAAATATAAAATAATCCGATAGGTGGCCTTTCGAAGGGTATAGGGTTCAAATCCTATTTTAATCATATCTAATAAAAAAATATAATTTATAATATTTATCATATAATAAATTATATAAGTTAAAGGGAAGACTGAATCACTCACTGGCTTGTCCCATTATAAGTAATGACGGGACATATTTATAAATAGATAAACATATTTTAAATTAACTAAATTTCAAATAGGTAATCTATTCTTATTATTTATTTGTGTAAATGATATTTAAAAGCTTAAAATGAGAAATTATTCTTATAAAGTTATTATAAATATTATCAAAATATTTTCAATAATCAGATTTTTAAATTTTAAATCATATAGAAATAGAGAATCATCAGAATCAGAATCATTATAGAAAATTTTATTTTATCTCTTCTCTCACATATCCTATACAAAAGCAACTTAATATATATGAAACAAAGTTTTAAACAGCTTTATTATTACTTAAAAATTATTATTTAATTAGTAAGGTTTTACACTTAAATAAATATAAACAATTATTTTATACAAGTTATATTTTAAAATAATGACACATTGTATAAGTAAACATTGAAAAAACCAATTTTCGTGACAAATTTATCAACAACAAAACAATGGGTTTGTCCGTAATCAATTTCTTTTTATAAATTGAACATAAATTACTGAAAAAAAAAACCCATTAATATTTAAATAGGCCATAGACCTATTTTTATCCTATAATATCATAGTTAAATAAAAAATTTTGAATTGCCTAATGAGCAGATTTTTGAGTTTTATTAAAGTAAAGTTCACTCAGTTCTATAATTCCTTACTTCTTTCCTTATATGTATTTACAGTGTTTTAAATGTAGTGGTAAAATAGTGAATGAAAAGCACACACTATGTAGTTGAAAAGGTAAGTTAAGACCACTGTTGAAGTGGTTGTATTTTAAGTATCGACAATAATCCTGGAAGTTATGGAAAGAATTAAAATTTATTCAAGAAACTGCACTGTCAAATCAAGGAATGAACTCAAAATATAGTTGGAAACTGTCAACAATCTTACTCCAAGAAAAATCTAAAAATATTCAGATTTATGTCATAGGTTTTTTGTAAATTTTTAGCAGTATTTCGTCCTGTAATACCCAACTGAACTCATCAGTAGGCAGGTATAGTATTACATATAATTGCCTATAGACAAACTCGTGATTAAACTTTGATTGATTTTTATAACTTATAGGAAATTTTATGAAAATATCCTGATTTTCCTGATTATTGTTAATAATTGTAAAACTTAAAAAGTTGTAATATTTCAATTATTTTTAATTTAAATTAAAGGAAATAAATAATTTATAAAAATTAGTTTTGTATACTTTTAGGACGTTAGTATATATATTATAATGTGTAATTCTATAGATAGTACAAATGTCAGCAGTGGAGCTTCATTTAGTTAAAGCATAATATTATGCAACCCTATTCTAAATTCCCTCTTAGATTTTCTACAAAAAATTGACTACGCTACGAACAAAAAGTTTTAGCGATTCTGCATTCCCTCGTAGACAATTAAATCTGCAATGGGACCTTTGAATATCAGTCCTTCCACTTACATTTTCCGTTATAATTATTAAGTACATTTCTAGAAATCAATCAGTTAAAAAAGTTTACTATACATTCTAAAATTCAAATCCCTATAAGAATTTTTTCAAATTTTATGGAAACATAATTCAAGAAAAGTATAACATTGACATTCTAAAGCTAAAAAATATTTAAAATTTAATAATATAAAAATTTATTAATTACTTCAAAAAAAAAAATTATAATATATTCAAAAACATACATATAATTTATTTTAATTAATAATTCATGATCTTTGTTAAACTTAATCAATCATTAAAACACGAAATAGATCGAAATGACTTTTTTCTAAAATTATTTACCGTTATTAAGTATATACCGTTACTTGTCAAATTGAATCTGATTCAGTTAATGTCTATTAAGGATCTTTATCATGTCAAATAATGTCAAATTAATTAAGATTAATGTCAAATATTTTTCTGTAATTGACAATTAGAAATTGAAAAGAGCCAAATAAAGGCGTTTTTTTTTTTTTAAATCTCAGCAGTGCAGAAATGTCAAAAAAAAAATCGTGTTTTTAGCTCGTTTTTTAGCTCACAGCTTGTGATTCGTGTTTTTTTTTAAAGCGGAGTGCGCTCAGAGTGTGCTCTACGTACTCTGTGGAAATATATCGAGTACGACTGAGCAAAATAAAACACAAAAGACATTTTGACGTTTTTTTTAAGATTTTTCTTGTAAAATAAAATCCAAAATATTTTGTTTATTTTAAGTTATCCATTTTTAAAAATGACAATTTTTTTTAAATCCAGTTTTTTTATTAAATCTGAACACTGTGGGCGTACTCTGTTTATGCTCTACTCAGAGCGTGCTCAGATCTATGCTCTGATTCAAAAAAAAACGACTTAAATAATTACTTAACTTGTAAATATTTTATTTTCATATCAAAAACAAAAAATCTAATAAAAACTTGTAACATACGATTAAAGTTCACTTTTACAGCTGTTGTAAAAATATAATTTTCCATGATGAATAAGTAAATATTCTATGCTCAATTGTTTTATATATGTTTTTATTATTTACAGAATTGTATGTATATATTTTGATGAATTAATTGTTTGGAATTTTTTACCAACTTTTAAATTAAAATTTACAAATAACTTTAAAAATTTCTTCATATTACAAAAAAACTTAAATTGAAAAGTGTTAAAATTATAATTAAGTAATTTAAAAATTTTTAAATGTAATTTAACTTTAATTTTTTCTAAAAACTTTATAAATTTTTTAATACCATTCCATTAAATGTACTTGTTTAATCCACAAATATTTCATATGACGTAAACTTTCTAATCCACCTGGATAATAAAATTGTGTTGCATATTTTCCATTAATAAAAATATCAAAATAATCTGTTCCAACATTTATTTGTACCTTGAAATATTCACCTGGCCAAAAGAATATTTTATAATCATCTCTTATTTCATAGCCCCATAAACCATTTTCCAAATAATTAATACGAAAAACCGAATTTGTAGCTTGCAAATCAATATAAAATAATATATCACAACATGCTATTAATGTACAATTAAATTCCTGAAAAAAATATTCTACTCTTGATCCATGAATCAAACCCATATGTTGATTTAGTGTAATTACATCTCCAGGTTTTAATGGTGGATCAATTTTAAATAAATCCGATCTTGTTCCCTACATATAATATGTACATGTTTGTAATTTACATATAAATTGAATATGTTTATAAGGTTTAAATTTCAATTAGAAACTTACATCAGGTCTCCAATATTCACGGTAACGAGGATATGTTCCCTGAGTAAATTGAAATATTAATAGAAAAATAATTATTTTAAACATTTTTCTTATGACATTAATTTTTGTACGCGTTCAAATTACAACATTAGATTTCAATTAACCAAACTAATTTAAAACAGTTAAATTATTTTTAAATATCTTTAACCATTAAAATGTCTAAAAATAAAAAACAAAATTTAATTCAGCAATTACATTAGCATTTTTATTGATTAAATAATTAAATATACATTGGGGCAATCATGTTTCAAAACAAATTTAAATTCTTCACAAATAAATATACATCAGATCGGTAAGTAATACTTTGATAAATAGTTAACTTAACTGAAGCGTGCATTAAACAATTATACATAGTCAATTGTTTGTCTCAAATGTCCCTCCTGCGACTAGAGGTCGTAGAATATTTTTTAAAGTAGGGCTAAGAACGTCTCAGATCAATTGAACACTAATATTACAACTACAGTACGGATGCTAAATCAATGTTTTATATTATTCAACAAAACTATAGACTTTTAAGGAGCTGATTTTCCACGAGTTTAAATCTAATAATCAATTAAAGTCGAAGTCGGGAACTTTAAAATTGGACGTAAATTCGAAATTGGAATACGTGTTTTCAAAAGAACTAGATTAAATAGCATACATATCAGATTTAAGTAAATTCCAATTGATTACTAAATATTGCCCTTTCAGATGGATGAGCTGAATAAATCTATAGTAAAAGAATAAAATATATTGGCGGGGTCAAAATTGCTTATTAATGTTAAGACAAACCTTAAAATTCAGTTAATAATATAAGTGTTTACCACAACATAATATATTTTAGTGTTGAGATTTGTTATGGCTCACTAAACACAACTATTGTATAAATATATAGGAACTTACCTTCACCTAGAAATATATTAGTGGGTAGAATTTCAATTCTATTTTAATTATCGAATTTAAATTAACAAAACATAATATAATCAATAAACATACTTTCAATGGATCATTGATAATCATTCATTTTAATTGTAAAATTTTAATTTTATGATGCTGCTAATTTTTTTTAATCACAATTAGTTCAATACAAATACAAAGTTACCTTTAGATGTTAATGTTAGTTATATTTACATTTTAAAATGAGTTTAATAAACCTAATTGTTATTAGTATTACTTTAAAAGAACTGGAATTTATAACATTATTTTAAAATACTGTAATCTTAGTATTAAAACAATTCCTACCAAATGATTCTGATGGCAAACCTTTCAAGTACTACACCAAGAACTGTATAGAAACTTTAAATTAGTTGTATTAGTAAAGTAAAACTGGAAATTTGGATGGGTTATTTAAGATTAGGCTAATTGAAGACAGAAATGGGACATATAAAAATGTCCCTAAAAGTGAGTTATTTTTATTAATAATTTTTTTTTTGCAAAAATGCACTGCATTTTTTATGACCATACTTCATACCATATTCATATTTTAATTGCAATAAACATTTGTATAAAATTTTTATATCTTATAATTAATTAATTACATTTTAAAAATATTTAATAACTAAGAAAATTTTTCCTAATTTTACAAAATTAATCAATTTAAGTCCAGGTTTCCGAACTTCGAATTAACTTTAAAGCTTTGAATGTAATTAAATATCCCAATTTAAAAAACAATGGAAATGATTATCAACCCAGGATTTTATCAATCAGAATTAAATTATATATCAAAAATAATATTAGATATAACTGAAATAAATAAAATTCAATATTAATAATAAAATTTTAATTTTTATTTTATTTATTTGAATTTTACGATTTATAGAAAATTTCAAAAAAATATCAATATTCTTTCTCATATTAATATTTAATTAATATATTTATAAAATTAATTAATATTATTAATACCATTTAATAATGTATTACGTATATTAATCCAATTTTCTGGTATTATATTTAAAAATTTTGTACGATATTTTAATATAAAATTTGAATTTATATAAATTATTGTATTAAAAAAATGTATTGTACGTGCAAATAATAATTTATCATTCCATTCATTAATATTTTTACAATTATTATATGATTGTATTAAATAATTTAATAAATCAATTATTAATTCTGAATACAATTCAAAATCTTTATCATTTTGTTGTGTATTATTAATTATATTTGAATTTAATGCTAAATTAATAAAATCTTTATATGATATTAATTCTAACCAAATATAACCAAATGTTGGTATAATTTCTGGTTTTAATAAATGATAACATTGACAAAATGATTGTAATATATTTAAATTTTGTTCATTATTTAAATTTAATTCTATAAATAACATAATAAAAAAACGATAATATATTTGTTGATAAAATTTCTCATGTGATTTTTGTTCTTCAATAAATATTTCAACTAAATAACTTAATATAACATTTAAAAAATTTATTTTAATTGATGAATTTGTTTCATTCTCTGTATTATTTATTAAATATACAATAAATTTAACAAAAGAATGTATAAATTTATATATTTTATTTTCTGATGATGTTTGTTGCTGTTGTTGTTGTTGTTGTTGCTGTTGTTGCTGTTGTTGTTGTTGATTTAATATATTTATTGTTGTATTTAATGTATTAATATTAATTTGTTCATCTTTGGAATTTTTTATTAAATCATATACATAATCAATACCAAATTTAATACCATATCTTATGAATCTTATATATAAATCTTCTGATTTAATAATACCAAATGTATGCATTTTATATATAAATTTACCAAAATAAAATTCATTATCTGTATCTGAATTTCTTTGAACAATTGTATAAATATGTTCCCATAATTTAAAAAAATATTCAGTTCTATCTTTATATCCCAATGGATCACTACAATCATTTGAACGTAAATATCCTAAAAATATAAATATTACAATGAAATTAGTAATTTAATTTTAAATAAAAACTTCATAAGATTTACGTTAGAAAAATTTAATTGAGTTAAAAAAATTTATCTAAGAAAAAAATTATTAGCTTAGAAACTAGAGGTCTGATCATTACAAGTTCACAAGCGTAGATGTCTTTTTTAAAAAAAAAAATCAAAAATTATAAAAATTTCCTTTTTTAGGTATTATAGGTTTACACGTTAAATTCTACCAGAACCCAAGTTCCCTTTCCAATTGGGAAAATGAAATAATTTCAAGTCCAGAAGCAAAAGGGTGAAACCTGATTAAATATTCTGATAATTGTGAACTTAATTAAAGATGAGTTCGAACATGTTGCACAATTTATTTTTTCACTTATCAAATTCAAATAAAACTTACCATGTAAATGAACTGGATATATTTCACCTTTTTCTATATATTTATTGCATTGACAATGCATTTTTACCTTAAATTACCTTAACTCTTTTATTTTTAAACATTTAATTAAATTTTTTAATAATTTTTATAAATTTAAAATTATAATTTTAAAACACAAAATAATAATTTTTTTTATAAATTTAATTAAAAAACTGCTGAACTTTATTGCACTAAATTCTAAGATAGAATAAAGAAAATAAACTTAGATTTTTAATTTTTACTTCAAACAACAGTGTAATAAATTTTTTTTTTATTAATAAAAATAATATAAAAAAAATAAAATTCTGATAAAATTACAATCAGTTTTTATTTAGATCAAATATCTACGATATGTACCATATTATAAACAATTTTTTTTTTAATATTTTTTAAATGTTATATGGCAGTTTTTATTCACGGAAATTTTCTTATTATTATTGCTTTACTTTTTTTCAAACACATATTTAATCGAAATTTGATTTATTTATAATTCAGTTTTTATTTATTTATATAAAAGAAATTATTTATATTATATCATAATATCACATTGAATATTAGGTGCCGTAACACGATCAATATTAATGTATAATATCGATTGAAGTCAATGAACATATGTAGATTTCAAGGAATGCATCTATTAAATCGATAGTTTTTAGAGTTTAATTGACCATGTATTTGCAAAACAACTGTATAGTAGGCTGGCCGGTGTCCTTCAGCACTCATAGAACCTTTGAATAAAAATATCGATATTTACCAGCATGAACATTTTGATTGACAACAAGAACATGATCCGAAAAGTTGGGAAAATTTTCTAATGAGATGTATCTAACAACTAAAAATTTTAACTAACCTTTAAATTTTGAATTTAACATTTAACAAAGATTTTGTATTTTAGTGCTAGTAACTAATAAACTATGTTATATGGAATTAATTCAAGTTTCTTTCTATGGATTCAATTGCGCCGTCCTGTTTTAAGAAAATGTTGTAATTCAAGAACAATTAAACAAATTTTATTGGATGAAATGAAAAAACATCAATTTTTTAATTAAAAATTTTATTAAAAATACATATTAGATTTACAAATTATTTTTCAAACTATTAAACTAAATTAAATAACAAAATAAAATTTAAAATTAAAAATATTAAATTTAATATATACATTTTATTTCTTATATTTCATAAATTTATTAAACTTTTATAAAAACTCATCTCATTTATTTCATAATTAAATAAAGTTTTTTTTATAATAATTCTGCCATAGTAATATCTTTTCGTACTGCATTATTAAATCCTTCTTTAAAACGATACCAAATTGGACTTTTGACAATGGGATCAGATGAAACTACAAGAAAAAAAAATTAATATTAAGAATACAAAAATAATAAATTCAATTTATCATTAGATAAAAAATGTTTTTTTTTTTTACTGATGATGATGATAAATTTATTTTATATAAAAGAATTAATATGTACATATATCATATATATTAATTTATTATGTATTATATATTATTGACTTACCTTCATCAGAAGCAACTGAAGTTGATTTCGTACGAATTCTACCAAAGAAATCCTTAGAGATCTAAAAATGAGAATAAGGAAAAGAAATCATTGGTATTTTTTATTTTAAACTAAACTTAAACTAAAAAACTGATAAAAAATTAAGTGTACAAAAATAGAATAAAACAAAGAAAAAAATTTGAGAGTTGATCCAGTAAATTATAAGACAATTGAAATTAAATTGATGTTGTAATTATTTGGTAAGTGAATTTTGATTATACACGTGAAAATAAAGTATAGGCATAGAACTCTCTTAATTATTTGTATTTTAAGCTGTCTACAAGTCTCCAACTATATATTAGTAATATATAAGAATATTAAAATGAACTTAAAAGGGCCACTGCCAAATAGCTTTCAATTTCGATCTACAACTTTTTACATTGAATTGTTTTAAACATAATTTTATCTTGACGCACTATGCATTGATAAGTACTGAAACTGAATTTGATTCAAAGCAATATTTCAACCTAAAACCGTATTGAACCATGACTTATCACTCAATAAAATAATCAAACCTACCAATGAAGTTTGATTAGTAATAAACGCTCACTTACCAAGAAAATATTATATGATTAGTGATAAGTTTTGATGCAATCGAGCCCAGATTTTTGAATTGGTAACACACAGATATGTAATTTTTTTTCAAATAAATTTTGGTATCTCTTCTTAATCTGATCCGGAACCTTAAAATACTCTATAAACCCAACCCATGTCTATTCCATGTGTAAAAGGGGAATTTGCTAAATAAATGAAGATACTGAAAATTCATTTATACAAATCTGACCAGTGGCGTTGTAGTTATATAGTTGATCTCAATCAAAAGAACTTGATCCTTGTATAAGATATAAGATGACGTGATATACAAAATTTAAGTAATCTTATCCATAAGCGAGTAATAAACGGCGTAGGAAACGGCATTTCTTCTGCCATTATTTTAACAAATCTTACTCTAAGAGATTTATAGTGCTGCGGAGAATGCCCTATACTTATAGGAGTTGTAAAAATAAGAAAATTCCACATATTAGTATTATCAAAATCAAAGTATAAGTAGTTATGATATGTATAATAAACTAAATTTCAAATTGATAATGTTTATTGAAAATATTCTTATCTTTGTTTTTTTTTTAAATAATTTAGTTGTAATGATGAAAAATTATTGTATTTCAATTACAAAGAAAAACTGAAAAAAAATATATTTCATGGATTGAAGAAACGGAAGGATTTATTTTCAATTTAACTTTTTAATTATGTTTGTTGAGAATTCTCTATTCAACTATATACGCTAAAATAACACAAATTTTTAACAAAATACTTGTATATACTCGTACCTTAATAATACCTTGCAACTTAAAAAAAAAACTACTATACCTTGCAACTTTTAAAAGAATTTATAATAATGGATATGCACTAATAATCTTTAGGATTCATGATATTTATTATGACTAATGATTAAATAGTACATTGTTAAGAACGTTTAAGTCTATGAATTTAATAATATATTGATTTTAGTGTTGGACCCCTTATAAAACTTTTAAACCCCTTAAAAATCTCAAAAAAAAATTTTAAAGAACTGGACATCCTCAATGGGAGAGGTTATCTTGTATAACCCCCACTAACAAAACATTTTTTCTACCAACGATCCATATATATAGTTTTAATCAATTGCTGCATATGAAATTGAAGCTTAATGAAGAGTTTAATAAACATTAGCTTTAAAAATCATCAGGGTGGATTTTGACTCTATAAGTTAGATGCACAACTATTACGTCACCAATATTCAATAATTGCAACCATCAAAAGGAAGCTATTTGAATATGAATATTTCATGTACACCTATTCCTAATTATAGTTTTCCACAGATTTTTGACCAGAGTCAGCTCTTGAGTTCGATTTAACAATGTTCGTACATTAAACTGAAAACATTCATATAAAACCTTATGAAATGGTATTTATACAAAATATTTCTAATTATAGCAGATATTACAACTGAAAAAAATCGAACCACACATGAGTTCGAGTTATCACCGAACGATTCGAAAGGCAATCGAACATGTCACTGAAACCAGTAAAGATACATAGAACATTAAAATCAATAAATCAAAAGTAAACTCAGTTCTGTCATGTCTCAGTATCTTGTTTTCTCTGAAAATTATGGTGAACCGTAAGGAATGCTGTCAAGTTTTCCAAGACCTAATAAGGACGACATTTAATGTCATATGTAGGCTATTAATAAATAAATTGCATCGACAGTGTTGTTTGATTACTCGTTTTAATTCTTTGAAGTCTTCTTCACTACAAGTCTTTTTTATTAAAATCCTTTCTACAATAAATCTATACTTGATGACTATAATATCAACTTAATCTTAAAGTAATTAAAAAAAAATTATTAATGATCCTAAAATTGCATTCACATTAAAAGTCCCTTCAATAATATTAATAAATCATAACGATGCAAGATTCTAGAAAATGGAAATATATAAATATTATGAGGTATATACTGGTCTATTAATCTAACAGATATTATTATACAATCCAGTTGATAGAGTCAAATATATGCGCAGATTCAAAAAGAATCATCAAATAAGAGTATTATCTAATTTTTTTAACATTTTTGAAAAGTTATTTTGACTTATGCTGGATTATTTTATCTCCCCTGTTTTTGTGGTTTTTATGTCAATGATTCGGTTTGCTCTTGTAATAAATGTGATGTCAACACTAAAAAAAAATAATAATATCATAGGTATAAACCTTAACAAGACAATATTTGATTTCGTTCTTATATGGGATCAATGGAATATATTATAGGATTTTAGTGGATTTACAATTTTTGTTTATTATTCTTTTATTTTGTTACAAAATAAACGCTATTGTCTTTTAAAAAAAAAACATAAAATAAAATAAAATATAAAATAAATCAATTAGTTTAGAAGAAAATGAGATTTTTCTTTTATTTTATCATGGGGTTTTAAAGTTTTTTTTTTTTTATTAATAATAAAAAAATTACATTTATAATAACTTATATTAGGATTATTTGGATGTTGCTTCACCGTTTTGTGGTTTTATATAAATTTTGATTTTGTTTTTTTTAATAATTTTATTTTAAATAAATTGGAATTTTAAAGCAATTACTTAAAATTAAATAATATATAATAATTTCAAATATGTCAATAACTCAAAGATTTATATACTCGTATATACTAATATAATAATCTAGAATAATCTAAAGTGAAGTTCATATTTTAAGGAACTTCAAAAAGTGATTCTTAGAAAAAGAAATTGGAATTGTAAAGTACCTTTTAAAATAAATAAGACTTACTGCATACTATATTAATGAACCCTAAGAGAAGCAGATCATCTACTCTGTCACCCTACTCTGCCAAATTGCAAGTCAACATCTCAATAATCGCAAAGGGGTTTCTATCTTGGCGTTTAACTTCTTCTTCTTCTTATAGCTTATTTTTCTCTAAATTTTGAGCTTTTCATTAATCTCTTAAATTGTTATATTAAAAAGTAGGAATTACATTCTCAAAAAAAATATATAGGGGTGCAGAAGTGATTTCATATGTTATCAAATAAAATATTTTTTTATGTAAGAGATAGTGAAATTAAATATTCTGTAATAGCAAAAATATCTGATAAAACCTCCAGAAGAAACATTATTGTCCAATAATATTAAATTTGAGTGCACGATTTACATAAGCGTTCCAAGTAGAAGACAGTTTTTTAAATAATTCTATTAAAAAATTATATGTGAATAAAAGAACTAAGAGTATTATTAAAAAAAATAAGACTCTAACCTTCTTAAACTTTTATTTTTCCAAATAACTTAAAAAAGATTTGAATGCCTTCCTAAAAATTTAGTGTTTTTTAGATCAAATCGTATTCGAAAACTACCGGACACTTATAGTAATATTAAACGTGTAAAGTTTTTTAAATTAAATTAATAAGTTGACCAAACTGAAAAATTTAGATAAAAGAACTTAAAATGTACAGCACAAAAAGCAGAGATCATAAAGAGGAGCATAAAATAGAATAAGACAGCTCGGTTGAATATAATTTATATTTTAAGATAATTCCCATACTTATTCCATACTAATTCCCATAATTTATATAGTTTTATTTTGTTCAAATATCATTTCTAATGCTCAATTTGCTTTACTAAAAAAAAAAATAAAATAAAATAAAATTAAAAAAGTAAAATTTAAGTTAAATAAAAAACTAATAAATTCAGGAAATAAATATCTTCTATTTTTTTTTTTTTACTTAAAAGTAATATAATATAAAATAATATTATGCTTTTATATAATACCCATTATTATTATTATAGAGTTAATGAAATTGTATCCGAAATGATTACTGGTAAAACTAATCTAAAGCAATTTATTTGTACCGCACAATTTAAGACCATTATCATATCTGGTCTATATATATATAATAATGTAAAATGTAAAATTAATATGTTCATTCCTCCATTTTCAAGATATTTTCCTTTATATTTAATATTAAAATACGTTTTTCTTGTTCCAAATGAAATGGTAGAGTTTTATTTTGTATTTTTAACTTCTTCTTCTTCTTCTATTCTATTATGTCACTATATATAGTATTCAACTTAAATTTATATTATATTTTATTATATTACATTTTATTTGGGTATATATATAGTTTTCGGAAATGTTTTAGTATACAAAAAGTATATAATATAGTAATGGGATATAACCATTGGTAAGTGTGAGAAAATGATGATTATCCTTTAAAAAGGACATGATAAAATCAAACAGAAATGGTAAAAGACATAAAAACAAAGAAAAACAAATGTATATGCTATATATATATATATATAAAATTAATGAGTTTTGGCATGAAAATAACCCCTAAGATGGGAAGTACTTTATTTATACTAAAAACACAACTAAATAAAAAAAATTAAAGAATTGAATAAAATGTATCAAAATTAATTTTATCCAACACATTCGAATAATTGTACATTTTTTTTTGAGAGATGTGAAATCTGAGATATAAAGTAAAAATTTTAAAAAAAATATATATAATCTCTTATTTAAATCATATAATTGTTTCATTTATTGAATATAAAATATTATAAAGTACTAAATAGTGTTCATCATTTGGAAAAAACTAATTGAAGGTGGGTTAATATACAATTTATTATTCAATATAACATAATATATAGAATTTAATGAATACATTTGGGCTGGGGTTTCTTAAACGACTCAAGTATATATCAATAAAGTACAAAACAGTGTTATAAGCCTTATAAATTATCCCCGTGTCACATATGGGATGCAAATGCTTATTCATACACAGTTAAAGTATTTGCCTTATGTAAAAGAATATGAGTTAAAAATTAATATATTTTTCATTCTTAATATTACTTAACATAAATTTTTTTTTACTTAACTAACATTTTCTATTACCGATTGTTAAAAGCCTATATATAGGAAAATATAAGACATATAAACAGTACCATGCCTTTAAGGCAATTCATCCTATACAAATAAATTATAAACTTATTTTATACTGAAGTATGTATTACTAAATCAATTTAATGAATAATTGTTAAATATTTTCTTATTAAGCTTTTGAAATAGAAAAATGAATTCTTTTAAAACTTGTAATAACTGCAATTCAATTGAACAACAAATAATAACTCTGTTTTAATTCTTAATAAAACTAAAAAAATAAAATCTAAAGCCTATTTCACCAAATTTACAATTTTTTAAATCATTCTATAAAATTACATGTAAAT
Source organism: Dolichopus griseipennis (assembly GCA_963082915.1). Classification (NCBI taxonomy): domain Eukaryota; kingdom Metazoa; phylum Arthropoda; class Insecta; order Diptera; family Dolichopodidae; genus Dolichopus; species Dolichopus griseipennis. The sequence continues at coordinate 99,222,700 of OY720444.1, forward strand.
TTCAACAAAATTTACAAATTTGTGAAAATATTTGCGAATTGTAGGCTTGTAAACTTGATGAAATAGGCTCCAGGAACAACTCTAGAAAGTCAAATTTCCAATTTTCAATTCTTTTCAAACATGTATCAATTACGTATAAAAATGCTTGTCGGTAATCGGTATGCATAGTTATTTGTGCTCCAGAAGTGTGGCTATAACCAGTCCGAGTTGTTTTAAGGAAATTTTAATGTAAATATAAAATGGATATTATACCGAAGCAACGATGGACTTAGTAGCCGATGGTGTAATATAGTAATATTGAAAAATTCTATGTGATTAAATATAAATAAATAGGTATATAAAAAATAAGTTTTCAATAAAAATTCGTAAAAATTTTGTTTAGATTTTAACCAAAAATAATAAATAAATACTGTATACTTTATTTCCCAAAACATTTTAATATTATTTAAATACTTTGACATATAATCAAAGTTCGATTGTTATAAAAATAGACTAGATACGATAAAACTCCTAATATTTAACTTTTATTAATAAAAATCTTTATTTTTATTTTAATATTTCAATTTCTTTCAATTTAAAAGATTTACAAATAAAAGAAAACTTTTCTAATAAACAGTTCAATCAAATTTGAAATTGAAATATATTATTGTTTTTCTTATAGAATATTTTAGTTTTTAAGAAAGTTTTTGATTGAAAAACAAAACATATAGTATATTCTTTATATAAATTACCATATGTTGTATCTAGGATTTTTATACACATATTCCAATTTCATTTATCTTATTTGCAATTTTTATATATACATTTTTTATGTACATATCTATTGTTTAAAAAGTTTAAAGGAAATCCTTAATAAATCTTAATATGAATGTATATTAAATTGATAAAATAATTTTCTTTTATTCTCTTTACTTACCGATTCTTTTAAATTTTTATTATTTTGTCTTATTTTTGGTTTTAATGCTTGCAAAAAATTTGGTAAATTTTCTGGTGGTGATGTTTTACTTTGAACATTTGGCTTTGCTTTAGGAGTTTGAATTGGCATTGAAGATTTTTTTGTGTTTGATGCTACTGTAGAGGTTGCTTTTGGTGTTGAACGTCTCATTTTTTCAATTTCTACTTCTCGTGCTATTAATTGTCTACCAAAATAACTTAGTGTAATTCCTTT